>JAKSZT010053779.1:15709621-15845383 GCA_026826555.1 Tolypeutes matacus
CACATGCTTATGCGCATTCAAGAATCCCAATGAACACCAAACAGGATGAAACTGAAGAGAACCACAGACACATAAGAGTCAAATTGTCAATGCCAAGGAGAGAATTCTCAAAGCTGCAAGAGAAAAGCAACATGTTATATGCAAGGGAGTCCCAATATAATTAAATGACAATTTCTCATCAGAAACCATATAGGTAAGAAGGCAGTGGGACAAAATATTTAACGTGCTGAAAGAAAATAATTGTCAACCAAGAATTTCATATCCAGCAAGACTGTCTTGCAAAAATGAGAGAGAGATTAACATATTTCCAGATAAACAAAAGCTTAGGGCATTCATCACCACTACACCTGCCTTACAAACAATGCTAAAGGAAGATCAGTTCTTCAGTGTGAAAGTAAAGGACACTAGACAGTGAAAAAAAATAGCATAAAATAATGAAGACCTCTGGCAAAGGTAACTATATGCCAGTACTACTGTACTGTAATTTTTGGTACATAATTCTCTATGTTTTACATCTTAGTATGTAATTCTACTTTTTTACTTCTTACTGTTTCTGATAAAACTATGCTTTTGGACATACAATGGTTAATGCTAAAATTTATAACAAGTATAACAAAGAGGTAGAGGGATGGGGAGGTATAAGAAAAGTGTATGTGTTTGCTATTGAAGTTAAATTGTTATCAAATCAAATGTAATTGTTACAGATTTAGAATGTTAAATTTAAACCCCATGGTAATCAAAAACAAAGCATGTAAAGATATATGCAGAAATAAATGAGAAAGGACTCAAAATGGTACAATACAAAAAATTAAATAAATATGAACATAAGCATTAAAGGAATAATTGAAGAAAAAAATGGTGTAAGAGTTAAATACCAAATAACAAAATGGCAGAAAAAAGTTCTGCATTAGCAGTAGTTACTTTAAATGTAAATGGTTAAACTCTCCAGTCAAAAGGGAAAGATTAGCAGATTGGATAAAAAAGCATGACCCAACTATATGCTGCTACGAGAGACTCACCTTAAATTCAAAGACAGAAGTAGGTCAAAAGTGAATGGATTGAAAAATATACCATGTAACAGTAACTGATAGATAACTGGGGTGGCTCATACTAATATCAGATAAAATAGACTTTAAGGAAAAACATGTTAAAATAGACAAAGAGGGTCACTATATACTTATGACAAAGGGGTCAGTTCAGTAAGAAGACATAACAATTATAAATATTTATGCACCCAATGGCAAAGCTCCAAAATATCTGAGGCAAATATTGATAGATTTTAATTTTAATAGTAGGAGACATCAACATACAACTTTCATTAATGGACAGAACTTCTAGACAGAAGATCAATAAGGAAATAGAAGACTTTAAAAAATACTATAAACCAATTCAACATACAGATATATTAGAACACTTCTTCCACCAGCAGCAGAATATACATTCTTCTCTATTCTATTTGGATCATACCCCAGGATAGAACCTATGTTAAGTCACACATCAAGTCTAAATAAATTTAAAAATTGAAATCATCCAGTGTATCTTCTCTGAGAGAGGAAGAACTTATAACAGATAGAGAACTGAAAAGTTCACAAATATATGGAAACTAAACAACACACTCTTAAACAACCATTAGGTCAAAGAAAAAATCACAAGGGGAATTAGCAAATATCTTGAGGTGAATGAAAACAAAAACACAACATACCAAAACCTATGGGATGCAGCAAAAGCAATGCTGTGAGGAAAATGTATAGCTATAAAGGCTTACATTAAAAAAGAAGAAATATTTCAAATCACACACCCAACCTCAAAACTGGAGGATCTCTAAAAAGAGCAAACTAAGACCAAAGTGAGAAGAAGGAAGGAAATGACAAAGATTAGAATAGACATAAATGAAAGAGAATTTTAAAAAGAGAGAGAGAGAGAAAATCAACATATTGTTTCTTTCAAAAGATCAATAAAACTGAAAAACTCTTAGCTAGATTGACAAAGACAAAACAAAGAATACATATAACTAAAATCAGAAATGAAAGAGGGTACATTACTATCAACCCCACAGGGGAAAAAAAGGACTATAAAAGGAATATATGAACAACTGAGTGCTCAAAATTAGATAAATGAAATGGACACACAAACTATCTATACTGCCTCAAGAAAAAATAAAAGACTCAATACACAAACAAGAGATTGAATCAGTAATCAAAAACCTCCCAAAAAAGAAAAACCCCATGACCAGATGGTTTTTCTGATGACTTTTATAAATGTGCCAAGAATTAACACAATCTTCTTCCAATGCTTCCCAAAACTGAAGAGGGGGGAACACTTCCCAACTCTTTCCATAAGGTCAACATCATCCTAATACCAAAGCCAGATAAAGATACCACAAGAAAACAGTTTAGATGTTCTTCAGAAAGTTAAGTATAGAATGGAGAGTTCAGAAATAAGCCCTCACATCTACGGCCAACTGATTTTTGACAAGCATGCCAACTCCATCAATGGAATAGTCTTTTCAACAAAAGGTGAAGGAAAAAATGGATATCCACAGGCAAAACAATGGAGGACCCCTACCTCCATCATATAAAAAAATTAACTCAGAATGTATCAAAGACCTATATATAAGAGCCAGAACTACAAAACCCTAGAAGAAAATATAGGGAAACATCTTCAGGACCTTGTGTTAGGCAATGGTTTTTTAGACTTTACACAAAAAAAAACACAAGCAACAAAATAAAAAGTAGATAAATGAGACCTTCACAAAATTAAAAACTTTTTTGCATCAAAGGTCTGCATTATTAAAGTAAAAAAACAACCTACACAATGGGAGAAAACATTTGGAACCCACATATCCGATAAGGGTTTAATATCCAGAATATATAAAGAAATCCTTCAACTTAACTACAAAAAGATAAACAACCCAATTAGAAAATGGACAGAAGACTTTGAATAGACATCTCTCCAGTGAAGGTAGACAAATGGCCAGAAGGCACATGAGAAGATGCTCAACATCATTAGCAATTAGGGAAATGCAAATCAAAATCACAGTGAGACACCATTTAACACCCTTTAGAATGGCTGCTATTCAAAAACTGGAAAATAACAAGTGTTGGAGAGGAAGCAGAGAAATAAGAATACTCATTCATTGCTGGTGGCAATATAAAATGGTGTAGCTGCTGTGAAGACAGTTTAGCAATTCCTCAGAAATCTAAGTACAGAACCACCATAACCTGGCAATCTCGCTATTAGGTATAGAACCAAAGGAATTGAAAGCAAGGACTCAAACTGGTACATGCACACTAATGTTCATAGTGGCACTATTCACAATTGCCAAAAGATGGAAGCAACCCAAGTGTCCATTAGCGAATGAATGAATAAATAAAATACGGTACATACATACAATGGATTATCCAGCTGTAAAAAGTAATGAAATCCTGACACATGCAACAACATGGATGAACTTTAAAGACATCATGCTGAGTGAAATAAGCCATGCACAAAAGGACAAAGATTGTGTATCTTACTGATTTGTAACAATTAGCATAAACAAACTGACAAAGTCAGGAGCTAGAATACAGGTTGCCAGGGGACAAGGTAGGGATAGGGAATGGGAAGTTAAGGCTTAAAATGTACAGGGTTCCTATTTGGAATGATGGGAATGTTTTGGTAATGGATGGTAGTAATGGTAGCACAACATAGTGAATGCAAGTAACAGAACTGAAATATATATCTGAAGATGGTTAAAATGGGAAATGTTAGGCTGTACATATGGTAACAGAAAAAAAGAATTGTTTTTTAATCCATGGAACTACACTACACAATGAACCCTAAGTTAAACCATGGACTTCACTTAATAGTACAATTATAAAAATGTGCTACATCGGTTTTACAAATGTTCCACACCAACGCAAAGTGGTGGTAGAGTGGTATATGGGAATCCTGTATTTTATGCATGATTGTTTTGTCAACCCACAACTTCTCTAAAAAAGAAAAAAAAGTATAAACGAATGAACATCAAATGGGTGATGTGCAGCTGATCACAAACTTGAGCTTTCCTGAAAAAAAAAAAAAGGCAGACATTCTGTTTATATGTAAGAGACACTGCTGAACTGGTCTCATCATACTTATAAAATCAGGTCAAGCACTATGTGTTTGCCTTATGTGCTGACTGCATTTGTTCTTTATGTGGTCCCTGCCCTCATAGGGTTTACAATCTAGTTGAGGAAAACCTAATGGACAGGAAATAAGTGGTAACCAGAGTTCAAAGAGGGCTGCACCCAGGGCAGGCTGCAAGGGTCCAAGTCAATGAGATGAGGATAAAGACAAAGGAGAAGGGCCCCAAAGAAAAAGCACTGGAGCTGACAGAAGCTCTCAGGGCAAATGGAGAAAATAATGCACTTGTTTACTGCTACCCCTCCTTCAAAACTCACAGGAACATTGCCTTCTCTGAAGTGTTTCCTTACAGCTCCATCCTCAGACTGTATTTATTTCCTTCACTGGGCTGAAAGCTCCCCAAGAATAGGTGTCATCTTAAACCATTTTGTACCATAGTCCTAGGCCCCGAGCTCAATTAGCATCCCTGGCTGAAAGGGGTAGTCTAGGGAGATTAATGTTCACTGAAAGACAGCTAGAGGATAATCTATGGACTGTATAACAGTGATTTCAGCGGCAGATGAGGATTGTGGTTAAGAGTACAAATACAAGAATGTTCCTCTATTCCGAGGTGTTGAGAATATGGTGATACATGGGAAATACAACTAATGTAACTTACAGACTATAGTTAACAATAATGTCGTAATATTTTTATAGCAAAGGCAAAGACGGTACTATATTAATGCTAAAGGTCAAACAAAAAAGAATATGGATTTAGTTTTATGAGATGTGAACATGATTAAGCATGTGTTTTTTCATTTTCTTCATCAACAAGGAGATCCTTGTCATGTCATTTAATTAACCTGTACACATTTATTCGTCTTTCGGAACACTGGAGAAACAACTAAATTTGTTTTTAGAATTAAATAAAATGATGTGCCTGGACAGGATTTTTTTAGAATGGTGCTTCCATAATTTGCTGAGCTGCCTTTTGTCTGTTATTTTTTGAAACTGAAATAAAGTTTTTTAAAAATGAGCATCCCTGGATTGAATGAGTAATAGGGAGGACTCCTTACCCAGGGGAAGGAGTCTCTACATACGGTTGAGGAAACTAAGGCTGTGGAACAACTAGAAATGGCAGTGCCCCTGAGACCGACTACACACTGGTGTTTCCCAGCAGAAAGTAGTCTACTTAGATAGCAAAAAGTTTTCTGAGAAAGCATTTTAAGTGCTCTGCTTAGACAGTTATTACCAGGAATTCTAAGACCTCCTCCTCTTAAAATGTGGCACAGTGGTTTTTAAAGGCACTCAGAACTAAGGACTTCAGGATGATGCACCAGTGGTGCTTAGCAGAACCAGTGAACAAGAGTTCACTGGGTCATACCAAGAAGGGAATTAACTCACTCATAAATCTCAAACGCTCCCTCTTTTGCTCACTGGCTGAGAAACTGCCATCTGGAAGGCTTAGCAGATGAAAGGCATTATCGTGGTTCTGCTAGTTTATTTCTAGTTGGGAGAGAATACAAGATACCCAGATTTTTTTTTAAATCATATAATTCTGATGACCTTGTTTCACCCTTCTCTTCAGCCAATCCAAACACAGCTTATTCTAGCTATTTAACTATTAGAGAAACCTTGCAAATACTTTGCTGAGTCATTTGGCCAGCAAAACCTCCTCCCAGGCCTATGCACTTCCCACATGCTAATGTTCTGGCTCTGCTCTCCACAGCACTAGACCAAGCCAGTGTAGCACCTCACACGAAACCTTATGCTGAGTAATTCCTCCGAGCCCATCAGCGGACTTTCATTAGGTTCACCCTACTGTGTTGGAAGTATGTGGGCTTAGACATGCATTTTCCACCCCCGACTTCAGAAGTGTGAGCCTAAATCCATGAAATGAACACACCTGCATGTGTGTCATGCCAGCCCCCCCCCCCCCCCGTTTGTGTTTTTCTGTCTGTTTTCTGGCATCTTCCATGCCTGCCTGGGTACCTGGAGTCTGCTGCAGACATCTGACCCTGCAGGGCCAGCATGAAGGAAGCCAATACATCAAGGTCTGGTCCAACTGCAGCACAGAAGCCAGGCCTGGGAGGCGATTTCTGCATTTGTTATGTTTTGAGACCTCAGGCTAGGGAATCTGATAAAAATTATCTTCAGACTAGCATCAAAAAAGCATACCCTGCACCCAGCAATTTGAAAGTGCCTGCAAAGCATGTTCCTCCATTCTTCAGAGCCTTCCCTGAGGCAAGCAAGTGTCAGCTCCAAGTCAGAGAGGAGGAAACTGAGTCTCTAGGGGCCTGTACTGTGGTAGGGCTTAGAAACCAGGGCCTCAGGCTGCCCTTTAGGACTCTTTATTTTTTATTCAACAGGATCACCCTGGCACTTTCAGCACCACCTTCTTTGATGGACAGAGAAACTGAAGTACAGTTCAACGGCATGTCTTCCGCAAGGTCCCCTGCTGACTGGAGTCCAGTTCATCCTATAATGAGAATAGCAAGGGCCGGGTTTGCTCTCCAAACAAAATACAATAGCATCCTCTGCCCTTCTGATCAAAAGGCTGTCAGTTTCTAACTTGAAGAAGTACCTAGCCTCTGCCACCCTGGGTTTATTTTCCATTCCCTAATAGCCTTGATTCTTCCCACTATCATATTCCAAAACTCCAGGCACACAGGGAACGTTCTTTCCTCTTCAAGATGTTAAAAACAGCAGAGCAGGTGTAGACCAGTGGTTGAGTACCTGCCTCACATGTATGAGGTCCCAGGCTAAATCCCTTGTACCTCCTAAAATTTTAAAAAAAGAAAATGTTAAAAAAAAACAAAACATGCAGATCTGTATATGTATGCTGCCAGAGTTGCAAGAACACAACTTCTCTTTGGCCAGAATCAGAATGGAGCGAACCTCCTCCCAGGCGTCCCAGGCATCCCAGGTTTTACTGCTCTCGGAGCCTGACAAATGGAACCCTTTAACTGAATGATTTATCATCCTCAGGCTTTAAATGGGATTTCCATACACACTGCCATCCAAACTGGATATCTTTGAAAGTTTACTTTTAATAATTACACAGGCAAACCAAGACCTATTGAGCACTTTATAGACACTGCCCTGGGTGCTGAGGTCACAATCAATGTTATGTTAAGTGGAGAATCTCTACCCTCTTGAAGCTGATGGTCTAGTGCAGAATACAGACCATCAAAGACTCACCCAAGTGTATAATAATGATCTAATCTAATTATGATGTGTGCTCTGAAGGAAAAGTCCTGAGTGGTATGACAAAATGCTCCAAGAGTTAACCTGATTGCAGAGGGAGGGACAGACAGTTTTCCCAGCTCAGGGAATAGCATATGTAAAGCCTCCTGGAAGGAATTCCAGGAAGAGAAGAAAGGCCAGAAGGCTAGAGTAGGGAGTAGGAATGAAAGGGAATGGGGCTGCAAAGTAGGCACAGGCCAGCTGGTGGAGGGAAAGTTTTAGGTTACACCAAGGGCAGCAGGAAGCCATGAGGGTCACTCACAGCATGAGAGTGTCATGATCAGACAGACATGGGACAAGACCATTCTGGCATTCAGTGAAGAGTGGATTGGAAGGAAAGCAGGAGGCAGTAAATAGCAGGATGCCAGAGCAGTCAGGGGAACTGAGGCTTGCTTGGACCAGGACAATGGTGGTGCAGATGGAATAAAGAGATTAGATGAGAGAGCGATTGGGAGGTAACAGCCATGGGATGGGTGAGAAGGTTACCAAGATTCAAAGCCAGCAAAGCTGTTTCCTTATACAGCCATAAATTGCTTTGTAATCTTGTTCACGCAACCTCAAAACTCCTATCAACATAATTTCAAAATCAAATGCAAGTACTCAGAGTACTTACTACAGTTTTCCTTCACTTACAAATCAATGAATCTTTGAACAATCTAAACAAGGCAGATTCATCTAAACAACTCAATTCTTGGTGTTTCCAGAGACGTGTTCAGATATGTCACCCAATAACACAATTGAAGACGAGGCTATTAGACTTCGGAGTGACACAGGAAGTTTGCCTTTCATCTTCAAAGACTGTATCCAAATCTCAAACCCTTTCTAGGACTGAAAATCTATAAAATCATATCTGGTCCCCATTTATTCTACCACTTCGATAAACAATTTTGTTTTTAAACGGAATTTAAAATGATTGGTAGTCACCCTTTGAGAGAATATAATGAATAAACAGAAAGGAATTGTTTAGGTTCAATGGCTACACCACCCTGTACCACTATCTCGGCGACTGGATTTTCATGAACTATATAACAAATAGAAAAAGGAACACTGTCCAGCCTCTTTCATGTGGCAAACCAAGAATTCCTATGCACTTTAGTAAAAATTATCAACCACAGTAAAAATGACTAACAGTTTATATTTGTATCATATTCTCTAGTTCAAAAGCATTTACATTTTTTGGTGACCTTGACAATACAAGCAGGCCAGTACACACAGGAATATCCAGCTCTGTCACAGGACTCAACAGTTAGGGAATGACAGGGCTCTTCCATAATGCTGTCTCTATGACAGATGAGTATATAGCCTTTTGCCTTGCCCCACATAAGACCATAAAGGATAACTATCTGGGACCAAAGCCTGGAGTATAGTAGATAAAGTTTCCCTACCTGAGACCATAATAACTCAAATTTTCTAAGGAAGTTTCCATTTTAAATACTCAAACACTGTAAAGTGATTTGCATATATATACTCCTATTTGTTGGTTTGTTTTACCTATTGGGGTAACTGTATTATTTTCAAAAGGGCAATTCATTAAATGTGGTTGAATATGTTTGCTATTATAAAGTGTTTTATATAAGGTAAGCCCTCAAGTAGGAGAAAAAAAAAAAAAAAAGCCCTTTGTACCAATTTGAATTTTTAAAAATATATGATCTCTACCCCCCTTATCTTACCAGACACACTCAAATGCCTCAAAAAAAAGAGATCCAGAAAGTATGCAGGAAACACAAAAGAGGGATCTGTGGCTCTGGGAGAAAAGTTATCACCCTGGACATGCAAAATGGTGACAGAGATAAATCTCTACAGATAAACTATAGAATAGGAAAGGTTAGAATTAGGTGGAGATAATTAAATGATTAAAGGATTTATAAACCCAACTGGAGGGGTTAAGACATGAGACAAAGGATGTCCGTTTGTTGGAATGCCCCTTCAGGTGAGAACTAAACTGGATCCCAGAGATCAGGATGGTGCCCTACTTGGGACTTGCTCCATGACCTGGAGGCTTGCTAGCAACCTTTCAGGGAGAGAGTGGAGAGAGAAGGACAGAAGCACAAGCAGACAGAAAGGCAACTGTAACAGGCACTTCCCACTGCTCCAAATCTCCACTGTTAGCACCTCATTCCTGCACTAACACATCTTTCCACGTCAGAGAGGGAAAACAATACTAACCCACATTTGATCAATGCTTTGCAGTCAAATAAGCATCCTCACATTTTCTTAGTTATTCATGCATTCAAAACTATTTATGGAATGCCTTTCAAGAGCCAGGCCCTGCCAAGCCCTAGGATGAAATCCCATCTGGGTCCTGTCCCATGAGGTGCTCAAAGACCAATGGGAAAAAAAAAAACAGATTTCTTGGAAATGGGCCTCCTAAGTGAATCAGCATGCAGGGGGTTACTGTGGCAAGGGCCAAATGGAGATGCAATCTCAAGTAATCTCTATGTGAGGCTGGGCTTTACTGACCAATGTATTTTTCTTTTCACCATTCTTTACAATGGGTTCTAAGGGTGGACCTAACTAGAAACACAATCCGTCTTGACTTGACAGCTTGTAAAACTCAAAATTTAATAGCTGGCTTGTATTTTAACAATTTAAGCCCACCTTTGGCTTATCCTTTGGAAAACAATTTGCTGTGAATCAAAAGCCATCGGGTGGAAAATAGGGTGTTAATAGGGAAAAAAAAGGAGACTACAAAACAAAACAAATTGCCCATAACCACTCAAACTGAAAAAGGCTGGCACTCTTTAGCTGAGAGCAATCCACAGTACCCTCTCTCTCTGCCATCCAAATCACCAGAAGAAAAATATATAAACTTCTTCTTTTCCGTATTTTAATGGAGTTAGGTATATTTTTGCTAATTCAAAAATATTTCTGAAAAAGAACTATAAGAAATATATGCCAAAGGACTGAAGGGATTTAATGGGATATACCTAAATTATGGGGTGGGGTAGGGATAGAGGAAAATTAGGAAAGAGTTCCCAAAGTTTGTAATCTGGAACCATATCTTGAAAGAATAACAGAAAGAGCAGGGGCAGCAGCAGCGACTAACCAGGCCCTGAGAAAAGTGCTTTGTACTCATGACCTCACTATTCTTTACAACAACTTTCTACAGTACATACTGCTCTTCGATAGAAGGTAGACAGGAATGGTGAAAAAGTCATTGAAAGCAGAGGGGGTGGTGAGCACAAAGGTTCAGGATCAGGAAGCATAAGTTTACTGTTACCCAATTCTCCAAGCCCCAATCCCATTGGACGATGGGAAGAGGGACAGGTGATATCTGTATACACGGAGGAATGCATTACAGGAGAGGACCCCTGATATTAGGGAATCTGAATATTTTATATTGGCATTAAGTATGCCTACCTCTTTGCTCCATTCAGATATGGCTAGTGCACAGAATATGGATGTAGGGATGTGAGAGTCGAGAAACAGGCAAGGTCCATATAATGAAGTTTGGATTTAATCCTGTCTAAAGTAAGAGCCATAAATATTTAAAGCAGGGGAGTGCAATACAATCAGATTTGCCACTACAGTAGAGTGGGAAGAATGGAATATTACAGGAAGGAATAATACAAGTGAAAGTGGTAATGATGTGGTAATGAGTCATTTATTAGTTCCTTCTTAGACCCACCAGCAAAATTTAAAATTTCACATGGGAATGCATTTATAATGGTAAAAGAAAAGTTTATATGTTAATTCTCCATCTTTATACTATAAAATTACTTGTAGAAGTATGTGATAAAAATGACTACACATAAAAATGATCTTTGTTAATCTGTAGCTTTTAAACTTGATAACACTTCTCATACATAATTTTTTAAAAGTAATACAAGAACTTTTTAAAAATTTGGTCCGCAAACCTTTCATTCTGATACAAATACACTGAATTCAAGACAGACCATTACTACATAAACAAGAGTTGTTTTGAACAGGAATGATCAAACTTATTACTCATCACCACAAGCAAAAAAAAAAAAAAAAGGTTTACTTGGTTTCATTAATACAGTACACAGGTCAAGCAATTACTGTTCTCTTGGTCTCCCTGGGCCTATGGGGACCAGCTGAGAGTGGTCCCTGGTCTGAGGTTCCCCCCTCCCCCCGGCCCACTCTGCAGGGTGCCGAGGCACCTGAGCAGCCCTTAGCAGACTGAGGAGCCCAAGTGCTTTGACCAGGAGCTCCCCAGTTCCAATCAGATCCCCCCATCTCACCCCACCCCACTCCCACCACCACCAAATTCCTCTTCCATGAGCAAAAGGTATGGATGATAACTTTTCATTCTCAAAGAAATAGCTGAACCCAAAAAACTTAACATGATCACCCAAATCATATGCCACTTACTTACACCTTTAAATGACTGCCCTTTTCTCCACCCCAATGCACGCAGAGCTGCCACACTGCACAACTCCAGGGGGTACCAGGATCATCCTTGGGAACTGTACCGTTCACAATCTGTGTAATCTTATGTGGCAGCCCTCAAGGATGTGGGATCAGAGTTCGTGCACTCCCCCACAGAGAATTCCCCATTACAATTCATGTCCAGATCCATTAAGGTTTTACTTAACCCGTGACTCCCCTAGATAACTGGTAGTCAATTGATGGCTGCTGGCAGTCAATAATTTTCACATATCATTAAATGAATGAAAAATATTATTAAAATATTTAGAATTTAGTACTGACTAAATGCCAAAAACATTCACCTTAAGAACAAGAGAAGCAGAGTTTCAACATCTTAACTTACAGATTTGAGCCCTGGAGTCCTCTCTCCATCTAGAATCTTATTTCAGGCCTAATTACTATGTAGACACATTATTCTTTTGATGGGGGGAAGGAGCAAAAACCTATTACAGGTAGCAAATACACTTTTCAAATATATTATAAAGCACATAAAATAAGGTTCTGAACAAATGTCCTTACTTTGCTTTCAAAGCTGCATAACTGTTCATTATAAATCAGCCTGGAGGTGAGCTCAGTGTTATTCTCTAATAGGCTGGTTAATTGCTTGAAAACAACCCATTGCACAAATATCAAAAAGCAAACTTAAAAATTTTCTTCACCAGTCCAATTTCAACAAAACCAGGTCACTTCTGAGACTAGCTCTTCCTGCCCCTGCTTAGCTCTGGTCCAGTACCTTGGCCTGCATTCTCCCATCACTGTCTCTTCTTCCAAGGCCAAGATGTCTGACAATCTCTGTTTCCTCATCTTGCCCCTGCCCCTGCCCCAGCTACAGTTTGTGCCTCCTGGGGCTGCCTTGGGTCTTGACACTGTGTACTGTCCCACCACTGCCACCAATCATATGGAGTTTATTGCTCTGCCCTCTCAAGATTAAGCACTCACATGTATCACAGTTTCACAGTTTACCTCCTATCCCTAGAAGGAAAACTAAGAAATGAAACATGGGACTGTATAACTTTCTTGTGAAAAATAAGTGTAGTTAAAAGTGCATGTAAAAGAATGAAAGAGGAACCCTATCTCACCCCCTATACAAGAATCAACTCAAAATGGATCAAAGATATAAATATAAAAGCCAGGACCATAAAACTACTAGAAGAAAATATAAGGAAATATCTTCAAGACCTTGTAGTAGGTGGTGGTTTCTTGGACCTCACACCCAAAGCACGGGCAACAGAAGAAAAATTAGATAAATGGGACCTCCTCAAAATTAAACACTTTTGCACCTCACAGGAATTTGTCAGAAGGGTGAAAAGGCAGCCAACTCAATGGGAAAAAAATATTTGGAAATCACATATCTGATAAGGGTTTAATATCCAGGATATATAAAGAGATGTTACAACTCAACAATAAAAAGACAAATGACCCAATTAAAAAATGGGCAAAAGACTTGAATAGACATTTCTCCGAAGAAGAAATACAAATGGCAAAAAAACACATGAAGAAATGCTCAACATCACTCATGATTAGGGAAATGCAAATCAAAACTACAATGAGATATCATTTCACACCTATCAGAATGGCCACTATGAAAAAGACAGAGAATTACAAGTGTTGGAGAGGATGTGGAGAGATAGGAACACTTCTTCACTGTTGGTGGGAATGCAGGATGGTACAACCACTATGGAGACTGTTTGGCAGTTCCTAAAGAAGTTGAATATAGACTTGCCATGTGACCCTGCAATACCACTACTGGGTATATACCCAGAAGAACTGAGAGCAGTGACACGAACAGACATCTACACACCGATGTTCATAGCCACATTATTCACCATTGCCAAAAGTTGGAAACAACCCATGAATGGATAAACAAACTGTGGTCTATTCACACGATGGAACATTATGCAGCTGTGAGAAGAAATGAAGTCATAAAGCATATGGCAACATGGATGAACCTGGAGAACATTATGTTGAGTGAAGCAAGCCAGACACAAAAGGACAAATACTGTATGAATGCGTTACTATGAACCAAATATATTGTGTAATATATTGTTTGATTCACACAAAAAAGAAAAACAAAAAACAAAAAACAAAACAACAAAAAAATTTACATGTATCCATTACATTTAATTGAGAAATGTATGTATTTATTCATCTGTGTTTACTTTTCAGTTTTTAATTGCTTATGTTTTCAATTATTAAATGTACAAAATAAAAAAATAAAAAAAATAAAAAAGAATTAACATAAAAAAAAAAAAAGTGCATGTATAAGAATACTTTTTCCCTGAAACAGAAAAAATTGTACGTTAATGTTACAAAAGGTTAATACCAGGGTGATATTTGGGCAAAAAAAAAAAACAACAAAACAAACTATGAACAACAGTATATAGTAATATAGTAATCATCTTCCATCAATGGTTTAAAAAAAAAGGAAGCATGCTAAGTGAAAGAAACTTGACAAAAAGTATTTAAAAAGTTTGATGCCATCTATAGAAAATGTAAATACTAATAAATTACAGAGATGGAACAAGATTAGCAGTTATGTACAGCAGGGCAAGGATCGAGAGACTGAGAGGTGACTAATGAGGGGTAGGGTTTTTTGTGTCCATTTGTTTTTTGTTTTGCTTTATTTTTCCTTTTTTTTTTCTTTCTTTTTTTTTTTGGAGTAATGAAAATGCTCTAATATTGACTGAAGTGATAAACACACAACTATGTGATTATACCATATGCCACTGACTATGCACTTTACATGAATTGTACAGTTATGAATATGTTTCAATAAAATTGATAATTAAAAAAAATGTGCTCTCAAATAACAGTAATTTTATAGTTACTTAAATCAAGGTGCAAGAGTTATTGGTAAAGATCCTTTGATTCCCTTGGTGCCCTGGACACACACTGGCCAGTGGCTACAGATGTGATATGACTGAGGAGCCCTCATCAGGTCTAAGAAATCTGAGAAGCTCTGAAGAGCCACTCACCATAAACAGAATACATCCCAACACATTTAACTGGATACATCAACTTATACATAATACACCAGTGTCAAGTTTTGGATTTGTCTTTGCCTTATTTAAAACTAATAAGTTAGCTTCCTACTGTTTCATGGAAGCTGGCGGAAGACAAGAGACTTCTGGATCAGAGACAAAGGACTTTATTACTTACAGCACAGCAGGCAGTATGAGCACCATGTTTGTATCAGTTCCCCTACCTGCCAAAATCCAGTAGTGGTAGTGTGGAGGGGCCCAGATAGAAGCTGTACATGTAGGTGATTTGCATCACTGATGAAAACACTTAGCTGAGGGAACCTGCCACTTTATAGTAAGCACTAAGCAAGATTGCTCTTTGTCCCAGAGAGGTATTATCACATCCCTTAAGGCTGCTTACTGCAAATGCAATGCTGAGAAATGGCTTGGTAAAGAGCATTTTTGGATAACCAGCAAGCAAACCCACGGAGTAGTATCTCCCAACAACCTGTGCATGCTCCTAAATTTATACAACTACCCTTATGGAGTGCATGGTCCCCAAATCTCCTCCACATGAACCCCTACTACACTTTTCATATCATGGATTACCAAAGCAGCAGCATATGATCCTTGTTTTAGTTGCCTGCTAAAACAAATATTATAAAATGGGTTGGCTTAACAATAGGAATTTGTTGGCTTAAAAACAGTAATTCATTGGCTCACGGTTTCAAAGGCTACAAAGACTTGCTCTCCCAGGATTAGTATCTTCTGGCTGGCTGGCAATCGTTGGGGTTCCTTGGCTTTTCAATCACATGGCAATGCACGTGGCAGCATCTTCTCCTTTCTCTTCCAGGTTCCATCGAATTCCAGCTTTTTGTTGCTCTCCATGGCTTCTCTCTCTGTGGCTTTCTTTATAAGGCCTCCACTAATAGGATTAAGATCCATCCTGATTCATGTGGGTCACACCTTAACTGAGTAACCTCTTCAAAAAGTTCTATTTATAATGAGTTCATACCCACAGGAATTGGTTAAGATTCAGAACATGTTTTCCTGGGATATATTCTAAGCCACCCATAATCCTCATTAGAAAGGTACTTTTAAATACCACCACCACCCCCCAAAACAATACCCCACAATATAAGTGTTTAGTCCAACAGCACAACCTTGGTTTCCCCCAAACATATTTTTCCCTCAATAGGGTAGCCCAAACCAGCCTTTGCTTTTCTTCCTCCCTCCTGTTTCAGACTTATCCACCTTTGGAAACATATCTATGTTTAGAAATGCAAAAGAAATTAAGAAATAAACTAATAGTGAATGGGATAGAAGATGGTCTCAAGCTGGGGTAAACTTTAGTTCCAGAAATCTTCACCTATTTGGTTGAAGGATGAGAAACACAGATGATAGCAAAGAAAATGAAGATGATCATATAAAATTCACCTGGCAAGCGTTCATACTCTGAAAGGCACTAACTTCGAGGAGGAGAGCAACTTCTTTTACTATAACATCAATGATATTTTAGACTTAAAATTTTTGCTTCTTATACAATGAAAGACAATTTAAAATGTGAGATTCTTTAAAGTTCAGCAGCCCATAAACCCCATTTGTAACAAAAATTGTAAACATGTAAATACAAATTCAATTAGAAAATTTGTAATAACCAGAGTAAATTATACATTAATAAAGGAAGCAATTTCATAAACATAGCCACTGTAACAGTTTGATATTATTCATGAATTCCAAAAAGAAATATAGATTATGTTTGTAACCTGGTCGGTTCCTCTGGCACGCTAACCCTTTGACTGTATTAGATTCAGATGAGACATATGATTAAATTATGTTATGATTAGGACTCTAATTCAACCACGTCATTACAGTGTGACTCAGTGTCAAGTCCCAGCACCCTTGGGGATAAAACGAATGCTCACTCAGAAGTAAATACATGGAGAAGGAGAACACAGAAGTAGATATGCAGGGAGAGTGCTCCATAGACACGGCCCCTGGAAGAGAGATGGGCCTGATAGTCTACAGCTGACCTTGTGAAGAGAACAGAGCAGCTGGGCCTGGAAAGAAACGAGCCCCGGGATGAGAGACAAGCCTTTTGCCAGCCTACAGCTGAGATCAGAAAAACTGGGACCACAGAGCCTTAAGAGGAAAGAGGAAGGGTGAACAGTCACAGACAATGCCCGCCATCTTGCAGCAACACACGGCAACAGATTTTGGGTGAGAAAGTACCTCTTCAGTAACCTTGAGTTGGACTCTTTGGGGCCTTGTGACTGTAAGCTTCTACCTCAAATAAACACCCTTTATAAAAGCCAACCGATTTCTGGTATTTTGCATGAGCACCCTTGGTTGACTAATGCACTTCTTTAGCCATAACAAATTTTTGCAGAGGGGCCCAGACGGGTGCTAATTTTGTTCCTAAGCTAACAAAATTGCATTACATTCAACTAACTTATTTCAATTAACAATTACTGAATACCTACTATACATAGGTAGTTTTCTAAGTATATATACCTTTTTTTTATTGGAACTGTGATATTCTGCATATATTACAAAAAAAAAAAAAAAAAAAAGAAAGAAAAATGCCTAGGTAAGTCCATGGCCTCAAAATGACCCTCTAGGTAAGTCACAAGAAATGCTGGCACTTGTGAAATAGAAATGGAGGGCCATGCCAGGAATGGACATGGGACAGCTGCAGCTAAATGTGAGAAGAAATTAGGGTCCTGCAGAAAAGGGAAGTAGCAGCTGCCCTGGCTAGAAATTGCTCAGATAGTTCCAGCTGCCAAACGAAAGCATGGAGATGGGATCTCCAGTGGGTGAAGGACAAAAGGACACAAACAAGGCTCGCCATTAGTGAAAAATTATATTATACAGGGTGCACTTGTCTAACAAGGAAAGTTGAGGTCCCTGAACACTGACAACCCCTTTCCCAGGTACAGTGAACCAGAAGCTTGCATCTTCCCTGAGCAGTCATCTATCTGACACCTTATTACAGTGCCAGCATTCACTGCATAGTCATCCCTGTCAGGGCACCGTGCTCCAGTCTGTGCATACATCATCTCACTGAATTTTTATATACTATCCTAGAGGTAGATTTATTAGCCCCTTTTAACCTAAAACGATCAGCTCAAAGTGATTCAGAAATTGTCCATGGTCACACAGCTTAGAAGTTGTCAAGGCCAATATTTGAACACAGGCTGTCTCACTCTTCATCACTGCCTTAAACATTGCAATATTCTCTGCCTAACATTAGAAAAATGGGGGAAAAAAGTTAAATTACAGAAATAAAGAGTAAATTTCACTATATATATCAACTCTCTTACTAGCTGAAGTTCATCAGTGCAAAAATAACCAACAAATAAATGCCATGGATATCTGCATTGAATAAAAAAATAGAACATATGTGAATTTGTACATTGAGTTCATCACCACAGAATCTTCAAACACCTAATAGCTTGTTTCAATGAAATATAAAGAATATTTGGGATGACAAAGAATTTCAAATAATGCCTACACCATCAAGCTTAATCTATTCAATATGCAATTTTATGGGCAAACTAATTGGAAGCCTTTGTGTTTTCTGCTAACTTAAAGCCACATATGGAATCCATACAAAGCATGAGGTTTTGAGTCGATTCATTCCAAAGCACGAGAGTAATATATAATAAATAACCTGAGTAGTTACTTAACATAAGCAAGGTTGATGTTAATCAAAATGACTGAGCCAAAACTGTTTAGTAGAACCAAATGCTGTCAAAGTGCTGTGATTGGGAAATGTGGGCGATTGGCACACATACATACTATGAACAGCACAGCCCAAACGCTGACTTCATCCTAGTTCAATAAACGGTAAACAAATGCCTTCTCCATCGTCCTCTCATCAAAGACATGACTAACATAAAATCCACAAGGGTTCCTGTTGTCCCCTCTGCACAATAAGGCAGAAAATGTCAGAGCCCACCAAGATGTTAAGCTCCCAGAACAACTCTTTTTTTACTATGTTATAAATTAGGGGCTTTGCTTAAGACAGAGTTGAAAAAAATAAGGGATTCCACCACTAAGGGGAGCCGATGTGGCTCGATGGTTGAGCACCAGCTTCCCACATACAAGGTCTGGGTTTTAATCCCCGTCCCCGGTATCTCAAAAAAAAAAAAAAAAAAACCTTTAGGGGAGCCGATGTGGCTCAGTGGATTACACTATTAAAAGGGAAAAAAATGGTAGGAGGGAGTGGTAAAAACTAGAGGTCTAAATGATTTTTAGGGTCTCTTTCAACATATAAGTCTTAAGATTATAGCATCAGGATTGCAAAAGGCCATTTAAAGGAGACTCACTTATACTTAGGTGTTAAAAAGGCTGCCAACAGAACATCAAATTAAATATTTGCACAGCCATTCTGGTTCAAAATAATTTCAACCTTCTGGTCTTTCAGCAGCAGGTTAACCTTTTTTAAGGATGAGATAGAGACTTAGTTTCCCTTAAAGCAAAAAGCTCTGTCTTCTCAATTCTGAAATTAAAATCACATAAGTAAGGGAGTGGGGAAATTCAATAGAAAGGACACTTAAAATTAAAAACAAAAACAAAACAACAACTGCATTATGAAAGGTTCTTAGTAATTATTAATGATCTGTTAGTGCCTCCAGCTAAGATTTAGTAATTTCACGGTTCAAAGAATTTATTTTTTATTCTTCATCTAAGAACCAAAACTACAAAATTACAGTCTTTTTTCGGCTTATGTCTTAGATTCTAAAACTAATTCCTGGTTTTTATATTTACTAAAAAAAAAAAAGTTCATTTAGTTTTCTCCAAAGAGAGCACATGTCTACTTACAAAACTATCTAAGGATTTATATCAATATTTAATATGCATTGAGGATATATACTGATATATATCGATTATATAAAAATCGAATGAAATACCTAATATTTAAATGGAAGATATATGTATCAAAAAATAGAAAAGATATTTCCAGCCTCTTTTTAGTGACCCTTGAGTCCTCACTTCTAAAATATTGATTCCATATCTTTAAAAAAGATGAGTAAAAACTATTCTCAAACTTTTATACAATTGTTTCAAATACTCACTCTACAGCAACTTAAAACTGTCAAGAAATGCAGTGAGAATATTAGGGATTATTAAATCTTAAAGAATGAGGAACAAAAAGAAAATGTCACATTTACTTACACCATCTAGCCATCTCTTTATTCAATTTATTCTTTCAAAAACTACTAGACTTAACTAAAGAGCACATAGTACCAAAAAAAAAAAAAAACAACAGTCTTTTCCCCAGGATCCCAGTTACGAGACTGAAACAATATATACCATGTAGCATTTCTCACATGAGTTGTTATGTGGCAGTTGTTGCCCAAACACAGGATAAGCAGAATATCAACAATAAAACAGGTGTTCTGAAAGTTCCAACTACATTCTTCTGCCTACAAAAAGGTCATGCTGAAAAACATTTAAAGCCAAGAGCCTGATATTTTGAGTTTTGCTTTTGTTTTTCAGTGTTTTAACACTGTAATTCCTTCCTTTAGAAGTACACAATTTTTCAAATGCCTAAAGAAGACATTGATTTTTTTTTTCCCTAGTTGTGTGAAATTGATGTTTATTCACAAGGTATTTGTTCTTTACGTTGAAAGCACGTATTGTAAATGTTATCAGGTGGAAATCAGAAGAAATTCTTAAAAAGCTTCGGTGTAAAAGCACACTCTTTCTTTACAAAGTTAATTAACTGAGGTTTGCTAAATTTAAATCCTTATAGGTGACTAAAATGAAACTCTAAAATGTTTTGCTTTGGGGTTTTTGCTTTGTTTTTTTTTTTTTTTGTTGTTGTTGTTTTTTTTTGGTGCATGTTTGCTACTCTCAGAGTATCTAAGAGTCTCCACTTTTAATATATTTGAAGCAAATGAAAATAGTATTAGGATTGCGGCCAATTTCTTTCTCTTAAAAAAAAAAAAAGAGTACATTAATGTTGCTTCATTGTTTTTACAACAGAAAAGCATAAAGGAAGTACCCTATTCTAAAATATGCATCAAATAAATGGATTCATTCCAAAGTTGAGCAAAAGCAGTAGTAACTTGGAGGAGGAGAAAAAGAGGAAGAGTTCTGAGAAACCCAGTGAGATGATCTCCTAAGTATTTAAAGTTGACTCACTGTTAGCCTGAGATACAATTTCGAAAGCATTTCCTTTTGATACCTAAAATGTAACTTTTCACTGGGCCTGGGGTTAGCAACTTTTCAGAAATGAGGAATGTCCCTGTTTTTTTCCTGATAGGAAACAGAACTGGAATAGGCAAATATTAAAACACATCCCCCAACCATTTACCCTAGAGATTTACACATCCCTCTAATAGGTTTCAGCTTATAAATGCATGCCTTCCTGTGAATTACTTAAAAGTCATGTTCCCCAAAGTGTGATTCCCAGGGGTCCCCGGTGCCAGAAAAGACAATTCTAGAATACAGCATTAAGTAACCGTGAATGAGAAAGTCATTTTAATTTCAACTCTCTTTTAATACTCTGGTCCAGTCAGGAGAAAGTCTCCATTTGATACCAGGATGTCGAACACTTTGTACACCTGTTAACAAAAGAAAATAAGCCTCCGATTCAGACCTTCCAGCAGGCACCAATAGCTACCTAGAAGTTAATAAGCCATATTATTTTCACTGGATTAAGTTGAATGGTTATTTTTTTTTTCAGTTTCCCTTTTAAATAAATATATTTAATGTTTAAAATCTGAGACAACTTAAAAGAAACAATAAATTTGAACGTGCCTAGGTCCCTGCTACTCAACTTTAGATTTCAGTGGAATTGGGACCATCAGTGTCCAGAGGTTGTTAAAGATGCCGTATCTCTGGCTCCTCTCAGACCTTCTGAATCAAAATCTGCATTTTAAACAAGATCCCCACCATCACCTGTAAGCACATTAAAATTTGAAAAGCTCTGGGGTGCCACAAGATTTTGTCAAGAATCATGCATGCATTCTGCAAATGACTAAACTTTCAGATTGCTACTTTAGATATCCAGGTGACCATTCTCCAGACACTCCCCAAAATCAGCTAGTGGAGGTCAGAAGGTCGAGAAGGTGAGTTTCTTGTTTTCCCAAGGGTGAGTTCCACCAATGAAAGGATGGTAAGATGAACAAGTAAATATAAACTAGTAGTTTGGGTGGTGTTTTTGGAAATCTAAAGATTTTTTTAAATATGCTTCTGTAAAATCTTGTCATGCTACATGAATCATTCTTTTTGTACCAACAAATACTACAATAAAAATACTATCTAAGTTCCTCCCAACCCTCCCCTTCCCCTTTCAAGCTCTGAGGTTTATGGCATGCCTTCTGCATGGGAATGAGTGGCAAGGCTCCTTTCACCTACTAATTTAGCATCCCCTGTCTTTTCCTCCCCAGAGCTGAATCAGCTCGTGGGAAGATTATGCTTGGAAGTCAGGCAAGCCTGTGTCTTCCATGTCAGGTGACAGTTCTGGGGGCAAAAGAGCACAAGCTCTTGGTGCATCCCATTTATGCCCCAGAGCAGAAGCAATAGGTCAGCATTCCCCAAGATGGGAGGCCCTTTTAGTCACTGATCCACATGGTTCAGGCCAAAACTCGAGCTCTGCATCAAATACAAGGACACACAAGGGGAAAACCCGAGTTACCTGTATCACCACTCAATTTTCACCTTCACAACCTAAAGAATTTGTCTGAAATATGCAGAGTAAAACAATGACCAAACTATGCAGCACTTATGATACCATAAAAGCTAAAAATAGTTACAGCCATCTAGATATTTCCAGAATATCCAGATTCTAACAGATGTTGATAAAATGTTTTTATTTCTCCCAAGTATCAGGGCTAACACCAGAGCTAAACATTAGAAAATCAACTTCCTAGTACAAAACACTAATAAGAGGCAGTTTGGTTTTGCAAAGAAAATAAAGAATGAATCTGACTGGGCAAAGAAAAATAGGAAAATTAAAAACAAACAATATATGTGGTATCCACAATAAGAAATACATGCCATTCATTACAATGAAAAGAACATTCTGAACATGTGTTAGATCTTTTTTTTTTCCTTTAGTTATTTTGAGAATGTACTTATGTGGGAAGAACATTACAGAGAACAAAAAATATATGTTACAATGGAAGATTATTTTAATGGCTCTAAAAGAAGAAAAACCACCAAAAGAAATCATGGGTGTTAAGGAAATAAAGTAATTGCTTATATTTATTATTTCAAGCAACTATTATATATATTAACTCCTTTAATCCTATGACTCTGAGACAGATGATATCCTTAATACTACTATTAACAATAGTAATTAATAATACTACTAAAAATGTTATTTTACAGATGAAGAGGAGACTTAATCATAGCATAGATAAGCAGCTTTACAAAGGTCACAAGCTGAATTGAAACTCAGACATATGATTCCAAGTCCAAACTCCTTAATATCAGACTATTCTGCCTGCCTTCCAATGCCCAAGTTAGGATAAACTTTTAATCAGTCTCTAAAATCATGCCATATAAAGAATTTTTCTAGGAAGTCAATGAATGGTGGAGTTCTCATCAATTAAAAGGGCCAGGCCATTATTGACGTGAATGTGCCTTAAAACAAGGGAACTAACTTTCAGCATGAAACACATCACCTGTAAATAGAAGTATTTACCTGTCAGAACTAAGTTTTTTTGTTTGTTCCTTTGTTTGTTTGTTTGTTTTTAGGTACCAGGGATTGAACCCAGGACCTTGTATGCGGGAAGCCAGCACTCAACCCCTGAGCCACGTAGACTTCCCTCAGTTGGTTTTTTCATTTATTTTGCTTGTTGTTTCTATTTTTTTCAGGAGGCACCGGGAACAAAACTTGGGACTTCCCTTATGGGAGGCAGGAGCTCAACTGCTTGAGCCACATCCACTCCCCTGAACTAAGTTTTAAGGACACTTGGGGAGAAATATTAACAGTTGAGGCAAATTTTTGTTGGAATCAGAACACTATATTTTGATAAATGCTTAAGTCAAGTATTCCTCTTTTATTAAGACTCCTTAATTAAGTACAAAGCATTAAAATGGCCAGGCTGCATATTTATTATAGCAACAGCTGTTCCCTCCAGATTTTTAGAAAGTCTAGCCTTTGTGCCAAGTGTGACTTAGAAAAAAAACAACAAGGAAAAGGAGCCCTATGTCTTGCAATATTTAACTAAAATAATAAATAGTAGCTGGAAGAGGTATAGAACATCACTATGCCTTTTCAATAAGGGAAGCCAAAATATTTTGCCATCTGCTTCCAAAAACTATTTTGTTACTGAACTTAGTGATAATATTACTTAAAAAGTATACCATCCATTTCAGAATTACAATCCTTTATTATATGTACATCATGATATTAACCATAGGTGTGTATACATTCTGAGTTGTTTTTTGGGTGAGGAGTGATAACTACTGGCTCCAATTAGACATCTCAAAGAAACTATTTAACTTTTTATTCAAAATTTTACTTCTGTCAAAAGATTTCTATTCTAGAGATCCAGCCATAATCAAATGCTTATGTTTTAAAAAAAAAAAAAAAAAAAATGGCTGGGGTCGGGGAGGGAAAGAAGTCAAGAAAATGATGGAAACGTTCATTGTTCACACTCTGGGTAGTCTACTTTAAAACTTTTCTTTCTAATGGACAGCTAATGCTTAATTGGTACAGAGTTTTTGTTTGGGTTATAAAAAAGGTTTGGTAATGAATGGTGATGACAGTAGTACTATATTGTGAATGTATTTACCACCACTGAATTGGTTTTATGATTAATTATAGGTTGTATATATATGTTATCAGAATAAAAATATTTTTAAAAATTCACAGAACTGTACAACACAAAGAATGAATTGTAATGTAAACTACGGGCTATAGTTAATATCATTATAATAATATTGTTTCATCAGTTTTAGGAAAGGTACCACACTAATGCAAAATGTTAATAAATAATAAGGAAAACCAGGGAAGGGGAATAATATGGGAACTCTACTTTTTTGCATGATTTTTCTGTAAACCTACAAATGCTCTAATAAAAAATAACTTTTCTTTCTAGAGAAAGAACAATCAATATCATATTTGGGTCTCCTATGTTTGCTTTACTGTCAACTGTCTTTGTGATAGTGCTGCAAATTTTGATATGGGAAAAGAAATGTCCCTTCCACAAAATTACAGCAGAGTCAATTCATTAACTAAATACATTAAGCCATATAGACCTAGATGTAGAAAGCAACTCCCCCTTCTTACTCAAACCTAGGGCTGGCGGCAAAGGAGGAAGCTCAGGAAAATAGAGGCTGAAAGGAACAGCAACTGTGGACAGGGGGTCTGATTCTGGAAGGGGAGGATGGTTTGCCATAATTAAGTAAAACATCTGTAGTTACATCAAATCCACTGAATTGGAAGTACGCATGGCACTCCAAGACTACCAGCGTAAAAGGACAAAAAGCTTATTTCTGCACTGTTAATGGAGAATGACTAACTTGCTTCTATCCCTATATGACATTAATTTCTAATATACTAATTGCAGCACAAGAGGTTCTCTTTAAGTGAGGTTTTTCTCATTTTATTTTGAGGACTTCCTTTAAAAATAAACTGGCATTTTAGGGATTAATGAAAAATCCCATGAGGTTCCATAGGCCACTTTTTTTTTTTCTCATCAGTGAAAGCCACCAGCTTCCTGTGCTGGTGAAATCAGTTACCCTTTGGCCATCACTCTACACCACCCACTCCCAGCTCCCCCAGGCACCCCCCCTCCAGAGAGCAATGGGAAGGAGAAGCCACCTCTTGCCAATAAAAAATAAGCCAGAGCTTCTCAGTCTCAGCTGTGCATCAGAATCACCCACAGGGCTTTAAAAAAACAAACAAACAAAACACTAATTCCATGGTCCCATCCCAAACCTAGTGAATCAGATTCTCTGCAGGAGGACGAGGGAGACTGAAATATTCTGACTAACAACTTACTAATCAGGCTGCTACATCTATAAAGGGGCAGAGTATCAACTAATCCTGCAGAAGTCTCCCCTAGTTAGTGAAAGGGCCTTCCCAGGCATAAAGAGATTCGAACCCTTCACTTAGAGATAAAATCCTATACAAGGAAAGTATATTTTTAAAACATGCCTTGACAATCAAGATTTTAAAACATTAAAGCCTAGAATGGTGGTCTTCATTTTTTTTTTCTTTAAGCAGTGGACTCCTTTTTTTTCAAGCAAAATCCTTCATAGTGGCCCCAAAATATCCAACCAAATGGCCAAGCTTCTCTGGGGGAAAGAGAGGTCAGAAGTGCTCCGGCTCAGCAACCAACACCCATGGTACATCTCAAGGAACCCTAGGGCTGCAGGGAGCACAGTTTGAAAACCACTGGGCCAGTGGAACAGATTTAAATATGAAAAATATACAGCACTAAACCTAAATTCAAATAATTAACTGGAGGGTTAGGGTTTAGTTTAGCATTTAGCCCGGGGCGGTGGGTTTAACAGACGACTACTTGAAAAAAAAAAAAAAAAAGGGAAGGTTTTACTTCACCAGAAATTCAACCTCAGCCAACAATTCTTCCTCAACCGCCAGGAAAAGCATATGCAGTTTGTTCTGTGTTAATAACTAATATATGCATTGAGAGAGTTACCTTTTATAAAGCACTTTCAAGTACATGATCCCATTTAATACCAAACAACTCCTCTTTGAGCTACTAGAATTATTTTCCCCACTTTTCAGATAAGCAACTGAGGAAATAATTTGTGAGAGGAACTAATGAAAAGGTAAATCCAGGTCCAGGACTGCCTAGAGATTTAAGATAGAGGTAGAGAGTAACAGCTCTCTGGATGGTTGGAACAGGGAGTGAAAAGCGTGTTCCGTTCTGGTTGCTTCGTTAATGGAGGTGTGTCCAAATGGGACCAGAGGCAGAACACCATGACCAGGGCAGAGAAAAATCTAGAAACAGTATATGAAGAACACATGGAGGAACTAGGAGCTTTTAAAGGTGGAAAACAGAAGGTTCACAAATTACATAACGACTATATTTAAATAATGAAGTGCACGGGGAGGGGTGAGGAGTCTTATTTTGTATCACTCAAGAGTAACCTAGGTCATTCCCCTTCTCATTTCTGAAAATTTCAGTCCTAAAGCTCTTAAGCAGGGCCAAGCAAAGTAGGCATTTGGCCCGGGGTAGGCATGGGCAGGGGTGCTGCCGAAGCCCATAGCAGGGTAACAGAGTCTGATGGGGTGAGAAAGGTATCAACATGGGGGCAAAAGGTGGCACAAGATATTGGAGCGCCAACAGATAAAGAGGACAACCACGTGAGGGGGTGGTGGCAGCACTGGGAGACTGATTACACACACAGAGACTCACCAAAAAAGCAAACCTAGTAAGAATGATGAGAGACAGATCTTTCATTGACAAAGAAGGCAGTTCTACTCAGGAAGGGAGAAAAGTGGAATAAACCCTATGGCGTTAGGCAGGAACTCATGGGTTTCAAAATATAGAAATGTGTTTGTGTGTGTGTGTGCATACACAGATTCCATAGTTCTCCAGTTCTCCATAGCTCTGTCCACTGAGAGGACCCACCTAATAGCAAAGAGCACACCCAGGGCCCATATTTTGGCTTACTTGGTACCATTCTCAACTCAAAGAAACCAGGGCTTTTTGAAGAAATGGCTGACACAAGAAATGACGCAGGTAAATTACAAGAGCTTGGAGCATCTGGTTCTGCCAGAAAGTAAGGAGATGATCAAAGAATGAGAGTCAAAAGGACACAGGAGGAAAGCGGATGTGGCTCAAGCAGTTGGGTACCTGCCTACCACATGGGAGGTCCCTGGTTTGGTTCCCAGTGCCTCCTAAAGAAGACAAGGAAGACAGTAAGCTGATGCGATGGGTGGGAGCAGCAAGCTGACACACTGAACTGACACAACGAGGTGACACAACGGGGTGACGTAACAAAGAAACACAAGGAGAGACACAACAAGCATGGCGTGGATGTGACTCAATCAATTGGGTGCCTCTCTCCCACATGGGAGGTTCCGGTTTGGTTTCCGGTACCGCCTTAAAAAAAAAAAAAAAGAAGACAAGCAGCAGAGAGCACAAAACTAACAGAAACAGAGAGCAGCAAGCGCAAACAACGGGGTGGCAGGGGGAGGTGTGGAGGGATAAATAAATAAAGTAAATCCTTAAAAAAAAAAAAGTACACAGGAGCCAGCATGAGGGGATTGGCACTGGTCAAATCTAGGACCAATTCGAGCATCAAAATAAAAAATGAGGCAGTGGATGTAGCTCAAGCGGTTGAGCACCCACCTCCCACAGGGGAGGTCCCAGCTTCAGTTCCTGATGCCTCCTGAAAAAACAAAAACAAACAAGCAAAACAAATGGAAAAACCAACTCAGGGAAGCTGATGTGGTTCAGTGGTTGTATGCTGGCTTCCCACATATGAGGTCCCAGGTTCAATACGTGGCCCCCAGTACCTCAAAAAAAAAAAAAAAAAAAGGATGAGAGTAACAGATTGAAACACACAATAAAATAGGAAACCATAAGTCCTTACCAACATAAATTAATTAATAGATTTAATAGTTGATAAGGAATGGACTATTTATATAGTCTCAAAGTTAACTTGCCTCAAAATATGTATAAGTTACAAAAGAGAAGAGAGTAACTTTATGGTGGAAGAGCCTGGCAAACAACACCTTGATAATCAAGTGGACATTATCAGAAATGGGACAAACAGAAATCAGTGCCACCTGATGGTGTGCAAAGAGAAGAACACAGCACTATTTCTGTAATATTCCTGCCAAAGATGAACAACCTGAATCTAACCATTAGGAAATGTGACACCAACCCCAAACTGAGGGATAGTCTACAAAATAACTGGCTTACAATCTTCGAAAGTGTCAAGATCATGACAGTGAAGGAATGAAAGAGAATAAAATGGCCTAACTAAATACAATGTATGGTTCTGAATCCTTAGCTTTAAAAGACATCATTGGAACAAATGGAAAACTTGAATGAGGTCTAAAGTTTAGATGGAGTAATGGATCAAGGCTAATTTCCTGACTTTGATGGTTGTGCTGTGGTTATCTAGAAGACTAACCTAGTTTACAGGAAACACACACTGAAGTGTTTGGGTGATAGGCATCATGCTGGCAACGTGTTCTCAAATGGCTCAGGAAGAAAACAAGTTCTTTGACCTACTTGCAATTTTTCTGTAAGTCTGACACTGTTTCAAAATAAAAATAAAAAATCAAACACAGTACATTAGGATGATGGAGGTTATAGGGAGATAGATTACATCTAGTTTGAGTATAGATGAAACTCTCTAATGACGAGAGTGGACCAAAAACAGATCCATCCTTAGAAGGGTTAGCAGGATATTATCAGGGAAAATGTTTCATTGATTAGGAGGTTAGCAAAGATGACACCTGTGTATATCCCAATGATTTCATAACTTGTTCAGTCAACAAACATTTAAACACCTACCGTGTTTCAGACAATGTGCTAAGCCCTGGGTTTATGAAAATGATGGAGACAGTTCCCACACTTGAGGCCCTTCCAGTCCACTGAAATATGATGATTTGGACAGAAGTCTGAAGTCAGAAATTGGAAGACAATTTATCAGTGTTACATGTAGAAAGAAGCATGTGACTCAAGAACATTATTTTTTATTTTTATTTTTATTTTTTTTTATTTTACCGGGAGGTCCCAGGGATCGAACCCGGGTCCCTCCATATGGGAGACAGACGCCCAACCATTTGAGCCACAACCATCCCCCTAGAACATTATTTTTAACACCCCAATTTTCAGTTATGAGTTTTCAGTAGACTGCATAAGAACTATAAGAATATTTTCAACCCAAGTTTTTTGTGCTTGTGGGTGGTGTTAATTGAGGCATATACAAAAACTTTATCACTTTTCAATTATGAACAGATGCAAATAACTTAACTTGATGCTTTTAAGATAACAAGCATCTTCTAAAATAAGTTTCAAGCCAAGAAGCTAGGGATGGTAGTTCCTAGAAGGCACTTAACACTCCACAAGTGAACCCCGACATACTCTTCAACACCTCAAAAGTCACTCCACATCTCTGCACTTCAATTTCTTCATCTGCCACAAAGATATCATAATATGATTGTAAAATGCTTTGAGATGCTTAGAAGAAAGACATAACTGTAAAGCACTGTTAAAAATGCAAGTTGCCTTCTTTCACCTTTTGCTGGGGACTAACTATTACTGTGGATATATTAAGATAGAAAGATCGATCTAAACAAGCATACCTTGGCAATTTTATGGTGGGTGGAACATTATTTGGTTTTCCAACTTTTCCCCTTGGCTTCATTTCGATCTTCAGAGCATATCATCAAGTGAGAATGCTTCAGTGCCTTCTCGCTGACCCACAGAGTGAGCAGCCTGACCAAGCAAGTCAGTATTCAATTACTTTCCCCACTGAGGTCTGTACACCTTTCTTACACTTTTCCCATATGACACTTTCATAACCATATTTAGCTTTCTTCCTATCATCTCCCTGTAATTCAAAAGGCAATTTAGATTCCCATATGGTTGCCATCGAAACTAACAGATGTCTAGCAAATTAAAACAAAAATTATGACATATAAAATGCTGATGTATCATCATTCCAGAACATCTTGGGATTTATAGTGAATCATAAGGTAAGGCTTTCTACATGTTATCTCTCCTCCCTCCCCCTGCCCCCAAGTTTCCCTAAATCTCCCTCCTCTTTAAGTTTAAGCCCTGTAGAAACAAATTAAATGCAACATTCTGCTATCAACCCCAGATAAACCTCCACTTAAAGATACAATGTAATATTTGAAAGTACATCAAAAGAGAAATTTTGCCTCAAGTACCCAAGGCTGTTCTACTCCTTGTACTGCAAAGAGAAAAAAAAAAAAAATGACTTGGTTCTCCTAAGTCACTCAAGGCTTCAAGTGGTCTCATAATTTCATTTTCTTAAAAAGTGGCAATAAAATCTGCTGAATCCATTTGCCTCATCTCCTCGGCAGATCATAAGGGCACCATTAGCTGGTACTAATGATGCCCAGGTATCAGTCTAAGGTATTCTAGAGCCTCTGTAGCCTAGGATAAATCTAGTATCAAATTTGGAGACAATAACAATAATGACCTTCACCATTTGTTAAATACTCAAGGACTGTGCTGGGTAATATATTATCTCATTCAATCCTTGAAACTACAACTCCATTAGATAATGTTATCTTTCTGTTACAAACAACAAAGTAAGGCTCAGTGCTGTAGACTGTATTCTCTAAAGAAGGCCACAATCCACATGACCTTCTTCAATGTGACCTTGATACTCCCATGTCAAGAGGTGAAGTCTAAATCTTCATTCCCTTGAAACTGAGCTGGCTTTCTGAGTGGACACTGTGGACACTGTGCCAGTTCTGGGTGTGGTCTTAACTGGCTGGAACCTTCTTCTCCTCAAATGATTGGGGGTGGGTAGGGGGTGGGGAACCACGCATAGGTGCTCCAGTCAACAGCCCTGGCTGAGCTCTCAATGACCATCAATTGCCTGTCACAGGTGTGAGCCATCTTAGACACCCGGCTCCCTTGAGCCTTCACAAAACTGCAGCTCCAGCCACAGTGAACTATAAAACTACATGAGAGATTCCAGAGAGAACCGCCCAGTTGCACTTGGTCAAATCATCGAACCGTGAGATATGATAATAAAGTTTTGTTTTAAACCACTAAGTTTTGGGATTTTGTGTAAGGTAGCAACAGATAACCAGAATACTCAGATGAATTAACTTGCCCAGGAATACAGAGCAGTTAAGAATCAGCGCCTGAATCCAAAAGGGTCTGGCATAATGGTGGGTGGCTGGATGTGGGGTTTCAGTACCCAAAAGAAGTGAATTTAAAACAAACTGCCCCCTTCCTCCCCACTCCCCTAACTTGGCCCCGACCCCCACACAGGAGTCTCAGGATTATCCAAGAAATGTTCAAGTATGGTGTCACCGTCACTAATATCAATTCCCTTCTGTCTTGTGTTCTTCCAGTATAAAATTGGGAAAACAAGATCTTCACCACCACCCTCTGATAACTAATGAGAAAGGAATCTGTACAAGATGTTGACTTTGTTACTCAGAATACTATTACAACTGTTATATAAAAGGATTCGGTTTTCACACATGAAACTATAACTCTAATAAAAATATATTTAATGACTCACAGGATTTCATTAGAGATTCCCGGTGGGGAGAGGGAAACATGCATTCTATATCAATAACTGAACAAACCAGGAAGAAAATTAGTGAAAGATATTTCTTTAAATTAAAGGATCTTTGAGGAAGAAATGAAAACAATAAAATTGATCTTCAGACAAGTTTCAGTGAGAGGAAAAAAATCTAAAATTTAACTTGTCCCAATATATGCTACTTCCATTATATATTAGTACTCATCTCTTGTACGTTTCTTCCCCAGCATACTGGAACTCAAAAGACTCACTCTACATCAGAACTAGAAAGAACCTCACAACTCATCTAACTCCTTTTTAAGAGCTGCAAAACTGAGGCCCAGGGCAGTTAACTGACTTGCAAGGAGTCAACAGGAGACCCAAACTCTCTACTGGGGCTACCATACATCTGATTTTATTTTATCAGAAATATACCTCCAAATCTATTTCAAAGTTATTCTAGTGTTTCACAGTGTGAAATGAAAGAAACCATGGGATCATGGGAAACCATGATCACTGTTATGAGTATCTTCTTCATTATTTATATGAACAGCAAGGAGTCTGCTGTTTCTGGCCATCCCAGATAGGATGGTGACTCTGTAGAGAGCAGAGGTTTGCAACTTCTCAGAAGCAGGCTGCCAAGTTACTGACCCCAATTCTTTAGTCACTGACATCTCAGTCCAAATTACTTTAATCAACTGACATGTTTGCCTTCCTGTTGATCATCACTGGAGTTCATGTTACTGATAAACTGGGAGATTTGAAGAAGAGGTTATGTTGGAGCATGAAGCCAGAAAGTAAGGAGCAAGAGGGTATTTGAGTGAAAGTCTGTGGGCAAAGAAAGGAGAGAGGGTGTGTAGAAAACAGGCTAAGAAAAGGCCCTCATAACAAAGGTATGTACTTAATTCTTCCCCAGGATGGCTGTTTAGTTCCACAGTCTAGATCTGCTTTCAGGTTTCCCAATCAGACAATAGATGGCTCTATTCTAGAACTCTATGCAAATATGCCTCAGTTCTTTGAATCTCTCCCTCAGTTCCAGGGGTTTTATTGCAACCCAATCCACCGAAAAGGCTAAATTTGCCTCTGTACACTTTCCAAAATTATACCAAACTGTCAGAGAAACAGATCCAAATCCTTTTATTTCCTTTCCAGTCCCTGCTATGAAACTGCAGAGAAAGCCCTAGGTGCTTTTCGTTGCCTGGTAGCTGAAATGGGCAACTTTTGGAAGTGTTCAAGTAGAATCAAGAGGCCTAGACTATTCCCCAACAAGGGCCATTCCGAATTCTGTATTCCCTGTTTTTCAAAGTCACAAAGTTTCAAGTTCCAATAAAATCAAAATACCTCACTGAGAAATATGACCACTTTCAGACATTTCCAGCAGGGGGAAAAAAAGAAGCAAAGACAATAATTTCTTCCTCCCATATGGGTAACAGTGTTTGATTGCAGGAGGTGACTAGCGACAGAAATCATGTACAATCACTAGCAAAAAAAAAAAAAAAAAAAGGATGCCTGTGACTGATTGGTTGTGATATTTATTCATGTCCCCCCACAAAACCTTTATCAATCCTGAGGACAGATGACATGTCACAGAAAGTGGTCTCCGACCCCTTCCATGACCTTTTGCAAATTATGAATGACCCATGTAAGACACATAGAAAATGGAAAATAAAAATAAAATAGTCCAACTAATGTTTAGTGGAAAAAAGAACACAAAGAGCTGTATTGACAACTATAGCCACAGATGTATATATTTACGGCAAATAGCCAAAATTAAAGCAGATTCAAAATAAATACACTCTGTGTTTGGACTGCCCTGGATTATTACTGATCCTGCACTTGGATCACTGTTTCCCTCACATTGAACCTACACTGAACAGCAAGTTGGAGAAACCCCCCAGACAGCCACCATCTTTACTTTGGGAGGAGGGGGGGCGGTTGGAATGCTCAGTGAAGAAGAGGATGGGATGGGATGGGATGGGGAGGAAAAATAATATGATATTTGAGCTCACGTTTCCTCCTTGTCCTGATGAACTCTTTGTCTGGTTGCTGAACATGTTTGCAAGATCAAGGAAAAGAATCAAAACAAAAGAGCGTCCCAACCTAATCACAATAGGTGCCCAGCTCATTGTAATGTCAGCAGAGCATGGTTTAAATCTTGTGTTCAAGTATCTGCTCTCTCGGTTCCCCAATAAAAATGTCTTGCACACCTCCTTTGCATTTCTCCAAGCTTTCCCCCAAAACGACCCGCTCTATGTCACTCCTTAAAGGACGCGAGGCATGAGCATACTGAAATATATGTTGATGGTGACTTCTTCTTATCCTGACCGTGATATATAAAGAAATAAATCCCTCCACCCCACACGCCCACTGGCCAATCCATTATGCAAAAGGAGCGCTTTCCAGCTGAAAGAGAAGAGAGTGCAGGCAGCGTTATTTACGTGTACATTACAGAACCATATACCACGGCATCTGCATCCTACACAAAGCCCGAGATGGTGCAAGACGATACACGCTGTGCATGGCACAGACCAGCCGCGGCAACACGGAGCCAAATCTCGTCCAATCGGATCCTTGTTATAAGGTGGACCTCAGGGTCGGCTCTGCCCGATTAGCCTTCCCTAATATGACACCACGCTCTGCCCAACATCCTTATCCCACCGGGAGCAAATCTAATGCGTGTGGTTGCTCATTTCACAAACTGCCGAGCCCATTCTTTCATCTGTATCCCTGCTATTCGCTCCTTAAAAAGACACCCCAAGGCCTGGGTGCCACCTTTCCGGCTCGGTTTTTCTTTTTCACCTCTTCTCATTCCTAGAAAGGATTAAATGTTTCTCTCTCCAACGCGCAAGCTAGAAAAGCAGAAGGCAACTGCGTGTCCCCAGCTCCGACAAGCGCCTCAGGGGCTGCGAAAAGTATAGGCAGCAAGCAACGTGGGGAAATCGTCGCGATCGATCAGCCACAATAGTTGTAATCCCAGAAGCGCTCCAACTTACCCAAAATATGACATTGAAGCCAAATATAAAATATTTGATGCAACAACTGACTTCAGGACCCTTGTAGTGCTTCCCGGACATCCTCTGGGTTCATGAAGACACTTGCCCCGGCAGCCCGAGTTTGGAGCCCCGGAGCACCGTTGCTCTGAGCGGCCCGGCGGGGAGCGGGGGCTCGCGGAGCCGCTCGGGGCCGCAGCACGGGCGGCCGGGGCTCAGCGGTGCGGGGGACCCACCGGCGGAGAGTGGCTCCCGCACCTCCAGCCCCGCGCGTGCCGAGGCCGCCGGAGCCGGGTGGCCGCGAAAGGGCGGGGAAGCCACGCGCTGCAAACCCGTGAGCCTCACTGAAGCTGGACCCGAACACAAAGCGAGTGCCCTCGTCCGTCCACCAGACGGTCCGTTGGTCCGTCCCCGGGCTTCGGGAAAACGCGGCCGCGGCAGATGCTGGTGGAGACGCTGCTCGCTGGCGCGCGCGCCCTCCCACCCCTCGCTCCGCCCGCCGCTCGCTCCGCCCGCCGCTCGGCCGGCTGCTCCTCCGCCCGCTCCGCCTTCTTCCGCAGCTCCTCCCGCAACCTTTCCGCCCGCCGCTCGAGCCTCCGCTAGGCGTGCGCGCGCGCGCACGAACTCTGGGGCACCCCGGCGGCTTTGGCACCACGTAGTCGCCGCCGTCTGCTACTTCACCGCTCCTCTGCTCTGCCCCCTCCTTTTTATCTCCTCCTCTTCTCAAGCCAGTCCCGCGTGCTGCGGACCCAGTCGCGGAGCATTGGGTTAGCCGGAGAGGACCGCAGCCGGAGGGAGGCGTAAGGGCGCCCAGGGAGCACGCGATTGGGAGCAGTCTGACGAAGTGGCGGGGATTGATACGCAACGAGTCCCTCTCCGCCGCCTCCAGCAGCAGGCAGCTTCTGAAGGGACGCGGAGGAGAGAGTCGCTCTGGGTCGGGAGGTGAGTGGGCACCTTCGATCCCTCCGCCCCCGGACGAGTCCCCTTCCGGCTGTAACTACGCTCAAGTCCCCTCTTCCATCACCGGGTTTTGTTGCAAGAGAAGACGCTGTGCTCTTGAGCCGAGAGAAAAGTGTTTGTGTACTTTTCCGGAGGGTGGGGAAGGGGGAGAAAAGAGCGACGGGGTAATGGGGCTGGGGGTGCTTGCAAAGGAACGTCGGTCGAATTGCCGTGTAACTTTCCACCGAGTCTTCCCACTGGGGGAACCAAGTTTCATTCTAGAGATGGGGACAAGGGAGGAATAGATGATTCAAAGGAGTCCTGTCCAGGGACGTGTTCCTCGCCTTCTAGAGCCTGTTTGTAGCAACATAAACCAGGGCCTGCACAGGCCTTCCGAGACGGGTTAGTGCTGAAGAAACGACTGGTTCCTAACTCTGGGAAGGAATCCAGGAGTTCCAGGACCGTCTTCTAGGGCATCCGAATTGGGTTTATAATCTTGGCAGGTGATACTTAAATGTACACTGGGGGGCGGGGCGGTAAATAAATCTTAAAAAAAAAGTACACTGAATTTTGAGAACCACAAACATAGGGTTTCCCTAATTAACCGCTTCTCGCTTTTCTCAAAAATTGGCTAGCCATTTGACAACCTTCTGTCTCCAGCTTTGGAGAGAAGAGGCAACATTTTCCTACAAAACACGCACGCACACACTTTGATATAGCTCTAGCCTTCAGCAAGGTTGAGGACATATTGCGGGCATAGGTATGAACCAGAGAACCCAGAGAGGTGAAAGGGCCAGGAGAGCCTACACATTGAACACTACAGAAGCTATGGCATTGGTTAATAATGACTTCATCGCTTTAGATAAAATCACCCTTTCCCTTAAAAGTGTCCTCCACCCACCCAAAACACACACCATTTTAACACCAAGCTGATAGAATTCAAAGATAAGTCTTTCAGCCATGGATTTCCCTGTTAACAGGAAGACACTCACAAGCTTCACCTAAGCCCATTTGTGCTGTATTGTAATTATTTATGTATATAAATATAAAACAGTTGCTATAGGAATACTGGATGTCAGACCAAAGGTCTGTCTTAAGCTGTTCTGACACATTTCAGAAAAGGAGTAGAAAGTAGATCCAATTGTTGGGCGAGTTGATCCCTAAACATAAATAAAAATGGAGGAGAAAAATATCAGTTAATCCATTAGTAAGACAGAGAAGGGGAAAAACAGTTAATGCAATTTATTTCATATATCAAAAATAAATTCAGAAATACTAAAAAAAATCAAAAGTAAATTCTAGGAGGATTAATAAGTAAATTTTTTTTAAAAAGCAAGCCAAAAGAAAATAACAGAATATTTGTTAAACCTTTGGATAGAAGTATTTATCAACCTAAAAGTAATAGAAGGAAATGATCATAGGATACGACTAGTTAATATTGTAAAACTTTTGTGTATCAAACATTTTTTAAAAGGGAGCCTAATAGCATTTACTGACCTGTCCAATTCCATCTCCAATGTCCAGTGTAATATATGCTGGAAAAGAAACACAATCTAAGAGTGATATGCAGAAGACATTTTCCATGTTGATGATATTGCTAGTTCTCTGCTGCCACTCCTTCAGAAAAAGCTTTTTTGCTTATTTTGATTACAGGTAAAAAAAGTAAAATAAAGTAATAAAGTAAAAGAAAATTTAAAAAATGGGGGCGGGGGGTGGTAACCTAAACCAGAAAATATATGATAACAAACATGATAGAAAAAGTTTGAATATCTGTAATATAAGTAGACCTTATACAGCTAAAGTAGAATTTAGACTCCCAATGATTGAGGGTAAACAGAAAACAATCCACATAAAAAGAAAATTGATATAGTAACAAATATATAGGAAAAAACTGACCTTACTAGTAATCAAAGAAATATACAATAAAGCAAATTAATATCGGTTTACACAAACATTATTGGTGTCTTTATGAAACGGCACAATCCACTTGGAAAGCAATTTGGCTGCATGTAGCAGGTCAGAATGCTCCTACATTTTGACACAGCAATCCCACTTCTGGGGATCTAGTCAGAGAAAGACTCCCAAATATGGAAAAAGTTGTATACTAAAGTTGTACATCATAGCATTATTTATATTGAAGACTTGGACACAACTGAAAGATCCAGGAATTTGGGATCTTTACCTTACTCTTTGGAGCCACTTGGATCATAATGTTCCTTCGCATTTCCTGCCTTAACACATGTCTTTGGGGGGCTCGCTGCCACTTGTCTGATAGCTCAGTGTCTTCAAGGCACTCTTTTGTTCCCTCAACACCTCCAACATTCTTCTATTTTGGTGTCTTGAGAATACCTGTAATTACTTGTTTACCTGCCTTTCTTTACTGTGACTCCCTCAAGGGTGTGGTCCATCTCCTTTTAATTTGGGGATCACCAGCACTCTGCAGATGTGGGAGGTGTATGATAAATATTTAGTAAGGGAATGGATGAATCATTTGCTCCAAAGCTTTTGCAGCCATTAAGGATGATGATTACAAAGAGTATGTAGCAATGTGCAAGTGCTATATGTTAAATTTTAAAGGCACTGTATAGGAAATTATCTCTAGGTAATACCGTTAAATGACAAAAAGGAAGGTGCAAAACAGTATATACAGTAGGCCATCATTTTTTTAAGTGTGTATTGGCAAAGGAGAGTGGAGTATTTATATATACATAGAATATTTCCTTGTTAATGTGTAGGCTGGAAGAAAATAAATTGTTATCAGTGGTTTGGAGGAGGTAGGGAGAGGTGTAGACTGAAGGACTAAAGGACATTGGTGGGAAGGTGACCTGATTTTCTTTTTTTATGACTCCTTTTGTTTTTGAAATTTGTAACAGGTACGTGATATTCCTATTTTTTTTTTTAATAAATTATTCTACAAAATTGTATGTACTTATATGAAAAAAATTAGAAGGTAATTCCTCCTAAATAGTAAGAGTTGTTATATTAGACTGGGAATGTGGGTGATTTTGTTTGCCTATTTCTAGATTCCAATTTTTTTAATGTGGCTTATTGCTTTTACAATTAAGATGATAAAATGATACATAAAGTAATAAGTAACTAAGTAATCACTATATTTATTTCACGACAACTGTTTCATGACTCAATAAATTCTGATCTATTTGTTTTCTCTTTTTAAGCAGAGGTGAAAATTTTGGTTTATTATAAGAGAAAAGAAGGAGAGTAATTTTCTCCCTGGAGTCTGCTGTGGCCATCTTCCTTATAATTCTGAGGTTGAAAAATGGTTAATGTTAATTACTGCAAAGTTAACCTGCCTTTCAAACAGCAGTGAAAACAGGTAAAGCGTGTTCTTCTAATTGTTGCCTACCTGAACAGCAAGATATGACAACAACATTTTTAACCTAAGACACCAAATTTAACGAGCTTGTCTGTCTGTATCTTTGTTTCACTCTTCCCACCCACCTCTGGTCTCAGTCCTCTTTCTCTGCCTCTTTCAGTGTCTGTCTCTCTGGTCTTCTATTGCTGTATTTTTCTTTTCCTTCTCTCTGTAGCCAGCACTGCTGGTTGCCTCCCCACTCCCATACCCTCCTTCCTCTCAGAACCCTGTTGGAGTCCCAGGGTCCTCCCTCCTTAAATAGCTGTAGGATTTGGAAAAGCCAGCCCCGGCCTGGCTCTGGGGTGTGAGTCCTGACCTTCCAAGCCAAACCTGGTTGGTTGTCCCATCTCTCTTGCCAGTAGGCATGTGACACAATCCTGGCCAGTGATACATGAGAATCTGCTGGGATTTCCTCACCTCAAAGAGAGGGTCTCTTTTGCCCTCAGACTTTATTGTGTTTGGATGTGACTCCTGGATCCTGCACAGCCTGACAATGAAATTCACACCAAGGATGGTGAAGTGAAAAGATGGAAAGTACCTGGGCCTTCAGACATAGTCGCTGCTTCGGTGGTTGACTTAACCACAGAACGACATCATGAAGACTTAACGCCTTGAAGCTCACCCTACCTCGTAACTTCGTGTCAGATGAGATAACTTTCTTGGTTAAGCCACTTTGACAGGGATTTTCAGTATCATTTTTAGCTGAAAGTATTCTGACTTAAACACTCTGCCTTTGAAGTAATCCCCCTCCCTTCCTTCATTGTCTCCTCACCACAAGGGTTTCTATGTTTCTCACGCTTCCATCCTTTTCCTACTTTTCCCTCCTCTCTCCTTTCTTCCCCAACTGTTCCTGCCTCTTAAACAATACCGGGAAAACCTTTTAGTGCTGTCTGCCCAGCTGACATGCACCCCTTTCTCTCAGACTTTCTCAACCATGGAGTGCTCTTGCCACCCCCAGCCAAGTTTGTACTTCACAGTTAGCCCTGCCAGGGTAGATTCAGACTGGGCCAACTGAGAGTCTCTCTCAAATTGTGATTCAGTCACAAAGGAATCCCTTCCTGTGGCTGAAATGGAGGCAACATTTACAGGAGAGCTGGGCCGGAGGGGGTGTTGCATGTCCAGGAGGAAGCCAAGACTCTGCCTCTGCAGAAAGAGGAAGGAAGCCTAAACATGAAGAGAAACTGTGTCAGAGTCTCTGAAAGCCTCTGTAGTGAGTGGTTGTGCATTTTGTGCTCTGAAAGACTTCCAGCCCTGCTAAAGGCTTTCTATTTCTGGATTTCTTCAAGAGGGCCCTGCCTTGATGTTTAGAGATTCTTAGATAGAATCCTTCTATTACATTCCATTTTGGCTTTAGTTACTCTGAAGTGGGTATCTCAACTTTGCAAATCAAAGATACTTGGTTGGAGAGCAGATGTGGCTCAAGTGGTTGAGCGCCTGCTTCCCATATGGGAGGTCCCAGGTTCAGTCCGCGGAGCCTCCTAAAAGCAAAAAAACAAACAGCAAACAAACAAATGAAAAAACCAACTCAGGTAGCCTATGAGGCTCAGTGGTTGAGCACCAGCTTCCCACATATGAGGTCTGGGGTTCAATCCCCGGCTCCAGTACCACAAAAAAAAAAAAAAAGAAAGAAAAAGAAAAAAAAGATATTTGGTTAAAACAACTGGTAATCCCACCTCAAATCCTTTATGAAATGAGGCCAACTTAATATATTTAAGTTAGTCATGAAATAAAGAATATTTTTTATATATGTAATGAATTAAATATTATGCCTTCTGCTCTATAGTTGAAAGTGAGTAGGTAAAATGTTATATTTCTCTATAAAATAATTGATACCCCCCAGGATGAGCACCTCCCCCCATGCCCCTCTTGCCCCATGCCACACATACCCATTAAAGAAGTGCAAGGCCCCAGGAAAAACAAAAAACAGAGAGCATTCTGCCTGGTAAATACAAGCACTTGTAGAAGACAATTATTGCACTTTTAAAAACCAATTATAGGGGGACGGATGTGGCTCAAATGGTTGGGCGTCCATCTCCCATATGGAGGGACCTGGGTTCAATCCCCAGTATCTCCCGGTAAAAATTTAAAAAAATTTTTTAATTAAATAAATAAATAAACCAATTATAGGAAGTGGATGTGGCTCAAGTGGTTGGGCATCCGTCTACCATATGGGGGGACCCAGGTTCAATCCCTGGGACCTCCTGGTAAGAAAAAAGGTGAGCGGGTGAGCCGGACCCACGTGGACGCACAGCAAGCCACTTAGCAAGATGATGGTGCAATAAAAGAGACATGGGCAAGTCAAGATGAGACATGCCAGAAAGCAAGAACTGAGGTGGTGCAAGTGACAGGGTGCCTCTCTCCCACATTGGAGGTCCCTAGGATCAAATCCCGGTGAAGCCTGGAGGAGGAAAAAAATGAGAAAGAAGGCAAGAAACAGACACAGGAGATCACCCAGCGAATGGACACAGCAAGTGGGGGGTGGCGGGGGGCCTCATAAAACTGGATGCCAAAAGAAAAAATAAAGTCAATTAAAAAAAAAACAGTTATAATTGCTTGCTCAATAAAATGTATTCCATCTTTACAAAATATGACAGAGCAGCCATTGATTTTTCTTTTTTTAATTGCCTTTCCACCTTCTTTTGGTAATAGCGCCTCAATTTCCTCCCACTTTGGAAATTGTCTGTTAGAGCTGCAGATAAAGGGACAGGCACATGACACAGTTCCGTCAATCAGAAGATCCCTCTTTGTTGTTTGAATTTTGAGCAGAGTCAGGGAAAGACCAATACCAACTGAAGTTCAGTTTATTCCAGCCCCTGTGTAAGACTGAGGCTTCCCTTGAGACCTTGGGGAAACTTCTGGTTGTTCAGCCCTTCCTTTGATCCCATAAACTATCCCATTTCTTTTCAATGAATTTCCTTTTTACTTAAATTGGTCAAAGCCTGTTTCTATGATTTAGAGCCAAAAATTCCTAATCAATACAATATGAACTTTTTTTTCTTTTTTTTTAAAGGAGATACCAGGGATTGAACCCAGGACCTCATAAATGGGAAGCAAGCACTCAACCACTAAGCTACATCTGCTCCCCAAAACTAGGAGTTTTTGAAATGCACTTTTCAGAAACAAAATGTTAACTTTTTTCTGATTTCAAAAGTAAGATATTTTTATTATACAATATTTAGAAAACACAGAAAATATTTTTTGAAGAATCACCCATGGTAACATTTCCCAGAGAAAATTATTGTCAATATTTTGGTATATTTTTTCATCAGTAAACTTTTTTTATGATTGTTCATATTCTCCAGAAAAAAAAAAAAAACTTAAACCTATTATAGCTTCCATTCACTAGTGCCAGAAACTAGTTCAGAAAAAAATGTCCATCAGAATGGAAGCAATGTCAGGCTCAATTTCCAGTCTGTGGTTATCAGTCAAGATTGTAACCTCGTTGCCCCATATTTCAGCCTTTTACTATCTTTGTCCACTACCCATCAGTCTGTGTTTCCATTCGTATAAGGCAGATGTGTTTGCATGCTCATTCCTACCTTACTCTCACCTCCAAACAATTTCAAAATACCACTCCCCATCCCACAAACTCTGCCCTTCCATCCATCACCAAATCAAAAATGTTTTGCAAAATTAAGCAGAATTCAACCCCTTATGAAACTGCCCCATTATTACTAGGCGTGCTAATCATATCCAGCAATTCACTTATTCACCATTTGGTTTCTTTTACTTTGAAAAACTTTGCTTGTGTGACATCTCCCTTTCCAATGGAACTATAGTTGGTAGAATATAGAACTTAATCTCCAGAAACATGGGTATTAGCAGATTCATCAGATATCTGTTTATGTTTTGTTATGAGAACTAATTGATTCAACAACAAATATTTATTGAGTACATCTCCTGTTAAACTACATCCTGTTAATGATTCCTGTCCCAAGACTGCACTGAAACAAAAACACAGAGGTTAAGACATGGGTCAGAACTGATTAAGTGCTCAATTGCAACTTATCAGAAGGACAAGAATAATTAGAATGGAATCCTAAAAAAAGCTGCCTCTTCTGATTCTACTTTGTTTTCTTTTTTACTCTCTGTAGTAATAGCATTAAGGTACAATTACTAGAAACAAAAACTAGTTAAATTAATCAAGATTAAATGCCTTAAAACTGAATCACTTGTTTGAGTGAGCTCATTCTCTGAAAGAATACATTTTATAATCTACACTTACAGTGAATGACATGTTGAGGAATAGTTCAAAATATAGAAATGATAAGTCGATCTCACACATCTAAATATGATTGAAATTAAATGTCTGATGTGTCCGTTTTAGGGTTATGATGTCCTCACTTTGGGAAATATAATTAGCGATTGTAAAAATAAACTAGGCGGTGATTATTTACAAACAAGGATCCTTTGTTTTACAGAGGGATTTATCCCAGCATTCCATTAAACAGGATTTTCCCTCGTAAATTGTTCACTAATTGATCATTAACAGCCTAACAAAGGCTTCTGAGAGCAGAAACATTCTCTGGAAAGGGCATCAAGAGGCTCTGGATCAGACTAGAGCTTCCTCCCACCATACAGTCTCCCACAGAGGTCAACCTCCTCTGCTTCTCTCCTACTTTAGGCTCTAGCCACCCTCATACCTTTGACAAGAAATCCTACCCAGATGAGGTGAATTGGGGATGTGGGGGTGAGAGATTAGTTACCTTCCAAGCTGATGACTTTTTTTTAGTATACAATGAATTGCTTTTATTTTGTTATGAACCCACATTTTAACATTTAGTGGTCCTGAACAGAAAAGTGGAAAAACACAGTAATTTATCAGGACGTCAAGCCCACCAATTTCAGGGATCTGCAGTGCACACTGAGTTGTTTCTTGATCCCTGCTGAGGGTCGTGAGAGGCAGCAGCACCAAAACCAAATATGCACCAAATTAGGGTTCTTTTTGTTCCAATTGTCAGATTCTAACATGAATTTACCTGCATGAATTGCAAGGATGACCAAATGAGAGCCCTGTTTGTTTAAAACTTCTTCAATTTTTAAAATCAAAGGCAATTACAAGAAAAGAGAATTCATTCAGAGGGATTGTGTATGCTTACAAGTGTCTTCATGTGGCCTTTCTCCAAGTTTAACCACCAAGGACTTGGTGGGAGCTGGCAGGTCTGAGGAACCCTGGTGACTGTTCTTTTCACCATATCAAAACCTGAGCTAAAAAAAAAAAAATGTATCAGCTGACAATGACAGCAGAGGGTGGCAGGGCTGAAGACCCACTTTTTATTTCCCAGGCTGGTGATGAGTAAAGAAATAGAGTACAAAAACTAAATAAAGGAGGTCAGAGACTCTTTCCAAACTTACCTGCTAACTTTTGGCCAAAGCAAGGAAGTGTCATAGAAAGTGTTGGGTGGTGATGGTACAAAAGGGGACTTCAGGAAGAGGAAGGAAAAAGGTGGAGGGAGGAGGAGAAGATATGGGGGAAATCCTGAAAGAATTTCTCACCAAAGGCCTATCTGCACAGGGGAGTAGAGGGGGTTACAATCTATTATTTGGCCAAAGGTGGTAGTGGAGGAGATGGGGTAAAGGACAATGGCTTGGAAGAGGCGAGTCATTTAAGACTTTAAAAAAGATTCTATTCTTATTTTATTCTAATAAGCCACTCCAAGCTGGGGGGTGTTGCAGGGAAAGAGGGAAGGGGTAAGGTGGGGGTAAGTGATGAGGAAGATGGCAGAGACCCCAGCAAGGTGATTATGTGATGTGTCTTTTTACAGTTTGAGTTAGATATGCCCCACAGGATATGATAGGAACCAATTTAAATACACTTTCTTGATCCCAGAAATTCAACTATGTGTACAGCGGTTACACCTGACAGTGTGATTTGTTATAGCACAACTTAAATATTTCAAACGGACAAGAAATTAGTATCATTTACAGTTATCTTAAGATAAAATGCCTTTGAATGGGTGCTTCCTTTCTAGTACTTTGAGGTCTACAAAAGATGTACCTAGGAAATTTACTACTGTAGAAAATAAAGACTGCTTAAATCAAACGGGGTGGAGGGAGGGCCTGTCGTTTTTCATTTTGGTTAATTGTAGTAACACTGTCCTTGGGCTGCTGAGATTGTTTCATATTTTCTTTAGACATCATTAGGCACTGAAGCTCTTGCAGGACAACTTTGATGCTAAATGAATTCTGCCATTTTTCTAGCACTGATATGGCTCTTGGATCCAACACTCCATTAGAACTATTAACTCCATACATATTAATTTTATAATAAAATTTTATTGAATTATTCATACATGAACATAGATAAACAATAAGTGTATAGTAAAAGTTGTAAACTTACAAAACATACATATCATCATACAAGGCTCTTATATGTCATCCCACCACCAACACCTTGCATTGTTGTGAAACATTTGTTACAAACTCATTCATTATTAATTTTTGTTACAAATATTACAAAGGATGGTGCTTCTGGGTATTTAGGTCCACATTCTATTTTAAGGCTGTATATTCAATTTTCATAAATTGTTCTTGAAGACCCATTCCTGTCCATCTTGGAAGTGTCGTGTCTTCATCATCTTCTAGACCCCAGCTAACTGTGCCATCTCCTACTCCTTCTGACCTTCTTCAAGTTCTTCCAACAGTAAGAAATTGCAAGGAACTTTTAATCTTTGAACCCATGGTGTCTGCCATCTTGTGTCACTGTCACTTAAAGGCTGGCCCCTTCTGACATATGTTTTAATTTTAATATCTCAGCTACATTTTCAAGTACACTGTAAACTTCTTGAGGACAGAGACTGGGTTTTTCTTCTAGTGTGTTGACTTGTAAGTACTTCACACATGTTGGGTGAATAATATTTACTAAATACGTGAATGAATGAATAATTTCAATCAAAAGAAGCAATGTTGAGGGGATTGTGGGAAGATGCCAGAGTTGGGAACTCCAGGACTTAGTCCTTCCACCAGAACAACTATTAAACAGGCAGGAACTGTCTGAAACAACTATTTTGAAACTGCAGAGGCCAGAAGAACACTGTACAACATCTAAGAAAGAATGGGAGGAAGAGGCTGAGAAATTATGGTAAAAAAACAGTAAATTGCTCTCTCCACATGGTAGCTGCTGGCACCCAACACCCCACCCCCCAGCAGGCCACCATAGAGTCCAGTGCCTGGCTAAATCATTGGTGACAGAAAGGGACATAAAAATCCTCTTCCCCAAGTCCCAAGTTGGGCACATCTGATCACTGATGACAGCTTTTGATTAGCAAATTTGGATCACTGGGGGCCTGGCTCTGAGAGCACCCATTGTTTCAACTCACCCTGGACAGTCATGGTAGAAGATACTTAAAGACACAATGCTCCTCAGGGCTGCAGGGGACAGTTAGCCAAAGGCCTGCATTTGCTGGGCAGGCCAAGAAAGCACACCTTTGGGGAACTGTGGAAGTTCTTCATACCCTTCCTGGTCCCCTGCCAGGGCACTTTAGAGCCAGTATGCAACCATTTATGGGTCCCTGGCCCTGTTTCAACTGGGAAGTACTAGCTTGGGAAAGTCCTCTCTGGCATGACCCTCCTCCTAGAATTTTCCCTTGAGGAAAAAGCACCTTGAGACAATAAAAGGAGTATAAGAAATTACAGAGGCAAACAGTCTGGGACAAAGGCTTGCTGGCTTCAAACACACAGGACAGAAAGGTCTATCTCCTGGGGAACAGAGAGACAACCAAACATCTGTAAATAGTGGAACTCCAACACAACTAACAAGCAAAAGCCCATGACAAGACACAGGTACAGTTAGACAGGGAAAACCCTGTGCACTGCATTTGCCTTGGGCAGACCTTCCTGATAGGAGAGCTGAAGCTCAAGAAAATTTTCATCTTATCACCAGTTGGTCATAAAATCAAGAAACAGACATCTCAGGAAATAAATACCAGAGTTAACATTTTAAAATATTAAAATGTGCAGTGTGCAACAAAAGACTACAAGACAAATAAAGAAACAGGAAATGATGGTGCATCTAAAAGAAGGGAATAAAAATCCAGAAAACACCAACCAAGAAGACCAGAATGTGGGCATACTGAACAAAGCCTTTTTAAAAAAATATGTTTATTTATTTATTTACTTTTATCAATTTTTACCCCTTCCCCCATTTTTGCTGTTTTTGTGTCCATTTGCTGGGCAATTCTCTGTGTCTGTTTCCTGTCCTCTCTTCTCATCCTTGTCCTCCTGACTTCACTGCGATTCGATCCTTAGATCTTTTGATGTGGGAGAGAGGCATCCCACCACCTGCGCCACCTTAGTTCCTGGTTTTTCGGTGCATCTCATCTTGGCTCTCCCTTGTGTCACTCTCCTGTTACGTCATCTTGCTGCATGGCTTGGTGAGGCCTGACAGCATACCTGCACACCTTCTATATTTTTCTTTTTTTTATTTTTACCAGGAGGTCCCTCCATATGGGAGGCGAACGCCCAACCATTTGAGCCACATCCGACCCCTGCTATATCTCTTAAGGTTGACCAAAGATACCTAGAGTTACAGTCATTTCCCATACAGGATGGTCATATAATAAATCAGGCTTAGTTTATCACCAGCATTCTAAAAACCAAACCTAGGGAGAAAAACTAGGTCTGGGGACACATGCATGGTTTCTAACATAACAAATGTTTAGCCTACCCTGATTATCACAAAATCAGGACAGCAAGAATATTCACAATGAACAAAGGCTTTTGAAAAATGATCTTCAAAATGCTCAAGGAGACTTCCTGGAGCCACCAAATGAGACAGCTTGCTATACTCAGCACCAGAACTCAGAGCCCATGGCCACTGCCATGTCCCACCAGACTGTCATCCAAGCTAGAGAAGATATTAAAGATATTTTTGTCAGAGGAAGACATGAAAAATACAGACTTCTGAAAATATCTATTGAAAATGAGCAACTTGTGCTTGGGTCATGTAGTCAGCATTCAGATTCCTAGGTTAAGGATTATGATCCTTTATTCTACCCCTGCTAGAAGACAAACAACCATGCTATGTATTATTTAGATTAGCTTCTCAGAATGACAAGAGATACAAATTGATATTCATTGCATGGTCTCAGATCATTCTCATGTTTGTCAAAAAATGTTGAATGCAGCAACAAGAGCAACTCTGAAGAACAAGTTTGGAGGTGGTCATATTAAAGATTAAGCATCTGCAACAGTTAAAGAAAACATATAATTATATGCCTATAAAAAATATTTGCTATCACAATCTTCATCTGCCCTGTGACTGCAGCTGAGGAAGAATTGTGACGGATTAAAATTAGTGAGGTACAAACTGATGTGAGTATGGACATTAGCATCAAACACTATGAGTAACATTTCCTATTTCTCAAGAAGCTTTTCAGGCTATGGAAAAATTGGATAACAGACAGCTCAAGTGTGTGCAGTTGGAAATAGATATTAAAAAATGAAATTATAATTTTGGTCAACACAACAAATATAGAACTAAAAGATTTTCCAAAGAAGGTTCCCAAGGACTCAGCATGTTACCATTTCTTTCTGTATAAACATTCCCATGAAGGAGACTATTTGGAGTCCACAGTTTTTGTTAATTGTGCCTGGATATACATGCAGTCTAAGAGAATGTATGCTGTATTCTCGCTGCAAGAGCCCTATGCTAGCAATTGTAGAAAGCCAACTACAAATGGATGTGATTAGAAAGATTGAGATAGACAATGGGGATGAATTGACAGCAGACTTCGTTTATGAAGTACACCCCCAGCAACATGCTCATAAGCAAAGTTTTGCAAAACCAAAAGGTCCTGCAGGAAAAAGAGGAATTCGAAAACGAATGCAGGGTCCAGCCAAAACTGAAGCCACTACTGATTGAAATCATTATATTAAACACTACAATGCTAGTTTTTTTTTTTTTTTAAAGACCATCTTTTAGTACAAGAGATCTGAAATCATCCCATGGTGGGATAAAGTAGGGGAGAAACTGTAATTTTAAAATATTAGCACTTTTCACTTCCGTGTGTAAAACTCATGATTTCTATTTTTGAGTTAAAGCTAGAAAAGCATTCAACATAGTAATATTTAATTTTGGCACACTGTTTTCATAAAGTGATGATTCCACACTTTCACATAATTCTTAAACATAATTCCAGAAAATCAATGTCTCAAAATAAGATATACTTCTTATTGCTCTTTAGTGTGAGACATCTGAATGTTTTTTTTTAGAGTCAGAGAAATACCTTAAAATATTCATAGTACTTAATTGAATATGTGAAGGACCAGGTTAGATTATTTTCTAAGTTCAAAACATGTGCCTAGGAATAGGTGGCAAGTTGCTTATTCTGAGGAACAATGCCAACTCTGTCAGACTGTGGGAATCATGATTGCAACTTTTAAAAACATAGTGCTTTATAGCAGCAGTCATTTCTATTTGACTTTGTTTTTTCTAATGGCATTGAAATTTCAGATCAGCTCGCTCTGAAACCTTAAGGGAACCAGATATTTTCTATACTGCAGATTTTCTGATGACACTGAAAGATACATTTGAACAGCCTTAGTAAATTCTCCTTATAGTGCATTAAAATTTTCCATTTCTAAAGTAAGTCATTTAATTTTAAGTACATGAGACCAAATATTATGTTCAGATTGAAATTTAATATTTAAAACAAAACCAAAGTTAAAAATGTTGAAAAAGTTTTAAACATCAAGATTGAGTTTTTCCCTCTGAAATCATATATTTATAGGCACAATTATTCTTTATCACATTTCAACATATATTCAGATTTAATAAAATCATTTTAAAGTCAGATTTATCAGCCTAATGGATAAATCTAGTTTATAAATCTAGCTTAAGAATTTGTTTCAATTTAGATCTTATTTCAAAACACATTTAACTGTTTTCTATACCATTGCATATTCCGTTATAATCTAGAGATATTTTGATCTTCATTTTTCAATAGATGAGATAAAAATTTCAGTAGAGGCATATAATAGGAGATTTTAATTGGCTGAGGAATGAAAGAGCAAACTGGAAGACAGAGCACATGAACTTGAAAAGATAGAAGAACAGAAAGAGAAAATAATGAAAAAATAATTGAAAGGGTCACAGAGCTTTGAATGACAGCACAAAAGGCACAAACATACACATTATGGGTGTCCCGGAAGGAAAAGGGAATGGAAAAGGGGCAGAAGGAATATTTAAGGAAGTAATGGCAAATATTTCCCAGCCCTTATGAAAGACAAAAATAACTATATTCAAGAACAAATGCCAAACAAATATCTAAACAGAACAAATTCAACCAGACAAACTCCACATACCTACTATTCAGAATGTAGAATGTCAGAGATAAAGAGAGAATTCTGAAAGCAGCAAGAGAAAAGCAATTCATCATATACAAGGGAAGCTCAATAAGGCTAAGTGCCAATTTCTCATCAGAAACCATGGAGGCGAGAAGGCATGGTATGATATATTAAAGGTACTGAAAGAGAAAAACTGCCAGCCAAGAATTCTTTATCTGTCAAAACTGTCCTTCAAGTTGAATATAGATTGCCATGTGACCTGGCAATACTCAGAAAACTCTGAGAGCAGTGACATGAATAGATATCTGAACACTGATGTTCATTGCAGCATTATTCATGATAATCAAAAACTGGAAACAATCCAGGTGTCCGTCAACTGATGAATGGATAAACAATCTGTGGAGTATATACACAATGGAATATTATGCAGCTGTAAGAAGAAATGAAGTCATGAAACATATGACAACATGGATGAATCTGGAGGACTTTATATTGAGTGAAGCAAGCCAGACCCAAATAACAAATGCTGCATGATTACCCTATTATGAACTAAATATATTATGTGAAATATGAATATGGGTAGAATTGCATATATAAGATCGTTTTTTTCTTTGAAGCTGAACAAATGGAAGTTAATATTACAAAGTGCTAATATCAGACAAAAAAAAAACACAACATTTTGCTGGGTGGAGGAGACCAGACACAGAGTAACTGCATTTTGTGTGATTCCATTTATATGAAATGTAAATATAAATCAATTTGTGAAGATAAAATGAGATTGGTGGTTATATAGGTCTAAGGAAGGAATGCTAAGGGGTGTGGAGACTTTCTTTTTGGAGTAGTGAAATTGTTCTAACATTTTTGAGAAGATGAATGTACAACATTGTGATTATGCTAAAAGTCACTAATTATACACTTTGGATAGAATAGCCAGAAACAGCAGCTATATATAATGGGGAAGCATAGAGAGATTGAGAAATGAGGAATTTTCTTGTTTGTTTACCTGTTATTTTGTTTATTATTATTATTGAAATAATGAAAACGCTCTAATAATGATTGAAGTGATAATGTACAACTATGTGATTATACCAAATACCATTGGTTGTACACTTTGGATGAATTTTTTTTTATTAATATGTATCAATAAAATAGATTTGTTTTTAAAAAGTTTATATGTATATAGCAAAATTTAGATACTAAAAAAAAAAAACAAAAAACAACTGCCTTTCAAAAATGAGGGAGAGATTAAAGTCTTCACAGACCAACACAAACTGAGAGAGCATGTATTTACAAGAGCTACTTAAGGGAGTGCTGCAGCCTGAGAGGAAAGACAGGAGACAGAAGCTTGGAGAAGAGTGTAGAAATGAAGATTATTAGCAAGGATAAGTAAAAGAGTAAAAAAGACAGACAGAAGTAAGATATGACAATGGAAAGCCAAAAAATAAAATGGATGAAGTAAATATTGCCTTTACAGTAAAAATGTTTAATGTTAATGGATTGAATTCTCCCATTAAAAGATACAGACTAGCAGAATGGATTTAAAAAATCAGCCATCTATACAATGTCTATGAGAGATTCATCTTAGACACAAGGACACAAATAGGCTGAAAGTGAAAGGTTGGAGAAAGATATTCCATGCAAATTGTAACCAAAAAAGAGCTGGAGTAGTGATACTAATTAATTCAAAATTAATTTTGAATGTAAAACTGTTATAAGAAATGAAGATGGTTATATATATTAATAAAAGGGGCAATTCACCAAGAATAAATAGCAATAATAAATATTTATGCACCTAACCTGGATGCCCCAAAATGCAAGAGGCAAACACTGGCAAAACTGAAGGGAGAAATAGATGTCTCTACAATAATAGTTGGAGACTTCAATACACCACAGTCATCATTGAATAAAACATCTGGACAGAGAATCAATAAGGAAACAGATTGTAAATAATACAATAAATTAACTAGACCTAACAGACAGATATAGAACATTACACACACAAACAGCAGGACATACATTCTTCTCAAGCACTCACAGATCTTTCTCCAGGATAGACCACACGTTGGAAACAAAATGAGTCTCAATAAATTTTAAAAGATTGAAATTATACAAAGCACTTTCTCAGATCATAATGGATGAAGCTGGAAATCAATAACAGGTAGGGAAAATTCACAAAGATATGGAGAAAAACAGCACACTTAAATAATCAGTGGGTCAAAGAAGAAAATATATACATCAGTAAATATGTTGAGACAAGTGAAAAATGAGAACACACCATATCAAATCTTATGGGATATAGTGAAGGCAGTCCTGAGGGGGAAATTTATAACTCTTAATGCTTACATTAAGAAAGAGGAAAGACTAAAATCAAAGACCTAATAGCATACCTGGAGGAACTAGAAAAAGAACAGCAAATGAATCCCAAAACAAGCAGAAGAAAAGAAACAAGAAAGATTAGAGCAGAAATAAATTAAATGGAGAAAAAAAAAAAAAAAAACAGTAGAAAGAATCAGCAAAGTTGGTTCTTTGAGATGATCAACAAAATTGACAAACCCTTAGCTAGAGTGACAAAGAAAAAAAAAAGAATGCAAATAAATAAAATCAGAAATGGGGAGGGGACCGACATTACTACTGACCCCACAGAGATAAAAGGGATCATAAGAGGGTATCATGAACAACTGTATGCCACCAAAGTAGACAATGTAGATGAAATGGACAGGTTCCTAGAAACACAGAAACAACCTACACTAACACTAGAAGAAATAGAAAATATCAACAAACCAATCTCAAACAAAGAGATTGAAAAGGTCATAAAAAACCTACCTGAAACGAAAAGCCTAGAACCACATGGTTTCACAGGTGAATTCTAGCAATTATTCAAAGAAGACTTAATACAAATCTTGTTCAAACTCTTTTTTAAAAATTGAACAGGAAGGAACACTATCAAACTCATTCTATGGAGCCAATATCACCCTACGACCAAGCCAGATGAAGATACTACAAAAAAAGAAAATTACAGACCAATTTCTCTAATGAATATAAATGGAAAAATCCTCAACAAAATATCTGTAAACCAAATCCAAAAGCACATTAAAAGAATTAAACACCACGATCATGTGGGTTTTATCCCAGGTATGCAAGGGTAGTTCAACACAAGAAAATCAATCAGTGTAATACCACATTAATAAGTCAAAGAAGAAAAATCACATGATCATCTCAGATTGATGCAGAAAATACACTGGAAAAAATACAGCATCCACTCTTGATGAAAACACTCCAAAAAATAGGAATAGAAGGAAACTTTTTCAACATGATAAACTGCATGTATGGAAAACCCACAGCTAACTTTGTACTCAACTGGGGAAGAATGAAAACTTTTCCATGGAGATCAGGAACAAGACAAGGATGCTGTGGCAGTTTGAGATTATTTATGAATCCCCAAAAGAGAGATTATGTCTCTAAACTAATCTATTCCTCTGGGTATGAGCCCTTTGATTGTATTAGATTCAGCTGAGATGTCTTTGATTAAATTATGTTACAATTAAGGCTTTGATTCGACCATGTCAGTAGGGCATGACTCTGGTTGAGTCCCCGCCCCCTTGGTGGGCTGATATAAACAGACACTCACTTAAGAAGACACAGGAAGATAGAGAGCTCCATAGTCACAGAAGAGGAGAGAACTTGGTCATTTTCGTCCTGCCATGTGACAGAAAGGAGAAGGCTCAAACAGCTAAAGCCCCAGGAAGAGAGATGAGCCTTTCGCCTTAGAGTTTGCAGCTGATATAGGTAGCCTGGAAGGAAACGAGCCCTATGAGACTGATATAGGAACCCCTGAGAGACCAGGCAGAGATCGCTGGCCATCTTGCTTCAACATGTGGCAACAGATTTTTATGAGAAAGCAGCTTTGAGTTGGACTCTTTAAGGCCTTGTAACTGGAAGGTTTACACCAAATAAATACCCTTTATAAAAGCCAACAGGTTTCTGGTACTTTGCATCAGCACTCCTTTGGTTGACTAATACAGATGCCCATTGTCACCACTATAATTCAATATTGTGCTAGAAGTTTTAGCTACAGCAATAAGGCAAGGAAAGGAAATAGAAGGCAACCAAATAGGAAAGGAAGAAGCAAAACTCTGCAATTCACTGATGATATGATCCTATACCTAGAAAACCGTGAAAAATCCACAACAAAACTATTAGAGTTAGTAAATTAGTTCAGCAAAGTGACAGAATACTAGATTAATATGCAAAAATCAGTATTATTTCTTTGCACTACTAATGAGCTATCTGAGGAGGAAGACAGGAAAAAAATTCCATTTACGATAATGACTAATAGGATCAAATATTTAGGAATAAACTTAACCAAGGACATAAAGGACCTGTATTCAGAAAACTATAAAACATTGTTAAAATAAATAAAGATGAGCTGAACAAATGGAAGGGCAATACATGTTCATGGATTGGAAGACTAAATATCATTAAGATGTTAATTATACCTAAAATGATTTACAGATTCAACACAATCTCAATAAAAATTCCAACAGTCTTCTTTGCACAAATGGAAAAACCAATTATCAAATTTATTTGGAAGGGTAAGGGGCCTGGAAGAGCAAAACATATCTTTATAAAGAAGAATAAAGTTGGAGGACTCTCATTTCCTGACTTTAAAGCATATTACTTAACTACAGTGGTAAAAACAGCATGGTACTGGCATAAAGACAGACATATTTTCCAATGGAATCTAATTGAGAGATCAGAAATAGACCCTCACATCTATGGTCAAGAGATTTTTGACAAACCCCCCAGCAGGGGTATAACAGTTTATTCAGCAAATAGTATGGGGAGAACTGAATATCCATAACCAAAAGAAAGAAAGAGGGCCTCTGTCTCACATCTTATACAAAAATTAACTCAAAATGGATCAAAGACCTAAAAATAATAGCTAGAACCATAAAACTCCTAGAATAAAATGTAGGAAAACATCTTCAAGATCTTGTGGGAGGTGGTGGTTTCTTAAACCTTACTCCCAAACCATGAGCACTGAAAGAAAAAAATAGATAAATGGGAACTCTTCAAAATTAAATACTGTTCTGCTTCAAATGACTTTGTCAAAAAGGTGAAAAGGCAGCCTACTAAATGGAAGAAAACATTTGGAAACCACATATCCAATAAGGGTTTGATTTCCATGTTATGTAAAGAGATCAGACAACTCAATGATAAAAAGATAAGCAATGCAATTTAAAAATGGTCAAAAGATTTGAATAGGTCCATGCTCAGAGGCAATGCCCCACAATGCATTTATCAATTGCAATGAATGTGCCACACTAATGAAGGATGTTGTTTATGTGGGAGGGTGTGGGAGGTGTGGGGAGTGGGACATATGGGAATCCCTATATTTTGTGTGTGACATTTATGAAATCTAAGTATCTTTTAAAAAATAAAAAAATAAAAATTAATTAATTAATTAGTAAGAAAATGAAATAATAATAGTTTTAAAAATAACAAATAAAATACAAAAAATTTGAGAAAATTGAAATAATAAAAAAAATATTTTTTGACATTAAAAAAATAAAGACTTTAATAGACATTTCTCCAAAAAGGAAATACAAATGGCCAAAAAGCACATGAAAAGATGTTCAATATCACTGGTTCTTAGGGAAATGCAGATCAAAACTACAATGAGCTATCATTTCACGCCTTACAGAATGGCCATTATTAAAAAAAAAACAGGAAACTACAAAGTGCTAGAGAGGATGTGGAGAAATAAGAACACTCCTTCACTGTTGATGGGAATATAGAATGTAGAATGGTCTGTGGAAGACATGGTTCCTCAGGAAGTTAAATATAGATTTGCCATATGCACTGGCAGTCCTGCCACTATGAATATATTCAGAAGAACTGAAGGCAAGGACATGAACAAAATTGTACCCCGATGTTCATAGCAGCATTATTCACAATTGCTATAAGATGGAAAGAACCCAAGTGTCCATCAACTGATGAATGGATAAACAAATGTGGTATATATATATATATATGTTAGAATACTATTCAGCTGTAGAACAAATGAAATCGGGTTGCATATGACAACATGGATGACCTTGAGGATATTATGTTAAGTGAAATAAGCTAGACACAAAAGGACAAATATTGCATGGTCTCACTAATATGAAATAAATACAGTGAGTGATTCCATGGAATTAAACTCTAAAGTATAGGTTACTAGGCAATAGAATGAGGATTGAGAAGGGGGAGCTGATAATGTATTTAGAATTTTTAATAAGGTTAATTGTAAAAGAGTGGAAATGGCTAAGTTGAGAGTAACACATTATAGTGAGTATTATACACACTGCTGATTTATAAATGTGATTGTGGCTGAAAGGGATAGTCTGTGGATGTAAATGACAATTGAAAGGAAACTAGAGAATAGTCTAGGGAATGTATAACATAGAGATTTCAGTGGCAGATGAAGATTGTGGTTAATAGTATAAATATAAGAATGCTCTTCATTTACAAAGTGCTAAGAATATGGTGATACACAAGAAAATTACCACTAATATAACTTATGGGTGATAGTTAACAGTAATATTGTAATATTTTGCAGTTATGGCAAGAATATATTATTTCAATACTAAGGGACAACAATAGAGGTATAAGAGGGTATGGGATATTTTGGAGTAATAAAAGCAAAGTAAAATTGACTGAGTTGATGACAACACAATTCTGATGAAAGTGAGAGCCACTGAGTGTACACTTTGGCTGGATTGTACAAGGCATGGGACCATATAACACAGTGAACAGGTGGATAATGGACTGTGGTTAACAGTACAGATATGAGAACATTCTCTCATGAGCTATAACAAATATAAATAATAATACATGGTGTAAAAAATAGGGTGGTTTGTGAGAAAAATACACCAAACGTAGATACCTACTTTAGTTAGCAGTATTTTGATAATATTCTTTCATCATTTGTAACAAACATTCTACAACAATGCAAGGTGTTTGTAGCAGTCTGGCATTATTTATGAATTCCAAAAATAGATATTGGATTATGTTTGTGAACTGGTCTTTTCCTCTGGGCATATTAGATTATAATGGATTCAGAGGTTTACTTGATTAAATAATGATTAAGGCTTTGATTGGGCCACGTCAGTAGGGTGTTGAGTCCCCACCCCTTGGTGGGAGGGGGACTGAAAGATAAAAGACATGGCAAAGTACAGAGTTGGGAGTTTTCGATGCTGGAGTTTTTGAGCTGGAGCCCTGGGAAGTAAGCACACAGAGGAGCTTGGTTGTGAGGAAAGAGAAAAGGCCCCGGGAAGAGAAACAAGCCGTCCACCTGATAGTCTACATCTGGCCTTGTGGAGGTAGCAGATGAGCTGAGCCTGGAGAGAAACAAGCCCCTGGAAGAAAGGAACCCAGGAAGCTGAACCTTCACTGACATTGGCAGCCATTTTGCTCCAACATGTGGCAATAGATTTTGGTGAGGGAAGTAACTTACGCTTTATGGCCTGATAACTGTAAGCTTCTACCCCAGATAAATGCCCTTTATAAAAGCCAACAGATTTCTGGTATTTTGCATCAGCACCCCTTTGGCTAATTAATACAGTGTTAGTATTAGTGGTAGGGTCATGTATGGGAATCCTGTATGTTATGCATGATTGTTTTGTAAACTCACAGCTTCTCTTATTTAAAAAAAACTTAAAAACTTTTGAGCCTCAAAGAACTTTATCATGAGAGTCAAACTGCAACTTACAAAATAGGAGAAAATATTTTGGAAACCACATATCAGAAAAAGGTTTAATATCCAAAATATATAAAGAAATCTTTCAACTTAACAAAAAAAAGACAAAAAAAAAAAATTAAAATGGGCAAAATGCATCTCTCCAAAGAAGATACATAAATGACCAGAAAGCACACGAAAAGATGTTCAACATCATTAGCCATCACGGAAATGCAAATCAAACCCACAATTGGATATCATTTCACAAACATTACAATGGTTGCTATTAAAAAAAAAACAAAGAGAAAATAACAAGTGTTAGGGAGGATGTAGAGAAATAGGAACACTCATTCATTGCTGATGCAATATAAGATGGTGCATCCACTGTGGAACACAGTTTAGTAGTTTCTCAGAAATCTAAGTATAGAACTACTATAACCTGGTAATCCCACTTCTAGGTATATACCCCAAAGAATTTAAAGCAGGGACTTGAACCAATATTTGCACACTGATGATCATAGTAGCATCATTCACAATTGCCAAAAGATGAAAGCAACCCAAGTGTCCATCAACCAATGAATGGATAAATAAAATGTTGTATATACACACAACGGAATATTTTTCCATTGTAAAAAGGAATGTTGTCTTGATACATGTGACAACATGGATGAAACTTGAAAGACATCTGTATTAGTCAGCCAAAGGGGTGCTGATGCAAAATACCAGAAATCTGTTGGCACTTACAAAAGGGTATTTATTTGGGGTAGAAGCTTGCAGTTACCAGGCCATAAAGCTTAAGTTTCTTCCTTCACCAAATTCTGTTGCCACGTGTTGGAGCAAGACAGCTGCCGACATTTGCCAGGGTTCAGGCTTCTTGGGTTCCACTCTTTCCGGGACTCCGTTTCTCTCCGGGCTCAGCTCCTCTGTTTCCTCCACAAGGTCAGCTGTAGACTATGAGGCTCTCCAGGCTTTGCCTTTCTCCACAAGGCCAGCTGTGAACTGTCAGGCAAATAGATCGTCTCCTTTCCTGGGGCTTTCTCTCCTTCCTCACCACCAATCTCCTCTGTGTGTTTACTTCCCCCGGCTCCAGCATTAAAACTCTGCATCAGAACTCCAACATCAAAAACTCCAACTCGAAAACTCCAACTAATTTCTCTGCTCTGCCATGTCGTTTTATCTCTGAGTCCCCGCCCATCAAGGGGCCGGGAGTCAACGTCCTACTGACGTGGCCCAATCAAAGCCCTAATTACAACTTAATCATGCTCAGAGGAACAGGCCAGTTTACAAGCATTATCCAATATCTATTTTTGGATTTCATAACTATATAAAACTGCCAAACTGCTACAACATCATTGGAGTGAAATAAGGTAGACATAAAAGGACACAATTGGTATTCTCTCACTGATTCAAAATAATTAGAATTAACAAACGCAGAGTTAGAATCTAGAATACAGGTTATCAGGGGACAGGGTGGGGATAGAGAATGGCAAGTTAAGGCTTAAAATGTAAAGGATTCCTCTTCGGAATGATAGACATGTTTTGGTAATGGATGGTGATGATGGTAGCACAACACTGTGAACGTAATTAACAACAATGTAATATATATCTGAATGTGATTAAAAGGGGAAATGTTAGATTGTATATATGGCAACAGAAAAAAATTTTTTTTTAAATCTGTGGAACTACACTACACAGAGTGAACCCTAAGTTAAACTATGGATAATAGTTAATATTACAATTATTAAAAATGTGCTTCCATCAATTGTAACAAATGTTCAACACCAATACAAGGTGTTAATAAAGGGTGGTGAATGGGAATCCTGTATTTTATACATGGTTATTTTGTAAATCCACAAATTCTCTAATAAAGAAAAAAAATAGCAATGGAAGATCAAATGGAGACATACACAATCCTTGAGAAACTTCTCTTAAAGCATAAAATAGGAAAAATGTGTTTAGATTGTCCTACTTCTCCCTATAAAAGCCGAAGATATTTTCTATCACATTTGTAACTCTGCCTTGTACCCAAATGCACCACATTTACTAAGTTCACAATTAATACTGTTGACAGAATGAATGACAAGGCAAAAAATAGCTTGCAGTTCTTTTCATTTTTTACAAGTGTGGAAAGCATATTAAACCATCTGCTGATTAAAAATATGCGTGTTTTGACTTGCATATGAATCAAATTAACATACATAAATTCAGCATCTTCACATCATCAGATTCACAGCCATAGCCAATGTAATTTTCCATGTTTCTTCATGAATTTATCAATTCTAGAGCGACATAATTAAGTTATTAGGCATAAAATACTCAGTAATGATTTATAACTAAAAGCTAACTTGTTTTATTTTCAATTCAATGTTCGTTTATCATCTAAAATTTAAAAAGCCATAAGACCACTGAAAATCGAAAATTTTATGTTCAAATTTACTCTATTAATACCAAATATCACCATGGGAAACTAAACTTTGATGTACAGCCTAAGAACTATTATTCTTCAGTTTCATGAATTAGGATTAAAGAAAGCACTACATGTTGCCCCTTAGCACCCTTCTGTCTCATGTAACACCAGAATTGCCTCAACTTCCAAGTTGCAGTTTCTTTAGCTTCAGCTTCTTTGCTCCTCTGCTGCCTGCTGGTCCATCACCTCTCCTTACCTCCAAGAGCCCATCCAGTGCAGGGAAGATCCACTGTGGGGTAAAAAATTAACCCACGGACCAGGCAACAATCCTGGGAGGAAGAACACAGCCAAACCGCAAACCTAGACCAGACTACAAAACCAGGCCTCGACCGAGACAGTTAAGAGGGGGTCCAACTGTACTGCTGTTGCTAAGAAACACTTTGGCCCTTCCTTTTAACTCCTCAGTCCCTCAGGATTCGCCACTACCTGGAGTACTTCTTTAGAACCAAGGATGGCACCCTAAAACTGCTTAGCACTTTGGTCCCTTGGTCCACCCAGGGCTGTAGGTACTAAACATAGAAGAAAAGTAAGGCTAGAGTAGTGCCTTCTAGCTTTGTCTGGTTATAAGAATCAACTAGGGCTGCTGACATAAATAGATTCCCAGACCTTTCCCCTAGACATTCATATTTAGTGGGTCTAGTTTGGGATCTAGGGAATCTGAGTTTTTAGCCAGTGCCCAAGTGATTTCCTTCACCAGGGTACTTTGGAAAATACTGGATCCAAGCTCCCCTGAGTCTCCCTGTAGGGGAGAGTTGATCTGCGTGAATTCAAGCCCTGTTGTCTACTGGGATGATGAAGGTGAATGTGCTTTGTACACTGGGAAGTCAATGTAAATCCAAGGCCTCTTGCATCATCATGATTCTATACCTTTAACCACAGCCACTGGAATAATATGCATGGCCTGGGCAAACCTCTTCTCACCACACAGGGCTAACTGGCCAGCCACAGTACCTGAGATCCTAGAAGATGGAGGAAGAAGAGGAGTGGCCAAAGGCAGAAGAGAGAGGGAGGAAGAGTTTGGAGCAATGGATAGAATCTGGAAATTAATACATATGTATTTCGATTCACAGCTGCTTTGGCTGCAGATATAAATCAAAGGAAGAAGGAAAGAGATGCAGGAGGAAAATGCAAACAGCTGGGTAAATTCAAACCTCTGTTAAATATGAATCTTCAGATATTTAAGACTGAATATGTTAGCTGAATTATTCATTTGTTGAACTTCAAATTTTATTTTTCAGTACTACATTGCAAATAGGTATGCATGTGGCTCTGAGACACAACTAGGTGCTAACATAAGCATGTGCATGTTGGGCTGCCAGACAAAATGAGGTATCTGCAGTTTTACTCATCCACATGAGGTTGCCACAGCTGGGGAACCTTTTCTATGCTGGAAGTTTTGCTGCTGACTTATAAATTAAAGACAGATGTACTTAGAGCATGGTCTCTCCTATGGACACAAAGACCAGGCCCTTCCCTACAATATTGATGAAGAAAACTTGCAATGATGCCAGAAATGAAGAAAATGAGTATACTTACAGGATCCTGGGAGATAAATTATAGATAACACCTATCCTCTCTTTGAGGCCTGAACAAGAAGTTGTGAATTAAATAGTAGCCTGCAGAATCATCTGGCATTAAGGAAAAACCTAGCTCCAAGTCTCCCTAAAAAAGGAGATAAATTCAGTCTTCTATGATTTCATATGTCCCTGTGTAGTACTAGGGAAGTGCACTGACTTATGATTCTGTCTAGACCCATGGCTATACAATCAAATATTAGCAACTCAACTTAGCAGAGGCATGTTGTACAACTAAAGAGCATAAATGAGTAAAACAGCAAAATCTTCTAAGAGCAAGTGTTTTGGAAGAAGTCTTAAAGTTTCCAAATAAATTTAAAAGATTTAAGAATTCAGAGTTAACCCTCCTTAGGTCAGAAAATTATTTTAGCCTCTTTAGAAGTCAGCTGCTATTGTGACTTTTCAACGCCACCTTCCATTGTGACAAACATTTCCAAGGAGTTGGGTTGCAGCCAGGAGATGTCTGTGGGATAATTAGAGAGAATATTAGATGCCAAAAATATGTTAGATGCCAAATACACCTCAAAGTAGTCTCCTTTGACAGTTATATGAAATATGCAGAAGACAATTCTCATTTTCAATTATAATTCCTTAGGTCATATTACTTTTTCCTCAGATATGTATAAGAAAAAAAGTTTTCCCATGCCTGTCCTACTGATAAAATTTCAATCACTGAAACTTTCCCTTTAAAACTAGCAAGGCTTTTTATCTCCCTGAGTTGGCCAGATAATGATTTTACAGGCCACTCAGAATTACCAGAGCTAGCTGAAATTGGAGCAGCACAGATAAATGAGATTCCTGTAGATAACCCACATAATTCAGGGCAGTCAGGAGTTGCAGCCTCTTCCCTCACTTAACCTTGTACCAAAGTGACTGTGGGTAATTTGATTCCCTGTCCACCTTTCTCTGTTGGAATGGAAAGTAAATTTTAGGAGAGTGTTAAACACCCAATGAAGGAAAGAAAACTGTTTATGGATTTAAGGTGCTTAATCTAACTACTCACAACACCTTAGATCAGTTACTTCACAACTCAAAAGCTTTAGTTTCCTTACCTGAAAAGGAAGAAGTTAGACTGTCCCTGGGAGTTAGTGCCCTTGGGATCTGGAAGAACTCTCCTAAGTCCCTGCTTGGAGCAAGGGGTAGGCACAGTGGATTCTGGGTGGTGGTTCTCTTAAAACAGTTCTACTTTTTTTCTCTTTACACATTGGAGTTTCACATAAGATTTCATTTTCCAAAAGCTATGTGATGCTAAAGAAAGTTTGCAAACCCTTGGAATAAAATGATGGTTGCCTTCCAGCTCTCACACCTTCTGATTCTTTTTTTTTTTTAAGATTTATTTATTTACTTACTTTTATCCATTTTTACACCCCACCCCCACCCCCGTTTTTGCTGTTTTTGTGTCCATTCGCTGGGCAATTCTCTGTGTCTATTTCCTGCCCTCCCTTCTCATCCTTCCCTCCTGTCTTCACTGGAATTCGATTCTAGGAAGCTCTGATGTGGGAGAGAGGCATCCTACCGCCTGCGCCACCTTAGTTCCTGGTTTTTCGGCACGTCTCATCTTGGCTCTCCCTTGTGTCACTCTCCTGTTAGGTCACCATCTTGCTGCGTGGCTTGGTGGGGCCTGAGGGTGCACCCACGCGCAGGGCCTAGGGGCCTCATCTGCACGCAGGGCCTGGGAGCTCACCTGCTTGCAGGGCCTGGGGGGCTCACCCACTTGCAGGGCCTGAGGGCTCCCGCTTGTGGGGCCTGACAGCTTACCTTCTATATTTTTCTTTATTTTTACTGGGAAGTCCTGGGGATCAAACCCAGGTCCCATCATGTGGGAGACGGATATCCAGCCTTATGAGCCACATATGCCCCCCACCTTCTGATTCTTAAACTTTCAATGATGAGAGCAGATCAATGCCTGCTAAACAACCAGAAGATTCTTGGTTAAACTATTAACTAGATAGTGATAGAATCTGAAAAAATGAAGAATGCTTTAAGGATGTGAAAGAGGAAACTTGAGAAACCCAGATGGTGCATCTCTCCTCCAGGCTAGGAAAAAAGACTGTGTCACATCCTACCCTTCTCAGAGCAAACTTCTACTCCTTACTCAGTGATTCTCAACTCTAGCTGTCCAAGAGATTTACCTGTGGAACTTTAAAATAATACAGAAGTCTGGACTCCATCTCTGGGTATTCTGATTCCATAAATGAGGGGATGGAACTTTTCCATCTATTACCATTTTGATATGCAACAAGGATCAAGAATTTCCTCTTGGCTTCAGATATCCTACCTTTACTGAGACTGCTCTCTTAAAAGACATTAATGACCTTCCATAGTGTCAGATACCATTCTTAGGCAGATGACTCCAAATCTAAATCTCTAGATATAACCACTCTCCATCTGGGTGTCTTACCAGGTCTTTGCCCACTGTAGCAGTTTGGCATTATTTATGAAGTCCAAAAATAAATATTGGATTATGTTTGTAAATTGGCCTGTTTGCACATTAGATTGTATCGAATTCAGAGGTTTCACTTTTACTTGATAAAAAATGATTAAGACTTTAATTGGGCCACGTCAATAGGATGTTACATCCCCGCCCCCTTGGTAGGCGGGGACTCACAGAGAAAATGACAAGGCACAGGAGTTAGTGGAAGTTTTGAGCTGGACCCCAGGAAGTAAGCGTACAGAGTAGCAGAGCAGCTGAGCCCAGAGAATCGAGCTCTGGGGAGAGAGACAGAGCCTGTCACCTGATATTCTACAGCTGAAACTTGTGGACAGAAGCAAGCCTGAGTCTGGCGAGAATAGAGCCCTGGGGAGACAAAACCTGATAGCCTACAGATGATATTGGAAGAAACTGGGAACACAGAGCCTTAAGAGGAAGAGGAAGGCTGAACGTTGGCAGCCATCTTGCTCCAACACGTGGCAACAGACTTTGGTGAGAGAAGTAACTTTTGCTCTATGGCCTGGTAAACTACAAGCTTCTATGCCAAATAAATACTCTTTATAAAAGCCAACAGATTTCTGGCATTTTGCATCAGCATCCCTTTGGCTGACTAATACACTCACCAAAGCCTTGAGCTCCAATATTATCCTATCTGTTAGTGGCGCAGCCCTCCAGTGACTCAGGCTCCCAGTGACTTGAAGATATCTTTGACTGTGCTATTCCCTTTGTTTCCAACATCCCATCTACACAAACTTTAATAAATCTACCCCTGCATTTGATCTTAAATCTGCTCCCAGTGTTCCATTTCTACTGCCATTTCTCATACCAGGCTTCCTATATATTTTGCCTATACTGTTTACAGCCATCAGGTGGGATTTTCATTCTCCCATTTTTACCCCTTTTATCCATACAACTCTGACCTTGTTAGCTCCTTGTTTGAATACCTAAGATGGCTCCCTGCTGCCTACCCTTTAAAAATAACCTCCTTCATCAATCTTTTAGGCCCTATAATAGGAATCCAATCTAAGTTTCCAGTCTCATCTTTAATTACATGGCAGCGTGAACACAATCCACCAACAAAAGGACATTGCTCTTTGTTTTGTAAACATGCTCTAGGCTTTCTTGATTAGGTGCCTTCACCCTTACTTCTCTCTTGGCCTAAAACACACCCTCCTCTTCATTCTGTGCCATTTCCTTCCTGAGGGCTCTCCAGCTCTCCCCAAATGAACCATATATAACATTGTGCTTGACTATCTTTCACAGCACTTATTTTATCCTATTATCTGTAGCTGTATCTTATTCTCTACTGAGCTGTTGCTTTTTCAGAACACTGCACTGTGAATCTTGTAGCTGTATGGAAAGAAAGTACACTGTGAAGCCAGAAAGCCCTACACTTAAATTCCAGCTTTGCTACCTAACAGCTATTTAAGCTGGTTCAAATTATTTCCTGAGAGGTGATGTCATCAACATGGCAATGTAAGACACCCTGGGAAAAATCTCCCTAGAGATTCAGCGAATATAAGGACACATTCCACTTGCTTAGAACTCTGGAAAATGGTAGACTGGAGAAAGACTCCGTAGATGCTGAAACAAAGAAAGAAAAAGATACCACGTAGAAAACTTCCAACCTGGATCTGCCAGTCCTCTTCCCTGCCTCCTCACTCAAGTTTGGGAGATCACCAGAGGCAGTAGCCCAGGTCCCTCCCTTTGGGGACACAGACTATAGGGGAACTCGCAGGAGTGAGTTAGAACCACATACATATTCAGGCACAGGGACCCAAGCTCTGTAGAGACCCAGGGCAGAAAACAAGCTGCTGAGGAGTGCTGCATACAACAGTGCCCCGAGGGAGGAAAAAAGAGAAAAACCATGGCAGAACAGGCAGCCAAGTGGTACACTCACTCAATCCAGTTACTATTGGCAGGATGCCTTAAATGCAAAACAGACTTTTCTGGAGTGACCCACCTTTTTGGATTGACCTCATCTGGCTTCCTGGGACAGGATAACTTAATGGGAAAGAAACTGGAGGCAGAAAAGCCCCACAGAGAAAAAAAAGGAGGGGGTTTAAACAGAACTGAGGTAAGATTGGAGGGTCCCAGAACTGAAAAGTGTAAGGAAAATGGTTCACTGAATGAGGGAGAGAATGTAAACAAATCATAGGAACTAGGGAGAAAGTTCTGCACAAAAACAAACAGATCAGATCAAGAATCCCACAGAAGGAAGTGAAGAAAGGAAGCTTTCTCCTGGAGATGAAACAATTACACAAAAATTGCAACCTTAAAAATTGTAACACATATCCAGAGCAAGAATCAGATGAAGAAGAGCCGAGAAAATCTTATCAGTTAAACTTGGGTTATTCTATAGATCCAGAATAAGTTGGACCAAGTGTCAAGAAGAGCCTTAGCACAAAGCCAATCAACAATAAAACCTAAACAAGAGGGAGAAACTGACTTTCAGAGTTAACTCATCAAAACAATCAGATGCTTAGACTTCAGCAAAAAAGTACAACCCATACAAAGAAACAGGAAGATATTGTGCAATCAAGGGAACAAATTAAAAATTCAGAGGAGACACAAAATTTGGAACAATTAATCAAAGAAGTTCAAACAAATCTTCTAAAGTAATTCAGGAAGATGAAGGAAACTGCATAAAGAGATAAGAGTTATTAAGAAGATGGTAATTCAAAAGTATAGAAAAGAATAATAACAAATTGTGGGAATGAATGGCACAATAGTAGAAATTAAAAACACACTAGAGGGGGGCGGATGTGGCTCAAATGGTTGGGCGTCCGTCTGCCATATGGAGGGACCTGGGTTCGATCCCTAAGACCTCCCGGTAAAAAAAAAAAAAAAAAAAAAAAAAAAAAAAACACTTGAGTGGGGCGGATGTGGCTCAAATGGTTGGGCGTCCATCTCCCATATGGAGGACCTGGGTTCAATCCCCGGGACCTCCTGGTAAAAACAAAACAAAATAAAACAAAACAACAACAACAAAAAAAAACACATTAGAGTCATACAACATCAAATCTGAACAGGCAGAAGAAAGAATCAGCAGACTAGAAGATGGGAAATTGAACATATAGTCAGAAGAGCAGAGAGAGAAAAGGATAGAAAAAAAATGAGCAGTGTCTCAGGGATTTTAGTGACAGCATGATGCATACAAACATATGCATCATGAGTGTCCAGAAGGAGAAGAGAAGAGAAAAGGGCCACAAATAATATTTGAGGAAATAATGGCTGACAGCTTCCCAACTCTTAATGAAAGATATAAAAATATATGTCCAATAAGCACTCATATTCCAAGCAGAATAAGCCCTAATAGACCTACTCCAAGACACAAACTAATCAGAATGTCAAATGCAAAATATAGAGAATTCTGAAAGTAGAAAGCAATTCATCACATACAAGGGATCCTTAATAAGACTAAGTGCTGGTTTCTCATCAGAAACATGGAGGTGACTCTTAGGCAATAAATAACACTAAGCTAGGTTTCAATTTCGCATGAACAAGGTTAATAAGTACAACTATCAATGTCAACAGCCTGTCGTATTGGTCAGTCCTTCTTCACTAGGCACTGCCCGTGTAATCTAGGATTCTTGTCATTCTATTAGAGAATGTAGCAAGATTTCCCATAATAGGAACTCAATATTCTTTCAGTTATTGTGTGTGTCTCTAGCCACTGAGACATCACCCCATGACAACTTGAACATATTCATATTCCATAAAGGCAGGCCCTAGGTGCACTCCTTCCCACACATCCACCCATCACCCACACCCCGCACCAGCGATCCTCTTCTGCCACAGTTGTGACCCTTCTGCAATCCAAAACCTCCCCAAATTAAAACCAAAAAAACCACAATAATAATAACATAAAAACAAAAACAAAAACAACAACCAAAAAAACCCAACAAATCACTATAAGATATATCTTTTATGTACAGTGACAATTTCTTCTGTGTGTTCCCTTAGTGTCTTATCTTTTTTGCTTTATTGTCAAAGAAGCTGTAGGTTACAGAAAAGTCACACAGAAAATATAGGGGATTCCCCTATATCCTACCCCCTCCCCTTCTCACATTTTCCCCTATTGCTAATACCTTACAGGGGGATGGTATGTTTGTTACAGTTGATGAACAAATATTGAAGCACTGCTACTAACCATGGTCAATGGTTTACCTCATGGATTACATTTTGCACTGTGCCTATTTATAGGTTTTGACAAAATATATAATGATGGGTATCCGTCATTGCAAGATCATGCAGAACAATTCCAATGCCTTAAAAATGCCCTATGTCTCATCTATTCTATTCTTCCCTCCGCCTCCCCTCAGGACCTATGGTAAGGTAAAAAAAAGTTTCCATTTTTGAAGAATAAAGTTCATAGTTACATGCATTAATATTGAAGGTTTGACATATTGGTCTGTTTTCTTTTATTAGGCACTGCCTATGTTGTTGAGAGTTTCTTGTCCCTCTAATTGAGAACATAGCAGGACTCCCCAGGATGGGAGTTTAATATTTTGTTGTTTATTGTGTGGGTCTCCACCCAATGAGATAATACACTATGACAAGATGAACACTTTGTTATTCCATAGAAGCATGCCCTAGGTGTGCCCTATCCTACATATCCCCCCCCACCCAATTCCTTGCACCAGTAACCATTGCCTGCCATATTTGCCAAAAGAAAATTCCCACAATTGTAGTTTTAACCACAGGCCTACATATCCCCAGAGTTCACCTGTACCTTCCTCCAGGCCTCCCCTCAGTTCCATGGATAGTCCAACCCAACTCCCCACCATACTTTCCCTCACATTCCAGCCCCATTGACACCCCCCCACATCTCTAAATCAGCGTCACCCCCATCCACTGCCCAACCACCTCTTTTCACCTTATCTTAAGTTTTCCCTATATTGAGCATTGGCTCACCACACTTTACTCCCTGTCTCCTGATAACCTATCTTCCAGACTCTAGCTCTGTGAGTCTACCCAATTTGCTTAAGTCATGTAAGTGAGGTCATGTAATATTTATCCTTTAGTGACTGGCTTACTTCACTCAACATAAGGTCTTCCAGATTCATCCATGCTGTCCTGTGTGTTAATACTGTATTCCCTCTTACAACTGAGTAATATTCCATTGTATGTATATACCACAATTTGCTTATCCATTCATCTGTTGATGGACACTTGGGTTGCTTCCAACTTTTGGAAATAGTGAATAATGCTGCTGTGAACATTGGTGTGCATATATTTGTTCGTGTGCCTGCTTTCACTTCTTCTGGATATATACCCAGCAGTGGGATTACTGGATCATATGGCAGTTCTATAGTTAGCTTCCTGAGGACCTGTCAAACTGTCCTCCACAATGGCTGCACCATTCTACATTCCCACCAGCACTGGATGAGTATTCCTTTTCTTCCACATCCTCTTCAACACTTGCAGTCCAGTTTATTTAATATCTGCCTTTCTAATGGATGTAAGATGATATATCATTGTAGTTTTGATTTGCATTTCCCTAATAGCTAGTGATGTTGAGCATCTTTTCATGTGCTTATTAGCCATTTGTATTTTTTCTTGGAAAAGTGTCTATTCAATTCTCTTGCTGATTTTTTTAATGGGTTGTTTGTCCTTTTATTTTTGAGATGTAGGATTTCCTTATATATTATGGATATTAGGCCCTTATCAGATAGATGGTCCCACTGAGACATCTATTTTCTCCCACTGAGTAGGCTGTATTTTTGCTTTCTTGACAAACTCCTTTGAAGTTCAAATTTTTAAAATTTGATGAGGGCCCATTTATCTATTTTTTCTTTCATTGTTTGTGCTTTGGATGCAAAATTTATGAAACCATTTCCTACTACAAGATCTTGCAGATGCTTCCCTACATTACCTTGGAGGAGCTTTATGGCTTGGCTCTTATAATTAGATCTTTGATACATCTTGAGTTAATTTTTTTATAGGGCATGAGATGACGATCCTCTCTCATTCTTTTGGATATGGATATCCAGTTCTCCAGGCACCATTTGTTGAAGAGCCCATTCTGATCCACTTGAGTGGGCTTGGTGGGCTTGTCGAATATCAGTTGACCATATATGTGAGGATCTATATCAGAACTCTTAATTCAGTTCTGTTGGTCAGTCTGTCTATCCTTGTGCCGATACCATGTAGTTTTGACCACTGTACCTTTGTAGTATGCTTGAAAGTCAGGTAGCATGATTCCTCCAATTTTGGTTTTCTTTTTTAATATGTTTTTGGCTATTCAGGGTCCCTTGCCCTTCCAAATAAATTTCATAATTAACCTTTCCAATCCATTAAAAAAAAAGATGTTGTAATTTTATTGGGATTGCATTAAATCTGTAAATTAATTTGGGTAGGACAAACATCTTAGTGATGTTTAGTTTTCTGACCCATGAACATGGAATATTCTTCCATTTATTTAGGTCTTCCTTGATTTCCTTTAACAATTTTGTGTAATTTTCTGTGTACAAGTCTTTTAAATCTTTGGTTAAAATTATTCCTAGATATTTGATTCTTTTAGTTGCTATTGTAAATGGATTTTTTTTTTCTTGATTTCCTCCTCAGATTGCTCATTACTGGTGTACAGAAATGCTACTAAGTTTTGTGTTGATCTTATATCCTGCCACTTTACTGAACTTGTTTATCAGCTCTAGAAACGTTGTAGATTTTTCAGGGCTTTCTATGTATAGGATCGTGTCATCTTGCAATGACTTATTCCTTTCCAATTTGGATGCCTTTTATTTCTTTTTCCTACCTACAGGCTTGAGCAAGTACTTCTAAGATAATGCTAAATAAGAGCAGTGGCAGTGGGCATCCCTGTCTTGTTCCAGAGAATGCCTTTAGCATTTCACCATTGAATATGATGTTAACTGTGGGTTTTTTATTTACCCCTTTATCATGTTGAGGAAGTTTCCTTTTATTCCTATCATTTGACATGTTTTTATCAAGAAAGGATGCTGTATTAGTCAGCCATAGGGGTGCTAATGTGAAATACCAAAAATGGTTTGGTCTTTATAAAGGGTGGGGCTCAATGCCCTAATCATAACCTAATCATGCCCAGATTAACAGATCAGTTTACAAGCATGATCCAATTATATTTTTGGAATTCATAATTATATCAAATTGGCCAACAGTTACACTCCACCCTCTGAATTCCAAAAATACAATTTAACTACAAAATCATATATTCATTTTAAAGAAATACAGTTCATCTTGAGGCAAAGTCTCATCTGCTATAGACCTCTGAATCTTATAAAACCATTTAACTGCTTCCAATACACAAATGGAGGACAAAAGATAAACATTTTCAATATCATAAGGAGAAATTTGGGATGTTAAACATGAGTTATAGATTCTCTACAGTTCAGTAAACCTGCAGGGCATCCTCCATTCGATTTCAAAGTCTAAGAGTCATTCTTTTTTTTTTTTTCCAAGTGGCATTATTCACTATTGCTAAAAGTTGGAAGCAACTCAAATGTCCATCAACAAATGAAAGAATAAGCAAACTATGTTATATACATACAATGGAATGTTACTCAGCTGTAAGAAAGAATGTACAATTAACACATGGGATAACATGGCTGAATCTTGAAGACCTTATGTTTAGTGAAGTATGCCAGGCACTGCCTTTAGCAAATTCAGTAGACTTAGAGAGCTAGCATATGGAAGACAGGTTTACAGGAGACAGAAAGGGAGTAGAGGGTGGTGAGCTCATGCTCATCAGGGCAAAATCTATGCTAAGGTGGAAGGGTACAGTTTTGCAATGGATGAGCATGGCAGTGGTGCAGTGATGTGATTGGATATTTTTGGCTATTTTTGAATATTTTGTTTATATAACATATATAACATATTTTATGTTATATATATTTTTATGTCATTTTGTTTTGTTTATTTTTGAATATTTTGATGTGTTTTGCTAAGATTAATGTGTCCTGTGTGTTTTGTTTTCATTCTATTTGCATTTCAGAATTTTATTCTAATTTTATTGGTTTCAGATATTTATTAAATTATATACTTTTTTATAGTGGTATGCTTTAATTTGTCACCAGTCAGCTTTATAAGTGGCTTGGAAAGCAGTGCCAATGCAGAATGGGATAAAAAAGGCAGTTGCCACTACCCAGAATCTTCTGAGCTCAGAGATGTGAGAGGCTGGGCTTTTCGTGACTCCTCTGCATAATCCAGATGCTACTTCCAAAGCCAGTGAAATACTGCTCCATTGCGTAAATCTTCTGACCAGGAGGACTAGAGCATTTGCAATGCACTCAGCTGTACCTACCACCAGCCTGGGTATTTATGCTCTCACAAGTTTGAGGCCCAGAAAACCGTTCCAAACTTAAAATGAAAGGGAACCATAAACAACCCTACAAAAAACAAACCCTGTAAATGAGACATTATCAACACCAAGCAGCAAATGAAGACGGGATCAAAGGAATCTTAGCAGTGCTAAACTGGTACTTGCTTTCCAGGCCTTTCTGACAGTTGTGCTGGGTCTACCTGTATAACAGACTCTTTCCCAGAGCCCAGAATGAAGTACAGTCCTCCCGCCCCCAGGCATTTACTTTAGAGATCTTCAGGAGTGGTAGACCTTGGAGATGAGCCCCCCCCCCCCACCTCACACACGCTCCTGCATTTCCCTTGGCCACATGCCCAAAACCCTGAGATGGCCAGCTGGATACTGACATCTGGGAGCTTCAGAAGGCTGATGCCTCCTACTCCCACTTGGAGTAGCCACCCAAAGGTGTTCTCAGACTGCTTGGCTTGGATCCATCACATGGTGCTTTCCGTGCAACCGGGCTGCTGCCCAGGGGTCCTTGGTCTTAAAGGAGCCCTGAGAGTGCAGCAGGAGTATTTTTAAACTTCCTCTTGGAAAAGATTCTTACAAACCCGCTCCACTTGAAATGAAAATGTATTAAGATGTGCCTTCAGAGTCTGGTGTCGATTTTTGGTTCTCTTCCTCTTTAGGTTTCTCCTGTCAATTTCAGGTCCCTGTTTTATCGTATGACATAGCCTGGTTTTCCTAACTTTTGGACAAGCATGAGTTTGATCCTTTTTATCAATTGATTTCTCTTTCTTCTTATGGGAAACTGGTTCTGGAGCAACTACATCTTGTTGAGTTGTATTTTCTTTAAGGTAATCTGGATATTGATCTTGCTAAATTTCTTCTATTTTCTCTGACTTCAAAGTTGTTTCATCTATCATTTCATATGTCAGTGTTTCCTCTTCTGCTATTTTAGCTGATGGTATGCCAGCTTTGTATTCTTGCTCCTCCTGCTTTAAAAGTCCTCCTCCGCCAACTGTGAGCCGCTCCCCGCCACCAGCTTTCTTCGCGCAACTTCAAAGCTCTCGGGAGGCTCCCCGGCCCCGCCCTGGGGCGGTTGGAGAGGCCGCCCCGATCCCATGCCGAGGACCGCGGGGACCCCCGATGCCGAGGGCCGCGGGCTCCGGGTGCGGGGCACCACGGCCGACCCCCACCCCCAAGTCATTCTTAAGATGATGGTTTCTTCTCCTTGGGGCCACATGGGAACCCACCATTTCCACAGGCTTGCCCAATGGCCATTTTCTTGGTTCCACCCTCATCAAGCATCTCGGTGTCGACTAAGCTTCAGACCTCACCCTCCAAGAGTGTTGGGGTGATTGCCACACCTTACCCAATCTTTGGGTTAGAGTCTTAGCCCCCCTAGTACAGTGAGGTGAAGATAACATTCCCCCTAACCCTTGGCATACAGGTTCAACCCTCTCAGAGCAATGGGCTGACCACCTGGCTTTCTCGAATCCATGGGGTACAGGTACACCCCTTTCAGACCTATGAGGTGTTGACCTTAACTGCCCTAATCTTTGAGGAATGTGCTCCACCCTCCCTGCACCCTGGGGTGGCAAAACTCTTCCAGAACATCAGGTGGGAACATCCACCCTCTTCAACTGCTGGGGAAAACTCACCCTCTCTGCACCATGGGGCATCAAAACTTTCCCAGAACATTGGGTAAGAACATCCATCCTCTTCAACTGCAGGGGCAAACTCATCCTCTCTGTACACATGGGTGGTGCTCTTCTCTTGGTCCAAGGAGATGTCTTAATTCCAGATCTCTGTTTCCACGGTTTTCTTCTTTAGGCTGTTTTTCCTTCAAGCTCTCCTTTCCATGTCCTCTTTTGTCCAAGCTGACAGTGGTTTTGTTCATACAGCTCTCTCAAAAACTTTGTTGGTTTAGCATGCAGGAAGCAGGGGTCCATGCCATCAGACAGTAAGACTTTCCACAAGTCTTTCCTAGATAACTGCATCTTCAATTCTGACTTACAAGTTCCTAGGTTAGTAAAGTCTTCAAATAGGGCATTTTCATCTAGGAATTTGATTTCCAGAAACTTGGAAGTTACAGAATCAGTTTCTGTTTTCTTTGTGCCCAAAAGTTCAGTCCTTAATGTATTTCGCTCATCTAGTATTTTGCTATAAGCTGCAAGGAGAAGCCAAGCCACATTCTCCGAGTTTACCTTGGAAAGTTCTTCAGCTAAATGCTATGGTTCGCCATTTTCAAATTTTGTCTTCTATATAACACCAGGAATTAATCTTGCTAAGTTCTCTGTAACTTTAAAACATGGATCACCTTTCCTCCAGTTTCCAATAATAGTTTCATCATTTACTTCTAAGGCATCATAGAAAGTCTCTTTAGCGTCCATATTACTATCAACAGTCTCTTCAAAGTGATCTAGGCCTTTTCCATCAAGCATTTCACAATTCCTCCAAAAAATACCCCTTACCCATTTATAAAACCATTCCAACATTTTGGTATTTACAAAAGCACTTCCCCACTCCTTGGTACCAAATTCTGTATTAGTCAGCCAAAGGGGTGCTAATGTGAAATACCAAAAATGGTTTGGTCTTTATAAAGGGTGTTTATTTGGGGTAGGAGTCCACAGATACTAGGCTATAAACCATTAAGTTTCTTCTCACCAAAGTTCATTGCCACATGTTGGAGCAAGACAGCTGCCGACGTTTGCCAGGGTTCAGGTTTCTTGTGTTCCTCTCTTCCTGGGGCTGCGTTTCTCTCTGGGCTTAGCTCTTCTGGTTCCTCCACAAGGTCAGCTGTAGACTATCAGGCAAATGGCTCACTTCTCTTCTTCTGGGGCCTTTTCTCCAACATCAAAACTGCTTCTCAAAAGACTGCTTCAACTCTGTTCTTTGCCTTGCCTTTTATATTCGATTCCCCACCCACCAAGGGGTGGGGCTCAATGCCCTAATCATAACCTAATCATGCTCAGATTAACAGATCAGTTTACAAGCATGATCCAATTATATTTTTGGAATTCATAATTATATCAAATTGGCCAAAAGTTACAGATGCTGTGTTTTTCAAATGCTTTTTCTGAATCAATGGAGATGATCATGTGATTTTTTTGTGTGTTGATCTGTTAATGTGGTGTTTTACATTGATTGATTTTCTTAATTTGAACTATCCTTGCATACTAGGGATGAAACCTACTTGATCATGGTGTATAATTCATTTGATGTGTTGTTGGATATGATCAGCAAGGATTTTGTTGAGAATTTTAGCATCCAGACTCATTAGAAAGATTGGTTTGTAGTTTTCTTTTCTTGTGGTGTCTTTATATGGCTTGGTATTAGAGTGATGTTGGCATTATTAGAATGAGTTGGGCAATGTTCCCTCCACTTCAATTTTTTTTTTTTTTCTTTGAGGAGTTTAAGCAGGATTGGTGCTAATTCTTCCTGGAATGATTGGTAGACTTCACCGATGAAGTCATGTGGTCCTGGACTTTTCTTAGTTGGGAGGTTTTTGATGACTAATTCAATCTCATTGCTTGTGATTTGTTTGCTGAGTTCATCAATTTCTTCCTTCATCAATATAGGCTGCTTATGTGTTTCTAGAAATTTGTCCATTTCATCTAAGTTATCCATCTTGTTAGCAAACAATTTTTCAAAGTGTCCTCTTATGATACTCTTTATTTCTGTGGGATCAGTGATAATATCCCCTCTCTTATTTTTAATTTTATGCATTTGCATCTTCTCTCTTTTTTTCTTTGTTAGTCTAGCTAAGGGTTTGTCAATATTATTAATCTTCTCAAAGAACAGCTTTTGGTTTGCTAAAATTTTGTAGTGTTTTTTAATTCTCAATTTCATTTAGTTCTACTCTAATCTTTGTTATTTTCCTTCTTTCTGCTTGCTTTGGGATTAGTTTGTTGTTCTTAGTTTGTTAGTTCCTCCAGGTGTGCAGTTAGGTATTTGATTTTAGTTTTTCTTCTTTTTAAATATGAGCATTTATGGCTATAAATTTCCCTCTCAGCACTGCTTTTGCTGCATCTCATAGGTTTTGATATGTTGTGTTTTCATTTTCATTCATTTCTAGGTAGTTACTGATTTCTTTTACAATTTCCTCCTTGACCCACCGATTGTCTAAGAGTGTGCTGTTTAACTTCCTTATCTTTGTGCCTAACTGGTTCTCTGCCCCTTTTTAATTTCCAGCTTTATTCTGTTATGGTCAGAGAAATTACTTTGTAAAATTTCCATCTTTCTGAATTTGTTAAGAGTTGTTCTGTGACCTAGCATGTGGTCTATCTTGGAGTATGATCCATGTGTTCTAGAGAAGAATATATATCCTGCTGTATTTGGGTGTAATGTTCTGTATATGTTTATTAGGGTTTATATCCTCTAAATTATTCAAGGTCTCTGTTTCTGTCATTATGTTCTGTCTAATGGTGATAATGGTGTATTAAAATTCCCCACTACAATTGTGGAGGCATCTATTTCTCCATTTAATTTTCAAGTGTTTGCCTCATGTATTTTGGGACACCCTGGTTAGGTGCATAAATGTTTATGATTGTTCTTCTTGATAGATTATCCCTTTTATAGTGTCCTTCTTTGTCTCTTACAATAGTTTTGCATTGAAAGTCTATTTTGTCAAGTATTAGTATAACTACTCCTACCCATTTTGGGTTATTGTTTGTGTATAAAATTATTTTCCAGCCATTCACTTGCAACCTCCTTGTGTCCCTGGGTCTAAGGTGAGTTTCTTGTAGACAGCATATAGATAGATGGGTCATATTTCCTTATCCATTCTGCCAGTCTGTGTCTCTTGATTGGAGAGTTTAATCCATTAACATTCAATGCTATTACTATCAAGGCATTACTTACATTAGCCATATTTTCTTTAGGTTTATATAGGCCATATTTTGTTCTTTAGTTCTCTTTTTGTCTTTTTAGTTATTCTTACTAATAATATTCCTTTCTATACTCTCCTCCAAGCCTCTCTTTCCTGTTTTTTCCTTTCAACCTGCAGAACTCCCTTTAGTAGTTTTTGAAGGGCAGGTTTCTTGTTGTCAAACTCTTAATTTCTGTTCCTCTGTGCATATTTTTAAATCTCCTTCATTTTTGAATGCCAGCTTTGCTGGATACAGAATTCTTGCCTGACAGGTTTTTTTTCTTTTAGCACCTTTACTATGCCATAACACTTCCTTCTCACCTCCATCATTTCAGATGAGAAATCAGCATTAAATCTTATTGAGCTTTCCTTGTATGTGAAGGATCTCTTTTCTTTGCTGTGTTCAGTACTCTCTCTTTGTCTTGAGCATTTGACAATTTGATAAGTATGTATCTTGACGTAGGCTTGTTAGGATTTATACTGTTTGGAGTATGCTGCGCTTTCTGGACATGTACGTCCATGTCCCTCAAAAAAGTTCAGAAATTTTAGCCATTATTTCCTTCAACACTCCTTCTTCCCCTTTTACCTTCTCTTCTCCCTCTAGGATGCCTATAATGTGTATGTTTGTGTGTTTTGTGTTGTCTTTCAATTCCTTGAGTCCCTGGAGAATTTTTTCTATCTTTTTATCTATCTGTCCTACTTCTTCTGATTTCAGATGTACTGTCTTTGATGTCACTAATTCTTTTCTCTTCCTGTTCAACTCTGCTGTTATGTGCTTCCGGTGTATTTTTTATTTCTTGCATTGTGCCATTTATCACCATCAGATCCATTATCTTTTTATATATGTTTATGATTTCTTCAGTATGTTCCCCCAATGTCTTCTTTTTTTTTTTAAAGATTTTATTTATTTATTCATTTATCCCCCCCTTGCTGCTTGTGCTTGCTGGGTCAGTTAACCACGCCATGCGGGCGGGCTTGCCTTCACCAGGAGGCCCCGGAAACTGAACCCGGGGCCTCCCATATAGTAAACGGGAGCCCTACTGATTGAGCCACAGCCGCTTCCCCCCCAATGTCTTCTTAATATCCTTTATCTCTTCCTTCACTTCATTAAGTTGATTCATGATATTCATTTGGACATCCTTGATTTGTTGTCCCATGTTCTGCATCACTTCTTGTTTTTAAGTTCTTCATTAGACTGGGCCATGTCTTCCTGTTTCTTAGAATGGCTTGTAAATTTTTTTGGTGTCTAAGCATCTGTGTATCTTTTTTTTTTTTTTTTAAAGATTTTATTTATTTATTCATTTATCCCCCCCTTGCTGCTTGTGCTCGCTGGGTCAGCTGACCACGCCGTGCGGGCGGGCTTGCCTTCACCAGGAAGCCCCGGGAACCGAACCCGGGGCCTCCCATATGGTAAACGGGAGCCCTACTGATTGAGCCACAGCCGCTTCCCAACATCTGTGTATCTTGATGGGCTTATTCAGATGGTTAGCTTTCTTTCTACTCTAGGGTTTTATTTTGTGTTAAGGTTCCTTTTTGACACTTGGTTTCTCTTATTCTATATCGTTGTAGTTGTCCATGCTCCCTTGAAAAAAACATTAAGACCATAGAAAAGGAAAGAAAGAAGAACAGAAAATGAATAATAGTAATAATTAAATAAAGATAGAAAAGAAACCATGAAAGAGTCAGGAAAATAAGTAAGTAATAAGAGTGAAAAATCTTTAAAAATGCAAAGGAATAAGAATAAAAAACTTAGAATAGAAAAATGAAAAGAGGGAAACGGATGTGGCTCAAAAGGTTTGGTGTCCGTCTACCATATGGAGAGACCGGGGTTCAATCCCTGGTACCTCCTGGTAAAAAAAAAAAAAAAAAAAAAAAAATGAAAAGAGAAAAACATAGAATAAAACAAAGGACCTAAAAGATGAGCACAAAAAGAAAAAAGAATTAAAAAAAAAAAATGAAGGACAAACAAGAAAAGGTGAAATGAAAAAAAAAAAGCAATGGAAAAAGAAAAAATGAAAGAAAGAAAAGAAATAAAGAAACTAAGGAGAAAAAATAAAGAAAAGAAAAAAAGGAAGCAAAGAAAGAGGTAAGACAACAAACAACAAACAAAAAACAGTCCAGGAAAAACAAGCTTTCCTCTAAGGTCCCTAGGAACCATCTCAGGCTGCCAGTGCTCATCAATCAATTATCCTGCAGCCTGCCCTCTACAGTTAAGCTACCCAGTTTTCATGAATAAAATAAAGAATAAAAAATAAAATAAGATAAAAAATAACAGATTGAAAAACCTAAAACAAACAAAAAAAAATCTCAGTCTATAAGTTCCCTGTCATGGGTTGCCTGCTGGGTGCTTAACAACCCAGTGGATTACTCTCTGGAACCCTTCTCTTAGGAGGTACTGGGAATCGAACCAGGGATCTAGTATATGAAAGCCATGGGTTCCTACACTGAGCACACTCACTCCACAGATTACGTAGGCTTCTGAAAGTTTATCTGGATCTCCCTGCCCTCTTTCCCTCAGGCGAGTTGGGCTTCTAACAGTCTGCTGGCTATCTCTCCTGGCTTCCTTCTCTCTGGGCTAGTTAGGCACCTATCTCTGCCTACCCTCTAGATGACCTAGTTCTTTTCTCTCCCAGGGCAGATGCTTAGTTTGTACAGAATTTCTACTTTAGTGTAACGGTTTGGAAAAGGATGGTGATAATGGTAGCACATTATTGTGAGTGTAATTAGCAGTACTGAATTATATACATGAGTATGGTTAAAAGGGAAAACTTTAGGTTCTATACGTCACTAGAATAAAAATTAAAAGATAGACCAGGACTGTATAACACAGTGAACCCTATTTTGGACAATGGAATAAGAATGGTCTTTCATTAATTATAGCAAATGTATGATACTAATACAAGGTGTTAATAATAAGGTGGTATATAGGAAAAATACACAATGTAAACTATGGATGATACTTAATAGTACTATTTTAATAATCTTTCATCAAGTTAATAAAGGTAACTACTGTTAAAAAATAGTACAATTATAAAAAAAAGTGTTATTAATTTTAACAAATGTTAAACACCAATGTAAGGTGTTGGTGTTGGGGCAGAGTATGGGAATCCTGTATTTTATGCACGATTGTTCTGTAAACCCACAACTTCTCTAGCTATTTTATAGCTTCCCCATCTATAAAATAGAAGTATTAATGTCTAGTTTCTAAGATTAGTATGAGATCTGAGTGAGATCATTTATGTTAGGCACCTGACATATAAATGGTTCTCAAGCAATACTAGTTCCCATTAATAAATGTCAAATAGAAGCTTGACAAGCTTTTATCTATAATGTAAGGTGACATCCTGCTAACCCAGCTTGATAAAATTATCCCCTATGGATATTTACCACCTGTTCCTTTTATTCATCAAGAAACTTACAGGGCTATCTTTATTTTGGAGATAAGACTCTGAAGCAGAGAATGAATAGCTTCCTCCCTATTATCTGTTGACCAGTAATAATAAGAGTTGTTGGTAATAGTTAGAGTAATAGCAGGTAGACAGGAAGGGGAAGAATGAGCAGCAAGAAAGCTCTGAATAACAATATCTGGCAGTATGTATTGAGAGACATAGAATGTTCATAATTTTCCAAAATAGATATTATCCAAGTACATTCTTCACTATATAAAAGAATAAGCCACCATAGGCAGCTAGTTGATTTCAGAGAATTGGAAATTATTTATAGGAAATCTACTAATATAATACATCAAATCAATAAGTCAAGTACAAAAAATTAGAATTGCCTTTTTAGATGCTTAAATGTATTTAATAAGATTCAATATCAATCCCTAATAACATTATTTTAAGAGTAGAAATAGGAAAACTATTTCCTTAACGTAAGAATAAGTATCAGAATAAAACTGATAGCTATCATTATTTTTAATAGTAAAACATTAGCAATGTTCACCTTAAAAATAGGCACAAAACAAGAAATATTGTTTAATATTGTTCCAAAGATTGGCCAGTGCAATAAGACTTAACACAAAATTAAAAATATGCTATTAATAAAGAGATAAGTTATATTTCTTTTGAGCCAAGTGATTGTACAACTACAAGCCCAAAGGAATAATTTGAAAATTGATTAGATTTAAATACCAAGGGCTGAACATAAGGAAAACAGACAGAAATCATTTGCATTCCAATATAATTGCAATTATCAGCTAGAAATTTTTAATTTATACATATTTATGTACTGCTCACCTTTTCTAAAAAGAGTTTGAAATGAGAAAAAAATTAAAGCAGAGAGCCCATACACAGTAACAATAAAAATTATTAACCTTCTAGAAATAGCTTTAATGTGTGATGCCTTTGATGCAATTAATAAAAAGAACAAAACTTTATTGAAATACATTTATAAGCTTGAGAAAATGGAAAAAATATATACTAAGTTCCTGGGTCAGAAGATGTTGTTATAAATATTTGAATATTTTCGAAATAATATAGGTTTAATCAAAATATTGGACCAGTATTTATTGAACACTTATTATGTGCCAAGCAAAATTCTTAGTACTGGGAAGACAGCAGTGAACAACACAAAGACTCTTGGTGCTTAGATTCTTGTGGAGTTGACATAACAAATAAAGCCTTAGTATAATATAATTTCAGATAGTGATATGTGTTTTGAATAAAAATAAAACAGGGTTATGAGACAGACAATGACAGGAAGGGGGTACTGTTTAAAACAAAGTGGTTGGCAGAGGCTTCTGAAAGAGTAACATTTGAACAAATACTCCATTAAAGTGTAGTAGAGAGCCATGTGGCCATCTGGAAGAACAGTGTTTCCTTCAGAAGGGATAGTAAATGCAAAGACCCAGATGTAGAACTATCCTTGATGTATTCTAGAAGCAAAAAGGAACCCAGTGTTACTGGAACAGAGTGATTGAGTGTGACAGTTTGAAGCTTTTGTGAATCCCAGAAAAGATCATGTTCTTGGAGCTAATCCATTTCTGTGGGTGTAGGACCCTTTGAATTCAGTTGGGGGCCTTTGATTGGAGTACTTCAGTGAGGTGTGACCCAGTGTGGGTCTCAGCCCTCCAGCTGAAGTCTTTTCTAAACAGGAGAAACATTCAGAGATACACACAGAAAAAGAGCACTGCTATTTTACTCTGCCATGTGAGAGGACTCTAGGATGGCCTACGGCTACAGAAAGACAGAGAAACCCCCAGAGGCTCAGAGAGAAGCCAGAAGCTGGAATCAGTGGAGCAGACCGAGGCTTAAGAGATATAGCCAAGGTGGGATGAGCCCTATGCCTGATGGCCCACAGCTGAGTTCAGGGAGAAAGTGAGTCTGGAGGAGAATGCAGAGACCACCACCATTTTGCCTTGCCATGTGGCAGAAGTTCAGTTTCTGTCAACAGTGAACCTTTGGTGAGACATCTTTGATGATTTCTTGCTTTGGACATTTTCACAACCTCAGAACTGTAAGATTTTACCCTAATAAGTTCCCATTATAAAAGCCACCCCATTTCTGGTATTTTTGCATTGGCACCTTTTAGCAAACTAAAACAGTGAGACAGGAGGCAAGGACAGAGGTAGCATGGGACAGATCACATAGGGCCTTATAGACCATGATAAGGACTTTGGGTTTTGTCCTAAGTCTGATGGTAGCTATTAGAAGATTGGAACCAGGTGAGGAATGTGGTCTAACTACATTTTAAAAATATATGTCTGGTCTCATTGCCAAGAATAGACTAGGGAGGGGGACAAGGAAAAATAATGAAGGCATGGAGAGAAGTCAGCAGGCTATTTCAATAATTCAGGCTAGTGAAAATGGTGAGTTGTATCAGGATAATAGGTTAGAAAGAAACAGAAGTAGATTTCAGCTATATTTTAGAGGTAGACATAGAAAATTTGATTATGGGTTTGATATGAGGGAGGAGAGAAAGAGAGGACTCAGGGCTGGTCCCTAGGTTTTTGTCTTGAAGCAACTAGTTGAATCTTAATGCCATATACAGAGAGGGGGAAGGCTGGGAAATGAACAGGAGCTGGGGATTGAAATTGAGTTGTGCTTTGAATGTGTTAAATTTGAAATGTCTATTAGATTGCAAGTGGAAATATTGAATAGGCAATTGCTATAAGAGTTTGAAACTGAGGGGAAATTGCTGGGGTCATCAGCAGTTTAGATGAGGTTACTGACTAAGGGAATGCAGAGAGAGAAGTAGCCTGAGAATGCCCAAGGCTCACAAACATTTAGAGTTTGGGACAAGGAAGAAGATCCAGCAGAGAAGACTAAAAGGACGCAGCTAGTAAAAGAGGAGAAAATCTAGGAAAGTTGCAGAAGCCAGGTAAGTGGGTTAATTCAACCCCAAAGTACCAATGGTTTATTTTTATTAACTGGCAAAATGACTCTAAAATGTATCAGAAAGGCATAAAGCACACCTAAGGTAATGGACCATCCTGCCACAGATTTCTTTTGTAACAACTTATATGGACGTGATATTTTTAGGACCTTGCAATGTGAAAATGAAATCTTTCTTACTTTAAAAGGAAAAAAAGAAAAATTATCTGCTTATGTAAGTATTCCATTTCCCAATATATAACCACTCCATTTTTATACTGACACACTTCTTCCAGTCACTTTTCTGATACCCTTGTAGTAAGTTAATAAACTGTAGGATGTGCTTGAGAAAAATTTGTCCAAGAAATTTAGTTTTTGACACTCATAAATTGACCTTATTATATTTTAAATAAGAATCTATTATGCTGTAAGGAGGTATATCGAATCATTGGTCAGGGAAGAGTTACTCAATAAATGGTGTCAGGACAAGTCTAAAAAAATATGGAAACAAAATTGATTTCTCATTTCATTCTCCACACCAAAGTAAATTCTAATTTGATTAAAAAGTTAAGTACTTCAAGTTCTTACTATAGAAACAGTTGAAGGAACTATGGACAACCATTTATAATGAAACTTCTATGCTTAGAAATAATGGAAGAAATTATCAAGCAAAAGATCAGCAGATTTGAATACATAAAAATTAAAAATCTAAGCACAAAAATATATAAGGTAAATATTAAAATAAGAAAGTATATATGTAAGCATGTTGATTCTTCATAATAATCAAAGAAATAGCATAAAAATTGTCATTATTTTTTGCTACTTCTATTACTAAAGATTCGCTTTTAAAAATCATAATGTACAGTTTGGGGAAGGGTTCAGTAAGGAGGACTCTCTTTTGTCCTGATAGCATACATTTAGACAAGCATCTTGGATTTGTATCGAGATCCTTAAAAGTGTCCATATGCAGTTGATGAGCCAGCATCTACACTTCTAGGCTATCTTAAAGAAATAATTCCTGCATGGGGAAAAAAGTTTTACAAAACATTTCAATATTTCATTATTTATAATAGCTGCCAAATGGAAAGAATCTAAAAGTTGTACACAGACAGTGGGCCTGAAATGGTTAAATTAGAAAACAGCCTTCCCTGTTGCAATCAGAAAGAATTCTTAATAAAGTTACAAGGAAGTTTCATAGTGTGCATATTTCTGCCCAGTGGAAATACCTTTGTAGATATCTCTGACCCCAATCAACAAGTTACTCTGTCCACTAAAAGGAGAAGAATTTAGTTTCCATCCACACAATGTGGGCAGAACATAGAGGCCGCTGACCTGGGAACACAGAGAACCTAGATTAGAGGCTAGAAAGCTACAGGGTCATACACATAGAAAGGGAGTCTTCCTCTGATAATAAATAAGCAACCGTGGGCATTTTCATAGAACTTATTGAAGGAAAAAACAGTCTCCTTTGCAATAAAATTGATAAAGACTATTTTTTTGAGCCACCTTAAAAGCAAAGATGGAATTTCTGCAGAGAAATAAGGGCCACAATAAAAGAAAATGACAGTCCTGCATAGATTGGCAGAGGACATGGCTATTAAATGAAGAAGATCATCAGCAGAACTCAGGTGAAGTTCAAAGTAGAGGAATACGGGACCAGACTATAAGGGAGGCTGTTCACTTAGTCACACTTCCATACATGCATTCACTCATTTATTCATTCACTTTTTCATTAGTTAATTAGTTGGTTCAGCAAATATTTATTGAACAGCAAATACATGCCAGATACCTAGTAAGTAATGGGGTTGCCTGAATGAAAAAGACAAAGAAGGTCTGCTTTCATAGAATGTATAATAGGTCAAAGCTAGGAGTTAAAACAAGAATAACACAAATCATTAAGTACAAATGTGACAGGTGCTACCAAAAGAGAAGTTTGGATTACTATGAGAGTGTTTGACAGGAAAACATAATATAACTCAGAGGATCAGAGAATCCTGCCTTGGGGTTTCTATGAGACTTGAAATTTTCAATGAAATTTGAAAGATGAAAAAGATTTAGCTAGGATAAGGATTAAAAAAAAATTTTTTTTTACAGATTTCTTACTAGGGAAGGAATAGAAACAGTTATTTGTGGTTTACTATATATACAATATGCATATATTTTTATACAACAATCTTAAGTATATAGTTTTGTTCCATTGTATGAATTCCATTACAATGAACAAATTCTATAATTTTTATAAAGTCTTAAATTATTCTTTTGGATAGATATTCAAGCTGGGTAGACCCTTTCCATCTATTTAGCAACACTTATTTGTCTGAGTATTTTAACTCTTATAGCTTTAATATAGGCTTTCAAGATAAGTCACTCATTCAAAACAAGTATGTGTTAAGTATCTTTTAGCTCTGTTTTTGCCCCTTGGGCTACAGTGGAAAACTAGACAGACAAGGTCCTCGACCTTGTGGAGTTTACATTCTGGTGTGAAATTACATTTTTCTAGTTAGTTTCCCAAGAGCAATATATAGGAGTGACTGCTTCTCTGCACCTTACTTTATTCTCATCAGCATTGGGTATTATCATGGTTTTTCTAATTTAAAAAAGTACAAAAAATTTGGACATGCTTTTTTTTTTTTAAGATTTATTTTGTTTATTTATTTCCACTCCACCGCCCCCCCCACCGCCCCATTGTTTGTGGTCTCTGTCTGCTCTCTGTGTCCATTTGCTGTGTGCTCTCTGTGTCTGCTCATCTTCTCTTTAGGAGGCGCTGGGAACCAAACCTGGGACCTCCCATGTGGGAGAGAGGCATTCAATCGCTTGAGCTACCTCAGCTCCCTGGTTTTGTTGTGTCTCTCATTGTCTTTCCTCTTTGTCTCTTTGTTGCATCATCTTGTTACGTCAGCTCACTGTGCCTGCCCATTGTGCCAGCTTGCTTTCTCTAGGAGGCACCAGGAACTGAACCTAGGACCTCCCATGTGGTAGGCAGGAGCCCAATTGCTTGAGCCACATCCACTTCACTGGACATGCTTCTTAATCTGGGTTCTTGTGAAAGCAGCAATTAAGAAAAGCACTTTGGGGGTGGGAGGAGTGCCCAAGTTTGGGGACTGGTGGGGAGGCTGTTGCCCTCCAGTTCAGGTCACAGATAATGGTGGCTCCGGAGCTGGGTACTAGCTGGAATCAATATTGGAAGACATTTAAAGCTTGGCTGAAGAAGAAATAAAAATAGAACAGGAGGTGGTAGAGGGCATGTATATCTCTACTTGCTCCAAAGATCCTGGCTCTACAGAAAGAACAGCCCAGAAAAGAAAGATACCCAGCCCTCCGCATTCTTCCAATGGCACCTCCCCACAGGACACATCAACAGCCCCATTAAAAAGAAAAAGAAACCTGGCTTACTGAACAATAACAATAAAGAGCAGGGTGGATGGAATGATTTCTACTGTTAGGTTTGTTACCGGGAAGGCCGGGTCCCTTGTTGTGAGCTCTGCCCTCTGGTTTATCATGCTTAAGTGTCTGAAACTGACATCAGAGCCAGAGGGGGACTGGTTTTATCCTGAATATGAGAAAATTACAATAGCAGAATGCATTGAGACCCAAAGTAAAACCATGACAATGCTCACCATTGAACAGTTATCATATCTGCTCAAGTGTGCCATTCAGAAAATGAAGCAGGCAGGGACAGATGCACTCCAGAAACCCCGTTCCATTGGAACAGCATCCTGACTCTGCTGAATATATCTTCTGCTGTTAAAAACAAGATGTACCCTTTAGGTGTACCTGCCTTTAGAATGACAGTAACTCCTATTTGAGAAAAGAAAATAAAAACAAAAAGGTCACCTGTTCTCCAGCCCTTTTCTCTTATCCTATATTTCTCTCTCTCTCCCTCCCCAAATGGAAACAAACAAACAAACAAACAAACAAAAAACCTAGAATTATTTATATGTATTGATGTTGTAAGTCTAGGTGGAAAAAAAGGTACACGTTTCACTACTCCATCTAAAAAAAAAAAAAAAAAGGATTCATCTTCCATTCCATAGACCTTTGCACACTTGGAAAAAAAATGCTAAAAAGAAAATGTATGGCTGCACAGAGGCCTTCCTGGCTGATGCAAAGTGGATTTTGCACAACTGCATCATTTACAAGGGGGGAAATCACAAGTTGACACACACAGCTAAAGTAGTCATCAAAATCTGCGAACATGAGATAAATGAAATCAAAGTATGTCCAGAATGTTATCTAGCTGCTTGCCATAAACAAGATAACTGGTTTTGTGAGCCTTGTAGCAATCCGCATCCTATGGTCTAGGCAAAACTGAAGGGGTTTCCATTCTGGCCTGTTAAAGTTCTGAGAGACAAAGACGTGCACATGGATGTCCATTTCTTTGGACAACATGACAGGGCCTGGGTTCCAATAAATAAATGCTACCTCATGCCTGAAGAAATTCCTTTTTCTGTGAAAAAGACTAAAAGCATCCTCAGCAGTGCAATGCAAGAGATGGAGGTTTATGTGGAGAACATCCACAGGAAGTTCAGCATTTTTAATTACTCTCCATTCACCCTACACACCCAACAGCCAGTAACAAATGCTGCTCAATCCCACCAATCCCAGTGCCAACACCACCAAGATAGACGAGCAGGAGAAGGTCAAGCTCTACTTCGACATGATGATGTCATCCAAGATCCTGATGAGCAAGCCCATGCTGCAGAGGAGCACAAGCCACAGGATTTTACTGTCAGGCATGCCATGCTCCCGCATGAGCACCAACTCCTCTGTGCATAGGGGCTCCAACATGGAGCAAGACGCTGAGAAGAAGGCCACATCCAGCCACTTCAGTGCAAGCGAGGAGTCCATGGACTTCACTGACAAGAGCACAGCTTCACCAGCCTCCACCAAGATGGGTCAAGCATTTGAGAGAAACATTTCTCTCCCCAAGTGTCAACACAAGTCATGTCAAAAGTCAACAAAACTCCCACCACTGGAAGCATCCTGAATCTTAACCTTGATCAAAGCCAAGCCAAGATGGACCTGAAGGAGGTGAGCGAGTCTGTCCAGCAGCAGTCCACCCCTGTCTCACTTGTCTTTCCCAAGTGGCAGATTTGCAGCAAGTTCCAACTAAACCTCGACGAGATGACAGAGAGTTGCAAAGCACAATTAGGAATAAATGAAATCTCCGAAGCAATAGAACAAAGTGACTTGGAGGATCCTGAGAAGTCAGATAGTAGTGATAGTAAGTATATCAGTGATGAAGAGCAGAAGTCCAAGAACGAGCCAGAAGATGCAGATGACAAAGAGAGGAGTTGATGGACAAAGAGCCATCCGCTGTTAAAAAAAACCCAAACTGAGAGAATTTGGGAAGATGGTGGCTGAGTAAGGCATTCCAAGAGTCAGCTTGTCTTACAGGGCTGTTAGTAATCTAAACAAAGCTATAAAGCACTTGTTTGGGGAGGCACAGGAGACCAGAAAAGCATCCTGAAACATCTTTTAAAGAATGGAAGGAGGATACTGTCCATCTGCAGAGAAGATTCACGAGTAGAGCACTCCACACTGTGGAGGCCAGTGCCCATCCCCCACTGGTGGCACAAGCTGCCTTGGGAGCTATTCTGTGGCTGGAGTTGGAAGCTCCATTTCCCAAAAACGGGGAAGGAAGAGATGGTTGGCCACCAACTTCAACTACTGATAAGTAAATTTGGCTGGCTAAAGTATAATCCTAAGCTAAAGTTTGAACCTGTCCAAGTCAGAAAGAGGCCAGTAGCTGCCATTTTAACTCCGCCCCCAGCATGAGGGGAAGTGGGGCTGATGGAAAATCATAGTGATGGTAGGGACTGGCTTCTTTCCACTCAAATCAGATTGTAGTCCTAGCCTAGACCCCAGCCTTACCTCTGGCAGGGAGGAAGCTGGGGGTACCTGCACCAGCCTCTCCAGGCAACTGCAGGCACTTTTGGCTTGCATGAACTAGTTTGTTTAATGCCTTTGATTCCATCTCCACCCCTCCACCCCGATAAGATAAGAGGGGAGCAGTGTTTCCTCAGCCTTTCCAGGCAACTGTAGGCACTTTTGGCCTGCACAAACTCTACTATTGGGTGCCTGTGGTTCCACCCTTACCCCTGATAAGGCAAGAGTTGGTGGTGTTTCTCCAGCCTCTCTGGGTAACTGCAAGTGCTTTTGGCCCACACAGACTGAATAGTCAGACACCTGTAGCTCTATCCCCACTCCCAAGTAGGATAGGAGGGGAGCTGTGTTTCCTCGGCCTTTCTGGGCCATGGCAGGTATTTTCAGCCTACAGGGACTGAACTGTTGGGTGCCTGTGAATCCACCGCTATCCCCTAACAGGATAGGAAGGGACTGGTGTTTCCTTAGCTCTCTGGGCAACAACAGACACTTTCGGCCTAAAGCAATTGAACTGTTGGGCACCTGTGGTTCCATCCCCAACCCCTAAAGGGCAGAAGGGAAAATACTCCCTCAGCCTCTCAGGGCACCTGCAGGCACATTCAGCCCACACAGAGTAGATTGTTGGGCACTCCAGAGGGTCAATCCTCACCCTTGGCAGGGGGAGGAGGGTGGCTGATGCTATATCAATCTACCTGGGCAACTGGACCCCCACAGCCTAGATTGCTGCCCATGCCTGCAGCTCCATCCCCACCCCAGAGACATGGGTGTGAAGCGCCATCAATCTCTCCGGGCAACTGCAGATGGTCTTGGCCTGTATGACTTGGATTAGTACACATGTGTACGACTCTGTCCCTATCCTTGGCAGGGGAGAAAAGTGGGAGAAGTTCATTGGTTCCTGGGGCAACGCAGGCAGCTTCAGCCTCCAAAGCTTACAGCACCAACTACATACATCTTCAGCTTCTACTACACAACCAGCAAGGGAGAAAGGGCAAAAAAGCCCTAAAGAGAGAAACTGCACTCAGAATAAATACATCTAGTAATACATCTAGATGCCAAGACACCAACAAAAAATTACAATCCATACCAAGAAATAGGAAGATAGGCCCAGTCAAAGGAAAAACATAAGCCTCGATAAGCCTCAAGATGACATAAAGGAGTTGAGACAACTAATCATAGATGTGCAAACAAATCTTAATAAATTCAATGAGATGGCTAGAGAGATTAAGGATATTAAGAAGACACTAGGTAACACAAAGAAGAATATGAAAGCATACATAGAAAAATAGCAGATCTTATGGGAATGAAAGGCACAATAAACAAAATTAAAAATACACTGGAGGCATATAATGGCAGATTTGAGGAGGCAGAATAAAGGATCAGTGAGCTTGAAGCCATGGCCTCTGAAAGAGAACATACAAAAGAACAGATGAAGCAAAGAATGGAAAAAATTGAATAGGATCTCGGGGAATTAAATGACTGCAAGAGATGTGTAAACATATATGCCATGGGTGTCCCAGAAGAAAAAGAGAAGGGAAAAGGGGCAGAAGGAATATTTGAAAAAATAATGGTAGTAATTTCCCAATCTTATTGAAGGACATAGATATCCACGTCCAAGAAGCACAATGTACTCCCATCTGAATAAATCTGAATAGATCAACTCCAAGACACATACTAATTGGAATGTCAAATGCCCAAGACAGAAAGAATTCTGAGAGCAGCAGGAGAAAACTGAAACATAACATACAAGGGATACCCAATAAGATTAAGTGCCAATTTCTCATCAGAAACCATGGAGGCAAGAAGGCAGTGGTATGATACATTTAAGATACTGCAAGAGAAAAACTGCCAGCCAAGAATCTTATATTTGGCAAGATTGTCTTTCAAAACTGAGGGTGAGTCTAGAATAGTCACAGATAAACAGAAACTAAGTTTGTAACCAAGAGACTGTCTTTGCAGGAAATACTAAAGGGAGTACTACAGCCTGAAAAGAAAAGACAGGGGTGGAGTCTTGGAAAAGAGTTTAGAAATGAAGGTTATATCAGTAAAAGTAACTAAAAGTGTAAAAAGAGTGGTGAAAATAAAATATGACAGATAAAACCCAAAGGTCAAAATGGGTGAAATAAGAACTGCCTTTACAGAAATAACATTGAATGTTAATGGATTAAACTCCCCCAATCAAAAGACACGGATGGGTGGAATGGATCAGAAAATATGAGCCATCTATATGCTGTCTGCAAGAGACTCACCTTAGACCCAAGGATATCAATAAATTGAAAGTGAAAGGCTAGCAAAAGATATTCCATGCATGCAGTAACCAAAAAAAAAAAAAAAAAAAGCTGGAGTAGCTATACTTATATATAATGAAATAGACTTTAAAAGCAAAACTGTTATTAGAGACAAGGAAAGAGATTGTATAATAATAAAAGGGGCAACTTACCGGGAAGAAATAATAATCATAAATGTATATACACCTAACCAGGATGACCCACATTACATGAAAAACTTACAACTAACATTGTACTCCATGGTGAAAGACTGAAAGCTTTTCTATTGATATCAGGAACAGGACAAGAAAGCCCACTGTCACCACTGTTGTTCAATATAGTGCTAGAAGTTCTAGCTAGAGCAATCAGGCAAGAAAAAGAAATAAAAGGCATCCAAACTGGAAAGGAATTGCTATCTGCAGGTGATATGATCTCATACCTAGAAAGTACCGAAAAATATACAACAAAGTTGCTAGAACTAATAAACGATTTCAGCAGAGTGTCAGGATACAAGTTCAATATGCAAAAATCAGTGGTGTTTTATACACTATTAATGCACAATCTAAGGAGGAAGTCAGGGGAAAAATTCCATATACAATAGTGACTAAAAGAATCAAATATCTAGAAGTAAATTTAACCAAGGATGTAGAGCAATTGTATCCAGAAAACTATAATGAGCAATTGTATCCAGAAAACTATAATGCATTGCTAAAGAAATTTTAAAAAGACAAATAGTTGAAAGGACATTCCATGCTCATGGATTGGAAGACTATCATTAAGATGTCAAGTCTACCCAAATTGATATACAAATTTAATGCAATCCCAATAAAAATTCGGTAAAAAGACAGCATGGTACTGGTATAAAGATAGATATATAGACCAATGGAACCGAATTGATGATTAAGAAACAGACCCTCACATCCATGGTCAAGGGATTTTTTTTTTAGGAAGAACTGGTATTGGACTTTGTACATGGGAAGCAGACGCTTGACCACTGCACTACATCTGCTCCCCAATGAGAGTTAGTTTTTTCCTTTGTTTGTTTTTAGGAGATACTGGGGATCAAACCTGGGGCCTTGTATATGGGAAGCAGCCACTCAATACTTGAGCTACATCCGCTCCTGGTCAAGTGATTTTTGACAAGCCTGTCAGGCTCACCCAGCTGGGGCATAGCAGTCTATTTAACAAATGATGCTGGGAGAACTGGATACCCTATCCAAACGAAGGAAAGAGGACCCCTATCTCACATCTTATACAAAAATTAACTCATAACGGACCAAAGTCCTGAATATAAAAGCAAGAACAATAAAGCTCCTAGAAGAAAATGTAGGAAAACATCTTCAGGACCTGGTGGTAGGTAGTGGATTCTTAAACCTTACATCAAAAGCACAAGCAAACAGATGAATGGATAAACAAACTGTGGTCTATTCACACGATGGAATATTATGCAGCTGTAAGAAGAAATGAAGTCATAAAACATATGGCAACATGGATGAACCTGGAGGACATTATGTTGAGTGAAGCAAGCCAGACACAAAAGGACAAATACTGTATGAATGCATTACTATGAACCAAATATATTGTGTAATATATTGTTTGATTCAAAAAAAAAAATTACATGTATCCATTACATTTAATTGAGAAATGTATATATTTATTCATCTGTGTTTACTTTTTAGTTTTTAATTGTTTATGTTTTCAATTATTAAATGTACAAAATAAAGTTTAAAAAAAAAAAGCACAAGCAATGAAAGAAAACATGGATAAATGTTTTGTCTTTCATACCTCCTCGAACTTAAAGACTTTTGTGATTCAAAGGACTTTGTCAAGAAGATGAAAAGGTAGCACACTCAATGGGAGAAAATATATGGAAACCACATATCCAATAAGAGTTTGATTTCCATTCTATATAAAGAGATCCTACAACTCAATAAAAGAGCAAGCAGACCAATTTAAAAATGGGCAAAAGACTTAGACATTTTTCTAAAGAGGAAATACAAATGACCAAAAAGAACTTGAAAAAATGTTCACTATCACTAGCTAGTAGGGAAACGCAAATCAAAATGACAATGAGATGTTATCTCATACCACATAGAATGGCCATTATTTAAAAAATAGACACCAATAAGTGCTGGAGAGGATGTGGAGAAATAGCAACACTCATTCACTGTTGGTGGGATTGTAAAATGTTGCAGCCTCTATGGAAAACAGTTTGGCAGTACCTCAGGAAGCTACTAGGAATATATCCAGAAGAACTGAAAACTGTGATGCAAACAGACATTTGCACACCAATGTTCATAGCAGTGTTATTCACAATTGCCAAAAGACGGAAACAACTCAAGTTTCCATCAGCCAATGAATGGATAAACAAAATGTGGTATATACACAGGATGGAATACTATGTTGTAGTAAGAAGAAATGCAATTGGGACACATATGATAACATGGATGATTCTTGAAGACCTTATGCTAAGTGAAATAATCCAGACACAAAAGGACAAATATTGCATGGTCTCATTAATATGAACTAAATACAAAGAATAAATGCATGGAGTTAAAACCTAGAGAATAGGTTATTAGGAGATAAGAGGAGGGTTGTGATGGAGTACTGATGTTTAATGTAGGTAGTTTTAATTCACTTGACTGTAAAAGTGTTGAAATGGATAGAGTTGATGGTAACACATTATAGTGAGTAGCAGCTGTTTTATAAATGGGATTGTGGCTGGAAAGGTTACTCTAGGGATATAAATGTCAATTGAAAGAATGTTAGAGAATAATCTAGGGACTGAATATCACTGTGAACCCAGAAGTGAATGGGAATTGTGGTTAATAGTACAAATGCAGGAATGTCCTTCTGGGAACTAGAATGGATAGGAATGTGGAAAAGCATGAAAAAAGCACAATTAATGTAACCTATGGACTAGAGTTAGCAGCAATATAGCATTATTCTTACATCAATGCCAAAAAATGTACTGTGTTAATAATAGAGGGGTATGGAAAAAGTATGCCAAATGTGTGCTATGGACCATAGTTAGTGGTAATAATCCGAGGATATTATCTCATAATCTGTAAAAAAATGTTCCACCATAGTGTGGTGTGTTGGTGAGGGGGTGTGGTATGGGAATTCTACAGATGTGCATGATTGTTTTGTTAGTTCACAACTTCCGCAATAAAAATATATATATTTTAAAAAAGCCCAAACCGATAATCCAGGCGAGATAAAAGAGGAACCAAAAAGCACATTGCCCACCAGCAAGAAAGCAGATCTCTGGTCAGTCAATGAAAAGGCCAGCTCAGAGCCTGAGTAAGATTTTTCAGAAAAGGCAAAACCCTTGCCTCACCCCACAAAGGATAAACTAAAGGGAAAAGATGAGACAGATTCCCCAACAGTACATTTGGGCCTGGACTGTGATTCAGAGAGTGAAATTGTCATGGATTTAGGAGAAGACCATTCTGAACAGGAGGGTGGAAAAAATAAGAAGGAATCCAAGAAATCATCTCTCAAGTAGGATGTTGTAGGTAAAGCTCCACCATCCTTTATGGTGGGCAGCCCGTCTCCCCCTGAAACGCCAGTTCCCACCGCTCTTCCTCCCAAACTCCCACAGCTGGGGTTCCGGCACCACCAGCACTACCACCAAGGTCACAAGCTTTGGCCGCCGCAGGCAAGGGGAGGCCCAGGGAAAAAGCAGAGGCCGCTTTTCCCAAAGGAGGGCTGCCCCAGCGTGCAGCTGGTCGTGTGGAACTCTAGTAAGTTTCAAATGTCCTCCCGAAAGAGGCACATGTAGAAGATGCAGCAGCAGCAGCCTTAGTCTTCCCAGGGGACAAGATATCATGCCAGACAGGCTGTGAAAGCCGTCCAGCAGGTGAGAGCCCGTCCACGTCCATCATCACCCTGGTGACCAGCACGCAGTCGTCGCCCCTGCTCACCAGCTCGGGGTCCATGAGCACCCTCCCATGTCAACGCTGACCTGCCTATCGCCACTGCCTCAGCCGATGTCGCTGCAGATGTCGCTCAGTACACAAGCGAAATGATGGATGCAATCAAAGGAATCATGACAGAACTATATACCGATCTTTCTAAAAACATTACTGGAAGCACAAACCTGAGATTCGTCGGAGAAGCTTCAGTGGCTGCACTAGCAAGAGTTCTCCGAAATGAAACAACATCGAGCTGACTTGGTGGAGATGCGCCAGAGCCTGGAGTAGGAGCTGGACCGCTGGTCGCCGAGGTGAAGACGCAGCTGGAACTGGAGAAGCAGCAGGCGTTTGGAGAGACCAAGAAGCAGCAGTGATGAGCCAACTGCAAGAAGGAAGTCATTTTCTACTGCTGTTGGAACAGCAGCTACTGCGACTACCCCTGCCAGCGGGCTCATTGGCCCGAGCACATGAAGTCCTGTATGCAGTCAGCTGCTGCCCCTCAGCAGAAAGCAGATGCCAAGGTGAACATGGAAACACAAAACAAGTCGTTGCAGGATAGCGCCTCCAGCGCGCAGTCGGCCCCTCCGGAAACACCCAGCGCTAGGAAAGAGAAGGAGACTCAGTGGAGAAGAGCAGAGACTGTGAGTCCACTCTCGACCTTTCCGGCTCCAGGGAGACGCCCTCCTCCATTCTCTTAGGCTCCAACCACGGATTTGAACGGGCAAGAGAAAGCCATGGAAGCAAGAAGCCAGAAGAGAAGGCAGAGACCAGCAGACACAGCCATGTGCCTTGCCATGTGGCTTGCCATGTGAGGAGACAGGGATCACTGGCAGCCCGTCTTGGGAAAGAAAGCATTCATTACCTTGATGATGCCTTGATTTGGACATTTTCTTGGCCTCAAAACTACCATTCCCAGAGCAGTAAATCCAGTTGATGGAGCAGCAGCTATGAGAACCAGGACTCCGCATGTTGCAAGCACAATGTCCGGCTACCACTGCTAAGAGTCTCACCCTAAAAGGGTCTCAGCTGGGCACCTTCTGGGACTAGGGGCAAGTTGCAACTGCAACACACACCACCCACCCGATGGTGGTGGTTGGGGGAGGACAGACACCACTGCAAAACAGGAAATGGGAGCGAATCAGGAGACAGGAAAACAGTCACCTTCAGACTTGATAATTCCAAACATTCAGGCTTTGCCTTGGCTCCTGGTGCCAAGGGCAGCCAACACTACAATGTCCAGAATTAGAGCTGACTGAGGACTGTTCCACCCACAGGAAACCTATGCTTTAGATGTAAATAATGTACAATTTGTGGATGTCATTGAACCTAGAGTACCTTCTCCTTTTTATATTTGTATTGACTTTAACTTTTTTTTTTTTTTAAAGAAAAGTAATTAGAAACAACAACAAGGAGATGATTGATGTTGGAGAAGGAATGGCCAGTCAGTCCGTCTGTCACCAAGTAGTGGAACCCTGGGTTGGGGGGGTGGCCGTTGCACTCAGGGAGTTGTCCTTGGATGCCCAGAGGAAAGCAAAACGTTTCCATTATCATTTCTGTCCACAACACATGGGGATGTCGTGGATACATCACAGCAAGCCATCAACCCCTTTCAGATGCCACATTGTTACATTACAAAATGAGAGCTCTCTGGACCAGAAGGACACTTGGAGAAGTTAGCTTGTTTTATGTGATTTCAATGACTCTATTCCTAAAAGGGAAAATGATGTCCTTGTTTACAGAAGACAAAAAGGAACAAGCCCTGCCCAGTTCAATCGCAGAAAAGAAAAAATGTTAGGGTCCTAGGCTCTGAAACGAGGAGGAGTCTTTGCTTTGTAGTTCCTTCAAACACACACACTTTGGAAGAGATGCTGTGCCTCTCAGAGCAAGACCTTGAAGGCAAGATGCACACAAAGAACATTTGAGTCTGAGATGAAGCATGTATGTATTATTTTTATGATAGAATTTTACGTTTTTATGTAAGCATGAAACAAAGGCAGTATGAGAGAAAGCAAGACCAACCATGCTGTCTCAATACACTACATATGCTGTAGTACCATTTTGTATGTTGTGTAAAGCATTGAACAAAGCAAAAGGTGATGCATGTATATGAGAAAATTAATTGTATGATAGCATTCCAGTACATTTTATTGTATGTTTTAGTCTCATTTACTTTCTCTTCATTGTCAATACGAGGATGCAAAACTGTACAGTTTCCAGTTGGTTACCTAAATTAGAGAAGAAATAAAGAGAAAGTATTAGAAGAAAAAAGGAGAGAGAGAATATTTGTGAATTGCAGTTGTCAAAAAATAGCTTAGATGGTCTTACTTGTGAAGCATAATTGCTTTTAGCATATGGAAGTATTTTTTCACATTTTCTTTGTATAAAATTTGTATTAAATTTAAATATATACATTTTAAAGATTTATTTTATTTATTTATTCCCCCGCCACCACCACCTTGTTTGTGCTTGCTGTCTGCTTTCTGTGTCTGTTCGTTGTGTGCTTGTCTTCTTTTTAGGAGGGACTGACTGAACTTGGGACCTCCCATGTGGGTAGGAGACACCCAATCACTTGAGCCATTTTTGCTTCCTGCGTGTTGTGTTTCTCATTGTCTTTCCTTGTTGTGTCTCTTCGTTGTGTCAGCTCTCATGCCAGGCCATCATGTCTGCTTGCTGTCTTGCTTGCCTTCCTTAGGAGGCATTGAGAACCGAACCCATTAGGCGGGCACCCAGCTGCTTGAGCCACATCCACTTCCCTTAAATATCGTTTTTGATGATGGTGTTTCTTTGTGACTGAGGCAGTAGACTCACATGGTATGTTATTTTGGGTTTCCCTCCAGTATTTTCAGATTCTTCACCTTTTAAAAATTAAACTGTTTTGGAACAACAACAAAAACAGAAAAGAAAAAGGAAGGAAGGGAGGGAGGGAGGAAGGGAGGGAGGGAGGGAGGGAGGGAGGGAGGGAAAAAAGAGCTTTGGTGTAGAGTTTTGGGGGGAGCTTATCATAGGAATAAAGGAGAGGAGCAAGTAGCTACTAGACAGTTACCACTGTGGGCACCTGGGGCTCAGTCTCACTAGGGACCTTCTAAGGCAGTAGTTCTTAACAAGGGACCAACAAGCTTGAATTTAAATTAAAACAAACAAACAAACAAACATTATTCTTATGGGGACGTGTTAGTGAAGGTGTGATATATTTATTAAATAATACACAGTATAGTGTGGACTTAGTAAGGGGTCCATGGTTTTCATCTGACTAGCAAAGGGTTCCATGGAACAAAAAAAGCTAAGAACCCCTGTTCTAAGGGGTCAGGTAGAATGCAGCTAAGAGCTTTCCTTCCAAAAATAGGGGACCAAGACATTTATCCACCAAACTCTAACCCCCATTGGTTGAATTTTACCCCCAAGGGCATTAATTCCCCCACAGTTCTAGAACATTCTACCAAAATCCTGAGGCCAGCAAAAAGAGATGCATCAGGTTTCTGAATGGATGCTGTCAGGTACATGGGTCATTTTAGATATCGCTTTTTCCAAAAAGCCTTCTTTGATGCTCACACTAAAAAGTACCATTTTTTTTTTTTTAGGAAAATGAAACAATAATGATAAGTTTAAATATAAGAAATAAAATACATAAAAATTTATAAAAACTAAAAACAAAGTAAAATTTAAAGATTGGGGTATTAAAAAATTGAAAAATATTAATTTTTTTTTTTGTCATTTTGCATTTCATCACTGCATTAATTGGTATCCTGTCTGTACCGTGGCACCTTCCCCTACTCATTCCCCAGTGTCTCACTATATTGCATTTTGTTTTCAAAGAAGTTTTAGGTCACAGCAAAGTCACACACAGAATACAGGGAACTCTCATTTACCCAAAATCCTCTCTCTTTCCTTTCCCCCATATTAATACCTTTTTTATACGTGGATGGTGCCTTTGTTATAACTGATACACAAATAGTGAAACATAGCTACTTAACATGGTCAATGGTTTACATTATGGTTTAAATTTTAGACTGTACACTTTTATAAATTTTGATATTTGCCATGTCCTGTGTCCATCATTGTAAGATCATATAGAACACAATTCCACCGCCCACTAAATGTCCCCTGTTCGATCTATTCTATTCCTCCCTCCCCCTCCGCTTGGTAAAAAATACCATTTTAAGTGCTTATTGGATACTTTATTGGGTCAGATAAGATGGTAAATATTTAAACTGTACTTCTCATTTAATCAGCAAAACAATCCTGTGAGGTAGTCATTATTGCTATCTCCATTTTATAAAAGCAGAAACTCAGACTCAGAGAGTTTCAGTAACTGGTTCAGTGCCATACAGATAATAAGTGACAGAACCAGGACAGGAATTCAGAGTTGTCTGACTCAAAGCCATATTTTTAACCTCTAGGTATCAATTTTATGCCCCTGTCAGCTCCCACTGGCCTTGGAACTCTGCCCTGTTTTAGCATTTCTCACACTATGTGGCGATTTCCCGTTTGCCTCCCCAAATACACCATGAGCTCTTAAAGACAAGGACTGTGTCTCGTTTATTTTTGTGTGTCCAGTGCCTGGCACATGGTGGGCACTTATATATTTATTGACTTAAATTGAAATAGTTAGTGAAAAAAAAATGTATAGCATAATAGAATTGTATTATGTAAAATCAACTTTTATAAAGATGTTGGAAGGAAATATAAAAATATTAAAATAGCTGTTTGGGATTGTGAGATATAGGTAAAATTTTTAAAAATATTCAAATGAATGTTAAATACAAATCTCAAAAAGGTACCTCCTGTATATAAAGACCACCAGCATCTGCAGATTGATTTTAGCTGTGAAGAAGCAGAAAATAATGAGATAGTCTTTTTTTTTTTTTTTTCTTTTCAGGAAATGAAGCATTTCAAGTCATCCTCACAAATACTTAGCATCACAAATCTGTTCTTTGTGGACACTCAGACCCAGAGGCACCCTCTCTGGGTATATAGCGAGGCTCTCCAATGCATTTGCTTGCCAGGTTGTTATATTGGTTCGTTTTCATTTTTCAGAACTTGCTATAAATTTCAATGAAAAGTATCATGAGCTATAGTACACATTCCTTGCCCTCAGAGATATTTCAGTTGTATGAACTGTTTTACCCATGAGGAACCTGACTTTTGAAATGAATAAGAAACTTGCCCAAGACCACATACCTAATTAATGCTTGTTTGGCAGTTGCACTCAGGATATAAACCTTGCTCTCAGGTGTATAAAATATGTTTGTTTATTTTCCTTTATTTTCCCAGTGGATTTAGTCATAAAAGACCACCAAGCAAACAAAAGGTTTTCAATGGACAACAAAAGCCTCCACCATAGATTGCCAAATTTGGGTAATCAATGGTTAGAAATTGATGCAAGAGTAGATATAGGTTATGTGGGGCCTGAAATTTATCTACTTATTCTTTTTAAGTAAAAGAACATAAAATTATAGATACAAAATTAGGTACAAAACTAAATGTTTATTTAGAATAAAAATGAGATAAAAACAAATTCAAATTTTAGAAAGATGATAGACACTACAAACATCCTTAAATCTAGAAATATATAATACTTTTGGTTTTAATTATGACACCCTTTGACAATACTTTTTTCCTACAGTTTTTGGCTGCATGTTCTTTGATCAGCTCTTCATATGATGCCAATTTTTATCATGGCTTTCTATAAAGAGAGAAGAAAATTGTCTTCCTCTAGTATGGTTGGTCAAGATTTGTGTTTTATTATGGATACATGAGATGCATAAAACCTGCGGTTTCACACATAGATGCACTTGCTGCTACAGGATTGTGTGCCGAATACACAGGAATTCTAATAAAATCTATTTTAGATGATTCCCATAAAATGTTACTATGAGTTTATAATTATACCCAATGTATTATTTTTTTTTTCAACTTTTTTACTTTATTTATTTGAGAAATTGTGAGTTAACAAAACAATCATGCATGCCATAAGGATTCCCATACATTGCCCCACCATCAACACCTTACATTATTGTGGCACATTTGTTGCATATGATGAAAAAACATCGTCATAATATTACTGCTATCTATAGTTCCAATGTATTATTAAGTTTATTCCTGACAGGGCAGAATTACTCTCTTGATGAGGCATTGATGAAAACTGAATCTTATCCTTACAATTTGACACATCTGATGCTTGGAGGAAATTTCCACAGAATTGCTCCTGGCTCCAAACATTGCAAACCTTGTTTTCCCTCTACCCCCACATACTTCCAGTGCTAAGTGGTGCAGGAATCATTCCCATCCTAATATGATCTCTGACCCTAGTTATTCATGTCATGATGCCAATAAATTGACTCAAGGGCAGGACTTGTATCCAGAAATCATTTATACACCAAGGCAGCCAGTAATAGCTTTACTATATAAGGAAGTGACTGTAAACTTCATAAATATATCCCACTAAAATGATACCAGATCCCCAAAATGCTCATGTTCACTGGAATACTACCTGCCTGCAGTGATAGATGGGAGGTCAAAGTGGAAAGAGACAATGGTCTTAACCATTTGCAATTAAAATGTTTTACTTTTGCAAAGTTTATAAAAATCTTTAATGATGTGAACATGTCAGGACTTTGGAAGGGGCCCATGTATGGGAATGAATGGCTTTAAAGCTCAAGTTTCACTAGCTTCATGACAAACCTGCCTCTCACGGTGCTAAATGAATGATCTGGAGCTTCATCATAGACATGTCCTTTATATATTTGATTTTGGAAGTAGGGAATAAAGTTTAAATAATCCTTCTGGGGCAAGGGTAGGCTGTGATGAGTTGAAAAGAAAGTGGGTGAATAAGAGAGGAATGGCTAGAAGAGTTGGGAAGCAGTAGTATAGATAGAAATAATAGGTTATAAATGCAAAATATAAGTATTTTCTCAGTCCCTTCTATTATAAAGGAGAGCAAGAAGATTTTTAAGGCAGTATTTTGTCAGCTTGGTTTATTTAACCAGAGAAAGTCAGAGTCAGAGAACTTGGTTTTGTTCAATCCAGAAGGTCTGTGATATGGGGACTAGCCACTGAAAGTTAATTTGAATTATTACTATTTATCTTGTTTCATATGGGCCAAAGACCAAATGCTCTTCCTCAATGTATTTAAAAATGGTTGTGCGCAAAGTTTTTTATTAGCAGTAGTGATTATAAATTGGAAAATGTCCAAATTTAGTCATAGTGATAATAATAATATTAGTTTGGGGGTCCACTGAATGCTGTTTAGTTTTGTCATCTTTGGTTCAACTGAAGCTATCAGTGATAATGTAAGGATAGCCATTGGCTATTTCCTTATAATAAAGGGAATATTCTTTTGATTAATAATTAAATTGCACTATAGGTCCAGGTAGAGTAAAGGCAAGGAAATAAATTTCAAAAGCATTAAAATACAATCCATCTTCTAGAGAGTATAAAAATAAAGAAATAATCTAAGGGAATAATAAAAGTAACAAAGACTTTAATAGACTTTGATTTCAGTCTGAAAAATCATAGATTATTTGGGCATTCTTCCTAAATAAGAAGGGTCTTGCTCCTGGTTTAACTGTGGAACAATATGGTGGAAGGACTCTATTTCAGTTGTGTAGGACAGAAGTCCGACATAAGTCTCACTAGACAAAAATCAAAGTGTCGACAAGGTTGTCCTCCTTTCTGGAGGCTCTGGAGAAGAATATGTTCCCTCAGCTTTTCCAGATTCTTGAGACCTCTTGCATTCCTTGGCTCATGGTCCCTTTCTTCCATCTTCAAAGCCAGCAATGTGAAAACTCTCTGATCCTTCTTCCATCATCATCTCTCTCTCTGACCACATCTAGGAAAGGTTTTCCACTTTTAAGGGCTCATGATTGGGCCCACCTGGGTAATTCAGGATACTCTCCCTATCTCAAGCTCCTCAATCACATCTGCAAAGTCTCGTGTGGCATATAAAATAACATATTTACAGATTCTGGGGATTAAAATATGTACATATTGGGGGGCCATTATTCTGCCTACCACATTTCCCCAGTACCAAATGTGGGGCTCAGTAGCCTTCATTGTTCTTCCCTGCTCTACTGCAAGGGATTTTTAATGGAATATCCCCATTCTTAACCCTCCAGACCAATAGGTTTTCCAAGATGGTGGTATAAAAGTGGGATGGATGGGAATGGCTTTTCTCCTAAAAAATTAAGAATAATAATATCAGTGAGACCACTACTCTTAAGAAGAACCCTGAGGGTTGGATCTTATGTGAGTTGAGTGGCTATCTAGCCTGCACATATGGCCAAAAGATAAAATAATACTGCTTTGGCTATTATTTGTCTTGGCTTGATTTAAACCACTGATTATACAATAAAACCAAAGAGCATCAAAGTCCATTTCCAGACTCCTGGGCAGCCCATTTCCCTTCAAGGTACAGTGCCATTTATTTGCTTTCCTGATTTTGCCCAAATATTTGTACTTTGGGTGGGGACCACAGTTTACCCATCAATCCAGAATTCTTTTCAACTGTATGTTATTATTCAACTTGTAGATAAGTAAACTCCCGGTCTAACAAAGTTCCTTTGAACTTTACATATCAAAGAAAAATCACTCTTGTTTAGACTAACATCTAAAACATCTCAGCATGCATGGAGAGAGAGAGAGAGCTATCACAGCTGCAAATGACCTGGAGACCCAACTGAGATCTAGCAGACTATCACCTGTTGACTGGAGTTCCTTGATCTCAGAAAATTATTGGTTTTTATTTAGATGTTGGCCTCTACTAAGGAATCCTTTCATTTAATGTTTTGCCATTAGTTGTGTACTATACAACCCTAACTCTCTCCTGTTCTACCTTTGAATTGTTTTGTTAATTATTATCCATCAATACTGTCCCACCCTCAAGGCAGTTCTTTGTACACTATAATTATAATTGAATACATGAATGAATGAACAAATGAGACAATGTTGTGTAGTAGATAAGCCAAGGATTATCTTGGCTCCATTACTAATACCTATGTGGCCCTGGGCATGTCATTTTGCATCTCTGGACCTCAGTTTTCAAGTCTAGAAAATGTGGATAATAATATCTACCTTGTAAGTTTATTTGAGATAATATATGTAAAATTCCGAAACATAGAAACAGGCAGTAAATCTCTTTCTCTTAATAGGAATCTTTAACTGGTATTTTGCTCTTTGGAGATTATATAGCTAACCCTCATTAATCTACATGTGGATTATTCTCTTTGCAAATTAGCTCCAGCAAAAATTTGAAACTAAGCAGATTTTCCCATGAACTTCTAGCTTACTCTTGGCTGATTTCTCACCAACAATCTTGTGTGTGTTTATAAAAAGCATTTAATATTAGGCTATATATTACATTAGCAGAAAGGTAAATCTGTGGTCACAAATGGGATGCATTAAAAAAAAAATTATCAACATTTGGATTCTCTAACTTTTAGTTACTCATCAAGATTGCTAAATAAACCAGATGTAAAAATTTTGATTTAATTGTATTAATCAAGGGTACAGTATAAACAGGGCAAAAAAAAAATGTGTGGTTTTGTAAATTTTTAAAGTTTTTTTTTTTAACTTAAAACTCTTAGATCTATATATAAATATCAATTTTAATTTTCATCTAACAGCTTTTCAAATATTTGAAATGTTTGCTGTCATTGATACAGATGGGATCAAAAGATCAGTCTCGTCTAACATCAGTCCGTTCCCTGAGTCCCTGGAGAGGGGAGCTAATGTAATCACAGCTGGCTGATGACTTCTCAGCCACTCTAGGATGCTGAAATCTGTGGATGAATGTAGAAGTAACAAGGCTAAAGCCATGGAGAAAAAGTTGAAATGTAAATTCATGGGATGGTTAATAATGTTGGCAAAAATTTGAAAATGAGGATCTTAGGTTAAGGCATCAAAATTCCAAACCAATTCAAAGATATTGCACTTATGCATTACCAGACGTTAGTGGATAAAGATTTAAAAGGAAGAAAAAAACTGACATTTTAAATCAGGTGTTCTTAACCTTTTTTGTTCTATGGACCCCTTTGCCAGCCAGGTGAAAACCAAGGACCCCTTACTAAGTCCACACTATACTGTATATTATTTAATAAATATATCACACCTGCACCAGCACATCCCCACAAGAATAATATTTGTTTTGAATTTCAATTCAAGCTCACAGACCCCTTGTTAAGAACCCCTGCTCTAAATAGTCCTGGTGTTTATTGAAGAAGAAAAAATGAATGGAAGGCAAATGCCAAAGAAATTTACTGGAAAGAGCGAGCCAAACCCCACATCCATTCTCTTTTGGCCACTCCAATGCCCAGTGAGGAAGAGCAGGTCATGTGCTCTTTTCTTTTCCTTTCTTTTTTTTTAGAGCTTAGTTGAGATATCGTTCACATACCATAAAAGTCACCCATTTAGAGTGTACAATTCAATGGTTTTTAGTATATTCATAGTATAAAGTTTACTTAAAGTTAGAACATTTTCATTGCCTCAAAATGAAACTCCATATCCTTTTGCTATCACTCTCTAAGGTGATAAGCAACCACTAATCTACTTTCTGTCTCTATAGATTTGCCTATTTTGAATATTTCATTTGAATGGAATCATACAATATGTGTTCTTTTGTGACTGGCTTTTTTCACTTGGCAGAATGTTTTCAAAATTCATCCATGTTTGGGGGAATAATATTCCATTGTATTGATTTTGCTTACCCATTTGTCCATTGTTTCCATCTTTTGGTTATTATGAATAATGCTGTTATAAACATTTATGTACAAGTTTTTATGTGGACATATGTTTTCATTTCTCTTGAATATATACCCAGAAGTGAAATAAATTGTTGGGTCATTTGGTACTGTTTGAGGAACTGCCAGACTGTTTTCTAAGATGGCTATAGCATTTTACATTTCATCAGTAGTTTATAAGCGTTCCCACTTTCTCCACATCCTCTCCTGTCAGGTGCTCTAATCTTTTCTTTTCAAAAAGCTTCTTTTATGTGGCAAAAGGAGTAAAATGAAATAAAGGACTTGCTTTTTGGAAAAAAGAATCTTCCATTATTTGTATTCTAGGTTCTACTACAAATGTGAGCTGACTTTGTTTCAGCATGTACTATAATAATTTGGATGGTAAAGGGAAAATCCTATGCTACATGTGAAATATGTGAAAAAATATTTCCTATATTACCACTTAAATCATAAACAGCCCAAAGTGTCCTCCCATTCCACTGCCTTACACTGGCAAACTCTTACTTATCTTTTGGTTCCCTGAGTGTCTTCCCCGAGTCACTGGCCTCAGCTCACCTTGAGGTGAAACTCTTATAGCGCCCCTACTTCCTCCAACACAATGTGCATCAGAGTTTATCATTGATACTAGAAGATTAATTTCTATATTGTCCTCTATTCTGTAAAGCTCTGGGGCAAAGTGACTGTGGCTGTCTTTTCCCACAGTGTCCCCAGCGTCTAGCACATGTGTGTACTCCATAAGTATTTGTTAAATCAAGGAGCGAGGAAGGTTTTTGCACTCAGAAATTTTCATGTTTACTAAATTTCTCGGTGAATGGGTATAAATTGGACTTCACCAAGGTGTTTCCTTTGTTTTAATACAAAGAGCCCAATCTGCATCTTAGCTCTTTGACATTCTCCAAGAATGGTCATATATTACCAGCAAATTCCTCCCTGAGTCAGCTAACACTAAGTTATGTTCAATACTTGTCTAAAAACTATCCTAATCTTCATAACAGAGGCCAGAGTGTAACTGAAACAGCTCTTCTGACATTTGGGAAGCTCTAATTCTGTCAGCCATTTTCTGTTCTTTATCATGTTTTTTCAAAGGAAAAAGCTGTTTTCCTGTGTGTGAGAACATTTTCTCCTATCTAATAATGCTCAATTGTCTCCCTGTTCCATTAGTGTGTGGGAAACCACCTGTCCAATTGAGATCAGAGCTGTTGAATGTAAAAGTGTCTCATTTTATTTAAATGTGCAGCTGTCAGACCAGGGATCAAAGGCTTGCTTGTAATGAAAATAAGTCATTTTTTTTTTTTTACCAATATGACTTTAGAAATTATATGAATACAGTTATCTGGATCAAATGATTGGCATTATTGCTTCTCAAGCACCCACCATTTAAACAATGACTTGGTTTTCTGAAATAAAAGGATAGAAATATCCTAACCTCTATACCTTCCTTGTCAGTCCTGCTTCTTCTACTGTGGTCTTGACACTGGAGGTTTCAGAATGGTGTCCCAATAGTTATGCTTGGCAGATATGTTTTATTTGACTATAGTATTAATTTTTTAAAAATTAATGACCTGTATTAATTGAAAGATTTCACATAAAACTTTATATTTCTAGCTTTTCTTAAAAAATCAGATACTAATAGCACTGGGCAATTTTCCCACAAAGTAATTATTGTAGTATAGCTGCTAAGAAGCAACCCAATGATCCCTAACTTCTGATATGCATGTGCTTGTGAAATTTCCTCCTTGAGGTGTCAGCTGGTTCTGTCTCACTTCTGATGAATAGAATACAGAAACAATGACAGGATGTTGCTTCTGAGATTAGATTACAAAAAAAACTGACTTCCATCTTGTTTTCTCTTTGCTTGTTCTGGAAGGAAGCTGGCTGCCATTTTGTGAGTTGCCTTTCTTAGTTTCCTGAGCAGCTGTAATGAAGCACCACAAACTAGGTGGCTTAAAATAGCAAAAATTTATTGTCTTCCTGTCCTGGAAGCTGGATGTCCAAAGGAAGGTTTTAGAAAGGTCATGCTTCCTCTGAAGTCTGTAGGGCTCTAATGGTGGCCTGATGACAATACATAGTGTTCTTTGACTTGTGGCAAAACTCATGATCTGCCGCTGTCACGTGGCCGTCTTCTCTCTCTGTCTTTGTTCTGTGTCCAAATTTCCTCTCCTTACAAGAACAACAGTCATATTACTGAGAGCCCACTCTAATCCAGTTTGGCCTCATCTTAACTAATAATATCTTCAAAGACCCTATTTCCAAACAGGATCACATTCACCAGGCTTGAGGTTAGGATTTGAATATCTTTTGGAGAATACAATTCAATCCATAACACTGCCCTAAGGAGAGTCCCACATGACAAGGAATTGATGCTGCTGCCCAACAGTCAATAGGAACCTGAGGCCTGCCAACGGCCACGTGAGTGGGTTTGGAAGTGGGTCTTTCTCCAGTGAGCCTGCAGATGAGACCACAGACACAGATGACACCTTAATTATACTTTTGTGAGAGACCCTGGGCCAGAGGATCCAGCCAAAACATGCCTAGATTCTTGACCCACAAAAGTCACGAGAAAATAAATGTTTGTTGTTTTAAATTAGTAAGTTTTTGGGGTAATTTATTACACAGCAATAGATAACCAATACAGCAACCATTAGAAATAAGCTGGAGCTAAGCACAGCTACACTCTCTGGTTTGTGTCCAGCCTACCCCATGGTCACCTATACCCTGTTCTATACTGTGGAATAACCCACCATTCACTCAGTCAACCTATCAGGACCTAGACTCATCCTTAATCCATCCACTTACTACACCTCTGGTTTTCATTTCCCCTTCTTCACTCCATACTGTCCTTCTCATGGTTCAAGCCCTCACATTGTCTGGGTTGGACTTTATCAACAGTCTCCTAATTCCTCTATCTGCTTCTTCTCTCACTCACCTCAGATCACAGTCACCAGACTGGGGGTTAGGATTTGAACACTTTTGCTCTTTCTAAGCTGTCTCCTGGATAAAATATAAACTTCTTGGCTTGTCCTCCAAGTTCCTCCATAACTAAGCCTATCTCATGCTCCAGCTGCTTCACTCCCACATCCCTCCTTGCCACTGCCAGGAGCTCAAACTCCTCACCAATCCCCTAATGTACCATACTATGTTATACTTCTGTGCCTTTGCCCACACCTATCCCTTGTCCTGAAATGAAATGCTTTTCTCTGCCTTCTCTGCTTGGGGACCACCATCTTATCTTTCTAGAATCATCCCTTCTGTGAAGCTCTTATTAATTTTGCCCCCAACTACAATTAACCCCTCCTTCCTTGGTGCCCTACAGCCTTTGGTTCATGGTGCTCTCTTAGAACCTAGCTGACTCAATTACATTTGTTTCCTTACATGCCATTCTCCTCTCACTGGCATCTTGAGGGAGTGATAGTGAGATAACCATCTCTATATTTCCTATGCCCAGCACAGTGCCCTGAACAGAGAAGGTGTTCAATTCACAACAATGTTTCTATACAGCAACAACAACAACAAAAATAATTCCATTGTTTCCTCTTAATGCCATCACTTGTCAGTCCTGTTACCTGGAACAGAAACCATTCAACTCTTCCCTCTTTTATTTATCCCTCAGGTCACAGTTTAAATGGGACTCCATCTGAGTCCATTCTCCAATCTCTTAGCATGTTCCAGTTTCCCCTTGGTTAAGACTCTATACCATTGTAATCACTTCCGTAGCATTTACCATATACCAGGTGCTATTCTAAGTGATTTGCATATACTCTAGTTCGTTAAACATCACAACAACCTATGAGGGTTATCCCCACTTTATAAATTAGGAAACTGAGCCTTGGAACCCAGATAATCTAGCATAGGGTCTGTGTACCTAACCAACTTCTCCAATACCTTGTTTATCAGCTCCTCTCACCCCCCATCACCACACACAGCATTAGACAGTAGGCTCTAAGAGGAAGGGGTCAAGCCCACCTTGTCCATGCTGTGTTCCCTCACCCCAAGGCCATTGCCTGGCACAGAGCAGGTATATTGATGGACTGACTCTGAGTTCCTGAAAACAGTGGACAAGGGAACTTTTGAAACACAGTAATTTGCACCTGGGGGCCTTGGAGTGGCTGGGTTTATCTGGGTCAAAGGATGCAACTCTGAGTAGCCCACCTCATAGAGCCAGACAGCCATGTTTCACCAGAAGGCGGGGTTTCTAATGATGGATATTGCAGAGGTTTCTGACCTGGTTGCAACTCCTCAGGAAGCAGGAGACATCTGAGCTCCGAATCCAAGCATGAGTGCCCTGGCATCTGCTCTGATGCTGGCACTTGAGTAGGAACAGGAATGACCCTCAACAAGGTATAAACTTCTCATAAAACAAGAGCTGATGTCTACTGAGCCCCCCCCCCCCCATAGTGGTCCAGGAACTCCACCCCTTGAGCTCAGATCTTCACAATTCTTCAAGGAAACTTCCCTGTGAAGATTTGAGATCATGAGGGAAGCTCCATGAGGTCAGGGCTGTATCTCCAGAACCTAGAACAGTTCATAGTGGCACAGAGTTGGTGCTAAATAAAGATATTTGTCAAGTGAGTTTTATAAATGAGGATACTGAGGCTCAGAGAATTTAAGTGACCTACCCACAGCCACAGAGCTGGTAAACTGTGCAGTTAGGATTGAAATATAAGTCTCTCTGGAGCTAAGTCCATGCGTTCTCCACTATTCTGTACTTGCTTCACATAATTTGCTCTTCCCAGGAGACTTGTCATTATTTTTAGCATTCTAAGGAGCAATCACCAGGGCCCCTCAGTCCAGCCAGGGTTCAGAGGAGAGGGCCATGAGACCCAGAGGTCAAAATGTGGGCTCACTGTAGTCATCAGGGAACTCCACAAGTTCTTCAGTCTTAAAACTGATTGATGGGTGGGGATGTGGCTCAAGTGGTTGAGTGCCTGCCTCCCACATGGGAGGTCCGGATTTGGGTCCCAGTGCCTCCTGTAAAAACAAACAAGCAAAACAAACAAAAAAAACCAACTCAGGGAAGCCGATGTGGCTCAGTGGTCGAGCACGAGCTTACCACATATGGGGTCCTGGGTTCAAACCCCAGTCCCTGGTACTTAAAAACAAAACAAAACACTTATTGGTGCTCTTGAAGAGTGGAGACCATATTCTGAGGTGCTGGTGACATCCTTCCCCCATCATCCCGCGGCCCTGTCTTTTCCCTTTATTGTCTCTGTTCGCAAAAAACAGAAATCAGAAAAGTTCTTTTCGCATTCTCTTTTTTCCCTGAACATTCGTGTCAGCAGGTTCTCTTCTTTTCCTGAACATTTATGAGCCACTGATGTCCCCTGTTAAATGTACCTCTTTCATGGGCTGACTTTCAGGCTGGATTAAAAGATATGCAATGCCTTACCAGCGTTAACTCACGGTCGTGCGCTGCATTTTTAAAGGCCCAGAGAGCTGCCGACGTGAAATGACATATCTTTTACAAATGGCTGGCCTCATTTCAGTCTATAAAAATGTTGGGCTCATTATTTATGTGGATTATCCATCCCCTCATTATAATCTTGGAGAGAAATTTCCCTTTAACATTACATATTCTTGACATTCTATTTCTGTTACTTGTGAAAAAAAATTGATCTTCCAGAGAAAGCATTATGGATACCCTGGAAAAAATGAACCACTCTAAACTAGTTACAGAACAGTTGCTGTCAGATATGAGTTTATTAACCTGCTTGCCTAGAATTACCCTTTTTTGGGTGTCTGTGTATGTATATAGGAATCAGTACATGGGAATAAGTCTGTGAGGCTAGTAACGGGTGTGGAAGCTTGTCAGCATCTGATTTGGTTTGCTGGAGCTCTCAATTTACAAATTTAAAATTTGGTAGCAGTTAAGTTCAAAAAATAAGAAACTGATCAAAACCAGCCTCCTATGTTAGTGAGTGAGGCAATTGGTCACTACATGGTATAATTTGAGGTTCATAGTGGAAACAAACCACTTGAGCTTTAATACTGTTAGAGTTATATTTGCTATCTCAGCTCACAAAGCTGTTCATCTGAGAGTTAAGAGATAAAGAAAAATCAACTATAGATTAGACCTGACTGAAAAGGCAGTTCCCTGAAATGGAAACTACACTGGATTTAGAATCTCACCTCTGCCATCATTCATTGTGTGTCATCTGACAAACCACTTACCCTCTCTGAACTTCATTTTCCTCATCTGTAAAATGAGTTTAGTGCTCTTCACTTCACAGGGTTATAGTAAGGGTCAAATGAGCAAATGCTAGTGAAAGCACTGATTCAACCCACCTAGCCCTCTTAAATTAGGGCCAGTAAGCTCACCTCAGCCCACCTGAGACTTAAACTGGTGGTGACGGCCTTTCTCTCAACCCAGGGTATTTTACAATATGCAGTTCCCTCTTTATCTCAATATTGTTGAGTGATCTTGTGTTTGCCAGTCAGGGTAGAAAATGAAAAATCACTGCTGAAAAGTGTAAGTTTGGGGGTAGAGGGTGAAATGTGAAATGCCAGTTCATGCTGTTTTTGTATATTTCACTGTTTGCATGGAAGACTTTAAGGCAGCCTTTAATGTGCCATAAAGTTTTAGGAGCTTTACCTCTTCAGAACCCTGTAATGAGTCATTAAGGAAGAGCCATGCCCTCAGGCCCCTAGCCTGAGGGACCACAGGGATGTGAGCGGGAAGGGCAGAGAGGCTTACTGCTTGGACACTGGACAAGACTGCCCACTTCCGAATCCTGCTGCCATTGGCCATCCACGGGACCTTGGGCCTTGCTGAGTGTTCTTGTGCCTCAGCTGTCTCATATGTAAAATGGGGATAGTAATAACACTTTCTTGTTAAGCAATTCATGTTAGTATTACCATCAGCATTAGTATTATTTAGCCCTTTGGTTTTGGGAAACGAATTTGTTCCAATCAAGTTCTACTGGTTACAAAGAACAGAAACCACTCAAACAAGGTCGGGCAAAAGAGAATTATGATGAAATTTGAGAGAATCTCAGGGAAATCTAATGTGGAGAGTATAGTCAAGCCTCATGGGGACTGGAAGTTCATTTCTCTTTTTATGTTTCTATACAGACTGGGGGAGAAAGAGAGAGGGAGGGAAAGAGAGGGAGAGGGGTAGAGAGAGAGAGATTTTCATCACTGTTTCTCTCTTTGTAATTCCTTCACTCTCCACACAACGGATCAGCTTCTTATATTTCTCAGGGTTTCTGCCCCTCCTTACAATTTCAATTTGCATGTGGCATTTCCCTGCCTTGAGCTAACTCTGGTCCTAATTCTACTGGACCTTAAATGTTCCAATTCCTATCACCATGCTACCATAGGCACTGCATTTCTTCAGTCAAATTCTAGAGAGAAGCTGACTGAAATTTGGCCAGATTATGAATTGTTTCTTCTTTTGGGGTCAGATATGGTTACCCGTGGCCTAGTCTGTTGTAACTGCTGAGTGAGTCATGTGATACTGGAATCATTCTGTCCAAGGGATGTGGGTAGGACCCATAAAGTTGGAAAGATAAATAAAACTTTTCAGAAAATAAATTTCGCTCTAACTATAAAAACCTTTAAATTTTCATAGAAAAATCTGTTTATAGTACATTACACATTTTCTCATGTTTTATAAAATAATGTTTTCTGATAAAAGGAATACATACGTATTTTATAACCCTTGGAAAACACATAAAAATATTAAAAATAAAAATCAACTTCAATCTCCCCACTTAAGAGATTAACCTAGTAAACATTTTTATATAATTCTTTTTCATGCCGGCATTTTTTTCATGGTTGAGGTTTTATTATAAGTATTATTTTGTAGCATAGTTTTTCTTGGTTTGGATTCTCCAGGAACAAATTCTGAAATAAGAATTCAAAAGCGCATAATTTATTTGGAAGGTGATCCTAGGAAACACAGTAGAAAGGTGGGGAAGAGATACAGGGAAGGGAAATATCCTGGTCACTATTGTATAATAAAGTACTCCTTAGAGGTGTAAAACAACCACCATTTTTTTCCCCCCACAATTCTGAGCATCAGGAATGCAGGAGGAGCTGAGCTGTTAGATGTCGGCTGGGGCTGCATGCATTTGAAGGTTCAGCTGGAGCCGGTGCTCAAGCTGGCCCATGCACATGGCTGGCAGTTGATGCTGAGGTTCAGTTGGCGCTGTGGACCAGAGCATCTGCATGGGTGTGTCTAGTATAGGAACTCCGTGTAGTCACACCACTTACATGACGATGGTTTCCCCAAGTGGACATCCAGGAGAACCAACCTGAAGCTGATGGCCTTTTATGGCTTAGCCTTGAAAATCCTAGAGTGTGACTTCTGCCATACTTTTAGTCAAAGCAGTCACAAGCCCATCCAGATTCAAGAGGATGGGACATAGATAGTAACCCTTCATGTGAAGAGTGTCAAACAATTTGTGGCATTAAAAAAAAATTGTCACAGGAAGGAGTCTATGAACTGTATGTTATTAAACCATTTGGCAGTGAGGACAGCTGGAGCTGAGTTCTGCAAGGGAACTTTTGGATATAGTGTAGAAGATATCTCAGAATTGTCCCAAGGAAGCCTGAGGAAGCTAATATAGATCACCACCAACTTCTTGTCTGTAATTATTGGGGTCTTAGAACTTCTGGCATGGATTTCTGAACATGCTCCCTGACCCTGCTCCCAGTTATGACAGAGTCTCAGGTGTTACTAGCAAGTAGCCTTTTAGGAAAACAGCTCTTGTATAGAGAAGAATTCCAAGGGGGTCTGTGGAAGGTATCTGCTACAATGTATCTTAGGCTATTTTTCTTGTCATTAAATATTCTTTGTGACATCTTTGTAATGGCTACATGGATACTTTTATTTTGTTTTGTTTAACACCTTTGTGCATAAAAGTGAGGGCTAGAACAAAACATTGTGTCAATTAGTGCCACCACATGGTCTTGAACTTTTTAATTTCCTTGGTCAGCACCCTCTTATTACACCAAACTCTCACCTCTCTCCCTAAGATCCCTTTTCAATTGCAACCCTTTTACCCTCAGCAGATGCCCTGATTTGCTTCACTGAGAAAATGGAAGTCATCAGAGATGATCTCCCTCAACTTTGTTCTTTCCCACCTACCCATTTTCTGCATCTAATTCGTTTCTCCTTTTTCTTCCAGTCTCAGAAGATGAAGAGTCCATCCTCCAATTCAAAACCAACCTTCATCCTCCCTCTTCTCTACCTGAATCCAAACTCCACCTGAATTCTTCCTGACTTCTAGATTTTATTCAATCAGTTCTCCCCTCTCCTTTTCTCTTATTTTTCAACCTCTTATTCACTTTGTGTCTCTCCCCACCTCCCTGTAAAGATGCCCAAAGCTTTCTTGAGCCTAAAATAACATGCCCTTACCCATCTAGCAACTGCATAATGTCCCCACTTTCCATTTTCACTTGAGCTTCTGCCCCACCACACTTCTAAAACTGCTTTCACAAAAGGTCATCAGTTGACCATCAGTTGCCAAATATGGAGGATAAATTTTAGTTCCTGGCTCTTAGACTTCTGTTGTGTTTGAGTCCACTGGTCACTTTCTACTTTCTTAAAGCTCTCTGTTCTCTTGGTCTACATGACTCTGCCCTCTCCTGATTGACCATACTTTATAAACATTTCTTCTTTTTATTTACTGGCCACCCTTCCTTTGGTTAGTCTACAATGTTGATGTTCCCCTGCTCATTGTTTCCTTTTTGTCCACACTGTCTCCTTAGGCGATTTGATCCCCTTTCTGCTCCCAATTATAAGCCTACAATGCCCTATCTGAAACCCTAGAGGCCAGATTACTTCAGAATTCAGCATATACTTTATATTATGTACCACTCCCAGTAGAGTCTGGGACAGCATCTTGTCTTCAAATACATGAACATTTCTGTAGCAAAACAGAAATATTCACAGTAAGTAGGATAAAAAGAAGACTATTAATAGTTCTCATGTAAGTTCTAGTCAGGTTTTGGTGTTATAAAAGCTCAGATTAAGTCAGGTTTTGTACCAAATGAGTTTTGAAAAACCTTTTGTTTTTTAAAAGTTTTTTTTTTTTGATTTAGAACTTGCAGGTGTGGAATTTGTAGCTCAGTACCACCTATATGCTGATAACTCCCAAATCTTTATTTCCAGGTCATAGCTCTCCTTGGAGCTTTAGGCTTAGATATCCAAAAGCCAGCTAGATATTTCTACCTGGATGTACACATCAAACTTAACACATTCAAAACTAAACGTCTGCCTCTCTGTCTAAGGTCTGGTCTCCTAATAACCAGATTTCTGTGCAGGAGGTTTACTGGGGAGTGCTCTGGAGAAAACCACCAGTAAGAGAGTGGAGGAAGCAGAACTGAGCAGGAGAAGTTGAACTGTGATGCAGATACAACAGAGGCCCCAGCCAGTCCTTTGGGGATCTTGTGGCTAGAATGGCCCTTCAAAGTTTTCCTGAATTGATGAAAGGGTGCCTGGCCTTTGTGTTCCTGCAGCAAAAAGTTATTGAATGTGGGCTGCTCCTGGTGAGGGGGCATAACCTTGAGCAAAGCATCTCCCTTAGGCCAAGCACAAGTCCTAAAAATGACTCAGCTATGAGCTGTCAGCAGCCATCATTTCTGAAGACTGGAGAAATGAAGGCTTCTGTTTTAAAGGCTGCGCACCGTAGCATCCACTACAAGCTCTCTTCCTAGTTTCTGTATCTTCCATCCGTCCAGGCACCCAAGTTAATAAGTTCTAATCATTCTTGATTCTTTTCTGTTCCTTACCACTTCTATATCCAATAAACTCATCATTTCCTGCCAATTTAGTCTCCTGAATATATATATTTTTATCAATTTTATTGATACATATTAATAAAACATATAATTCATCCAAAGTGTACAATCAATGGTATTTGGTATAATCACATAGTTGTGCATTCATCACTTCAATCATTATTAGAACATTTTCATTATTTCAATAATAATAATAATAATAAACAAAAAACAGACAAACAAAGAAAATTCCTCACCTTTCAATCTCTCTATGTTTCCCCGGCTGTACATAGCTGCTATTTCTGGCTATTCTTGCACAATTATTAATTTATTTATTAAGCAGTTTTATTGAGATATATTTACATACCATATGATCTATCCAAAGTGTATAATCAATGGCTTTTAGTATAATCATAATGTTGTACATTCATCATCTCAAAAATTTTAGAACAATTTTATTACTCCAAAAAGAAAGACTTCATGCCCCTTAGCATCCTGAATATATTTCTAAAATCTTCTTCATCTTTTACATCCATACGTCTAATGTCCTAATTCAGATTTACACTGTCTCTTCTTTGCCAGGTTTACTACAATTGTCTCCTACTTGCTCTCCTTTCTTTCACTCATTTCCCAGTCGCATACATTTTCCATATATGCAACATAATAAGCCATCTAAAACTTAAATTTAAATAGAGCATTCCACCACTAGAAATCTAATGGTTCATCATTGACGATGGGGTAAGCTTGAAGTTCCTTAGCTATTTCACAAAGTCCTCTACAATCTAGGCCCTTCCTCTCCAGTCAGCTCTCCCCACACTTAGTGCCCTGGCATCCCCAAACTGCATCATGTTCTCCTCGCACACTCAGTGCTGCTTCTTGTGTCCATGCTTTTGCTTATGTGGTCCCCTCTGTCTAGATGTCCTTCACCTCTCTCAACTCATCTTATAAGATTTGGCTCATTTATCACTTGCTTTAGGGACCTTCTATAACTTTCCATCCCCAGCCTTGGTTGGATGCCCCTTCTCTGTGCTCCTTCAAAATACCTTACCCATGCTTCTCTCATTGCACTTAGCATACCATATAATAATTGGAGGTGTTTGTGTGTAACTCCTTGAAAATCAGGGCAATGATCTCAACTTTTTATCCCTGTCACCTAGCACAATGCCAGGAATATAACAGGCACTCAATATAAGTTTGTGGAATGAGAGAATATAAGATTAGCTTGACTCTGAAATCCATATACTATTTTCCTTGGTACCATGTGGTCTTTGCCACATTGCCTTTACCATCCCTTCCTGCTTTAGTAATTATAATAGGTGATGTTTATTAGAGTTTAGTGTGTATTAGGCACTGTGTTAAGGGATTTCACATATATTTTCTCATTTTATCCTTAAACAATTTTATGAGGTATGTACCATTAACCTCATTTTCCCAGTGGAGAAACTGAGGTTTTGAGGGCCTAAGCAACTAGCTCAAAGCCACACAGCTAGAAGGTGGTAGAATTGGGATTTGAGTCTAACGAATGCCTGACCCCAGAGCATGAGTACTTAACCATGGTGCAACAAAACAGGAGCCAGTGAGCCTCTGATCCACAGCTCTAAAGCTACAGGCTCTTGAGAAGGCATTTAGTAAACTGCAGCTTAGGTACTCAGTGCTTAGTCCGAAGTTCAGATCATGCCATTCTCTTGCATAAATCTCTTCAATGGCTTTCATTGAGCATTGAATAAAATCCCCAATACAAACAATGCCTTATAAGGCCTGAACAGAGGCCCTACCTTCTCTCCATCTTCTTCTCCTCCAGGTACACTCTGTTCTAGTCACACTGTTTTTCCTGTTCTTTGAACACTCTAGAACACTCTTTCTAGCCTTAAGAACTTTGCACATTCTTTGCCCCTGTCTGGCTTGCTCTCTGCTATATTCTTTTTTTTTTTTTTTTACCGGGAGGTACCGGGGATCGAAACCCGGTCTCTCCATATGGTAGACGGACGCCGAACCTCTTGAGCCACATCCGTTTCCCTCTTTGCTATATTCTTTATTTCCATTCATCTAGCTCTCTATTTTTCTGTTTATATGTTAGTTCATTACAGAGGATTTTTGGAGTAGGTCTTCATTATTATCTGCCTCAACTCCTTGCTTCCTTTATAACATTTATCATGATTTGTAAGTATTTTAGTTTATTTATTTATTTTTCTGCTAGGATTATAAGCTCCATTCGATACTGTTGTATCCCCAGTGCCTAGCACAGTGAATGAATGCATAGTGCTAAATTAATATTCATTAAAATTTATACCTAGTTAATAGCACTGCTGATTCTCCTGGTTCACAATCCAGGATCCTCTCATTTACATAACCTGACTTCCATTGATTAAGAATTTCAACCCTCTCCTCCCAGAAAACTTTTTAAAGACATACCAAAAAAGTAACTGCTTTATTTTAGAACTAGAAGAAACTTTGGAGTTAACTTACACTCATGTCTTCTGTATCAGTCAGTGTGAGGATAGGGTTAACATAGTCATAACACTCTAGGCTGGAAGAGGATAAGGAGAGGGAGTGATCACTGAAACTTGAAAAGTTGTGGTGGTTGGAGAGGACTTGGCCTTTGGTAGAGGAATGTGGCTACCACTAACCCACTGCTAGCAAGAAGGAAACTGGTCAAATCAATATGCATCTCCTCCTGCTGTTGCCTTTCATTGATTGAACTCAACTGGAAGTCAGAGGGCAAGAGAGCACATTGGTGCAGTCCATAAAGATGCCAGGACACCCAGTCAGGAGAAAAGTGTGCAGAATGGATCTGGAGGTGCCTTCATTACATCACATCTTCATTTTAAAAGTGAAAAAATACTCAGACCCAGATAATTAAATGACTTGTTCAGGGTCACCCAGTGATAGATATATTATTTATGAACTAGTAAGACATTTACCTACACATCAGTAAGGAATGAGGACATTGGTCTGAACTTGGAAAATCTTCCACAAATGGAACATCTAAAGGAAGTTTTGTTTTCAGAAGAGGCCAGTATGCATAACTTTCACAGCATTAGCATTCATTAGTATAACAGCTTTTGTGCTATGGATTTTGAAAGTCTGATTCATCTCATGTTACAAAGAAAACGATTTTAAGATCATGAGTTTTCTTCCTGCTCCTGTCCTAGTGATCATCACAGTTTATGGGACATTTAGAAGAAGCTGAAGCAGAGTATTAAATTGTAGATGTTTCATTAAATAGAATAAAATATCTAAGTCACAGAAACTTGTTGAAAAGATTCACAGAAATGTATTCTCAAACAAGGATTTTTCATAAGTAAAGGATTTTAATACAACTTTTCAGACTCCTAGAAGCTTACAAGGTGGTTGTGACAGTTTGAGATTATTTATGAATTCCCAAAAGAGAGATTATGTTTGTAAACTGGTCTGTTCCTCTGAGTGTGATACCCTTTGATTGTATTAGATTCAGCTGAGATGTCGTTGATTAAATTATGTTATGATTAGGGCTTTGATTCGACCACAGTAGGGTGTAATTCAGGTTAAGTCCCCACCCCCTTGGTGGGCTATATAAATGGACACTCACTCAAAAAGACACAGAAGGAAAAGAAAGAGAGCTCCATAGACACGGCAGAGGAGAGAACTTTGATCCTGCGGTCCCGGGAAGAGAGATGAGCCTGATAGTTTGCAGCTGAAGAGAACAAAGCAGCTGAGCTGAGGAAGCCAGAAAGAAACAAACCCTATGCCAGCCTACAGCTGAGATCAGAAGAAGCTGGGCCCAGGGAGCCTTAAGAGGAAGAAGGAAGAAGAGACCAGGCCCACCATCTTACTTCAACACGTGGCAACTGACTTGGGTGAGAAAGTACCTCATATGGTACCTTGAGTTGGACTCTTTAGGGCCTTGTAACTATAAGATTCTACCCCAAATTAATACCCTTTTTAAAAACCAACAGATTTCTGGTACTTTGAATCAGCATCTCTTTGGCTAACTAATACAGAAGTACTTAAAAAAATTGAGGTGAAAGACTTTTTTTTTTTTTTTTAAAGATTTTATTTATTTATTCATTTATCCCCCCCTGCTGCTTGTGCTCGCTGGGCCAGCCAACCACGCCGCGCGGGCGGGCTTGCCTTCACCAGGAGGCCCCGGGAACAGAACCCGGGGCCTCCCATATGGCAAACGGGAGCCCCACTGATTGAGCCACAGCCGCTTCCCAGAGGTGAAAGACTTTTGAACACAATATATTAAAAACTTCAGGGGAATAAAACAAGAATAGTGCTTTTTTTTTTTCAAGAAAGTTATGAAGCACAGCATATTAATTAATAGTACAAGTTCAAGAGTCAAAATTCTTGCATTGAAATCCTGGCTCCATCACTTACTAGCTGTATAAGCTTGGGCAAGTGACTTACCCTATCTTTTAAGTCATAGTTTTCTCCTCTGTGAAATGGGAATAATTGTACCTACTTCATTAGATTGTTGTGAGGATTCGATGAAATAATCTATATAGAATACTTAACACATTGCCTCTCTGGTACATACTAAGTGCTCAAAAAATGCAACCTAGTAGTATTATGGCATCATTAATTCTCCTTTCCACCAGAGATGGTTTTAGAACCAAATTAATAACTAATTCTCACATTTGTTTTGATTGGCATTGATCTGTTGAGACCACCCCAAAGTCCAAATGGATTATGGCAGTCTACAATTATGAAGACACATCTTATGTGGGAAATGGTACATGGTAATGATGAATTTGATGAAGGAGCAAGAGAAGGAAGGAAGGGAGACAGAGAAAGAGGAGGAAGAGGCAAGAGAGAGGGAGAGGAAAGAACCCAAAAGATAGATCTTTTAAGGGGTGGTAAGGAGAAGGGCATTCTTGATGTTTAAGCCCGTCACTTTGTTGGTCCCAGGATCATAGCCAGTCACACATCAGAACAAAGTAGAAAAGTAAGAGAAAATAAGTCTACATGCTTGATGCATATAGAATATTACCATACTAGGGACACCAACTTTTAGAAAAGGATTTCTTGGCAAGGATTGGAGTTACCATTTTCTCTCTGCAATTTGTATGTGAGGAGTACTCAGGGATGGGGGTGGCCTTCCTCTGATTCCGCGTCTTAATTTGCCTCTTTCACTTGGTAGAAACAACTCTCTGAGATTATTGAGGTAAGGAATATGCCAGGCCTCTAATAAACCTCTCCCTAATTCTCTTTTGAACGTTATATTCTATGGACATCTCCCCAGAATCTACAAGTTTGAGACTCTAAAGCAGAGGTTCTTAACCAGGGGTCCGTAAGATTGAATTGAAATTCAAAAAACCATTGTTCTTCCTCATGACTGGGGTATAAAATATGGACTAGAGTGGACTTATTGATATTCTACTATAGACTTATTGTGATTCTAGCAATGGAAGAAATTATATCATTGATGTGGAGGCAGTGGCCACTGGAGGTGCTGAAGTCAGTGAGAGGGAAAAAGAAGTGCAATATGGGGGCATTTTCAGGACTTGGAATTGACCTGAGTGACATTGCAATGACAGAAACAGGCCATTATATATCCTGCCATAATCTACAGAATTGAGTGGGAAAGAGTGTAAACTACAATGTAAACTATAGTCCATGCTTAGTAGCAATGCTCCAAAATGTATTCTACAATTGAACTGAATGTACCACACTAATGAAAGAAGTTGTTAATGTGGGGAAAAGTGGGAGGTGTGGGGAATCCCTTATATTTTTTAATGTAACATTTTATGTAATCTAAGTATCTTTTAAAAATAAATTAAAAAATATTTTTAGGAAAACCATTATTCTTGTGGGGACATATTGGTGCAAGTGTGATATATTTATTAAATAATACACAATATAGTGTGGACTTAGTAAGGGGCCCGTGGTTTTCACCTGACTGGCAAAGGGGTCCATGGAACAAAAAGGTTAAGAAACCCCTGCTCTAAAGAATATGAAAAAATTCCTAAGAATGGTCTTTGTCCTCAAAGAATTTACAACTTCAAATTGCATGTTGACTTACGTATTATTATATGTTTGGCATATTTCTCTCTGGCCAAATGTATCAACACAAACAGAAAAGTTAAAAAAAAACAAAACTATAAATAGTCATTATTGTTATCCTTCCCAAAGAAGAGACTGGACTATTAATATAATTCCTGGCAGTAAAAGAAAAGCCAGAGTGAGGAAAACCAAGCATTTGATGTGTAGGTTCTAGAATCAGAAATTTAGTTCTCCTAGCCCAATGTGGCCATCATTAACTACATATGGAAAGAATTTTCATTTTGGTGGCAGTAAAACTGACTTCAGCATTTCTGTTTCTTTTTGTAAAGCCACGTGACAGCCTATCTTGGCCCTTTCTATTTCCCTTAGGGAAAGGAGAACGAACTCTCCCATTGCTTATGGTTTCCTTTACTTTTATTTGAGAAATAACCACACAAAGGTCAATCTTGTTTGTTCCATCAAGTTTCCAGTTTCCTAATTTATTTGAGTTAGGTTTAAATCAATTCTCTGAGTTGTATTTCCATCTTTGCTCCCCTTTTCTATGCCAACAATGTTGCATGTTTGAAGGATATTTAAAAAGTAATTATGGAACTTTTGTGATCTTTTCTGGTAGGTTTCTTGTGGTTCATGTCTAGAAAACATTCTGCAGGTGGGCATAACTTATTCACGTAGTATGTTTCTTATGTGAAACACTTAATTGTCCTTTGAAGGATATCACCTTTACAAATAGAAACTTAAAAATGTGAGTTTACTATGCCCTAAAATAGGTGTTCTAAGTAGCAGTCTATAGAGTGTCAGGATCCTCACTATGTGTTTACTTAATGAGATTTTTAATAATCTAGATATTTCTTCAAAATGGAGGATTTGACCATTAAAGTATTGAAAAGAATACAACATGAAATGAGCATGTAATATTAAATTTTATATTGCTTTAAAGTTATAGTTTATTGCTATGTAGCCAACTAGTAATAAAAGGCAGGAAATTTAGATTCAGTTCAACATTATTCTGTGAAATAAGTTACAAAATTATATCCTGAAAAATCAGAAAATGAAGTTTCATCATTTTAGCAACTGATTGCAAGGGGAAGATTATAGGGAAATGCTATAAAAATAAGAAAAGATTACCTGAATCACATGTTTTACAGGGAAAGGAGAAAAGAACATGTGATTGGACATTACTGAGTGCTTTACATGTGTTGCTTTACATAATATTTCAAAATGCTATGAGACATTCATGACTGTAACTCCCTTATGAAAGAGGAAAAAGGGGGTAAATAATTTGCCCAAGGACACTGGCTAGGAAGTGAGGGAACTGGGATCTTTACCAGTCAGATTCCTCAGTTTATCTTCTTGCCACTAAACTATATAATATATCTATAAAACAATTTGCTTTTCCTTATATTAAAACTTGCTTTGAATTGGATAATGGGCAGCTCAATGTCAAAGTAGATTGGTTTTATTTTCTTGATGGAATCCAGAACTCATTTTAGGATTATATTAGAGTGCATAGTAGAAGAGAAAATATATACTGTTTATTTTTCACTGAAGAACATTAGTCCTGTGGCTTCTATGTAAAGGGTGCTTCAGTGAACGAATAAAATCTAAACAGTGACCCAGAATTATTCCTTGAGTGAGTATATATAAAAAGAGATACTAAAAAATTTGTAGTTGTTATTATTTATCAGATGCATTAGTCAACCAGATTCTGAAAATCCCATTGTAACTCATAATGAACCCCCCGCCCCCTTAGAACAGAGTCATGTTAAAGGTGTGGCTTTGAGAGATGCTTCATGTTGCCAAAGATGGCCCTTCGAAGCTGTGTGACTTTGAGAAGCCCATTTAACATCTCAGAACCTTGTTTCTTTCAATAGTCAAATTGGGATAATTTCTTATCAGCCAAAATGCAGGGAGACTGGATAGATGTGTTTTTTTTTTTTGTTTGTTTTGTTTTTTGAATCAAACAATACATCACACAATATATTTGGTTCATAGGAATGCATTCATACAGTATTTGTCCTTTTGTGTCTGGCTTGCTTCACTCAACATAATGTCCTCCAGGCTCATCCATGTTGCCATATGCTTTATGACTTCATTTTTTCTTACAGATGCATAATATTCCATCGTGTGAATAGACTACAGTTTGTTTATCCATTCATCTGTTGATGGACACCTGGGTTGTTTCCAACTTTTGGCAATGGTGAATAATGTGGCTATGAACATTGGTGTGCAGATGTCTGTTTGTGTCACTGCTTTCAGTTCTTCTGGGTATATACCCAGTAGTGTTATTGCAGGGTCACATGGCTAGTCTATATTCAACTTCTTTAGGAACTGCCAAACAGTCCTCCATAGTGGTTGTACCATTGTGCATTCCCACCAACAGTGAAGAAGTGTTCCTATCTCTCCACATCCTCTCCAACACTTGTAGTTCTCTGTCTTTTTAATAGTGGCCATTCTGATAGGTGTGAAATGATATCTCATTGTAGTTTTGATTTGCATTTCCCTAATCATGAGTGATGTTGAGCATTTCTTCATGTGTTTTTTTGCCATTTGTATTTCTTCTTCGGAGAAATGTCTACTCAAGTCTTTGGCCCATTTTTTAATTGGGTCATTTGTCTTTTTATTGTTGAGTTGTAACATCTCTTTATATATCCTGGATACTAAACCCTTATCAGATATGTGATTTCCAAATATTTTTTCCCATTGAGTCAGCTGCCTTTTCACCCTTCTGACAAATTCCTGTGAGGTGCAAAAGTGTTTAATTTTGAGGAGGTCCCATTTATCTAATTTTTCTTTTGTTGCACGTGCTTTGGGTATAAGGTCCAATACCTCACCACCTACTACAAGGTCTTGAAGATGTTTCCCTACATTTTCTTCTAGTAGTTTTATGGTCCTGGCTTTTATATTTATATCTTTGATCCATTTTGAGTTGATTCTTGTATAGGGGGTGAGATAGGGGTCCTCTTTCATTCTTTTGGTTATAGATATCCAGTTCTCCCAACACCATTTGTTGAAGAGACTGTTTTTTCCCATCAGCGTGGGCTTTGTAGGTTTGTCAAAAACCAGTTGACTTTATAGGTGAGGGTATATTTCTGGATTCTCAATTCTATTCCACTGGTCGGTATGTCTATCTTTATGCCAGTACCATGCTGTTTTGACCATGGATAGATGGTTTTTGATACCCCTTTCTGTAGGATCTGTGGTATGAAAGTCCCAACTCCATAACACATAATGTAGTCCCATCTTAGTCTTCAACTTTTTTACTACCCTTTCTGTGGCTACCTTAGTTGACCCCCAAAGGTGGCCCCAGGATTCTCACCCCAGACTTTTCTTCTGCTAGAATCTTCTTCCCTCCATATCCACTCATCAATCCCCTCTTTAAAACCTCTAAGCTTCTTAGGGCAGAGTCTGTGTCTTGTCACCTCTGCATTTGCCCACATCTGAAACATTGACTGGTGTATAATATGGGCTCAATCAATATTTATTGAATAAAATAAAATGAATAGAAAAAGTAAACAGAGAAGAAAATGAAGATGTCACCATTTGGTGCCAAAATGTCAGTAGTAGTTTTCTACCTGGTAATACCAGCCCCTTTTATACACAAACCACACATAAGTAACATATCTCATGTAAGTGACATCTTATCACTTTCTTCCCCCTTTCAGGGCTACTCTTTCACCATTTCTCCTAAACCAAAACATTAGAAGCCAGACCACAAATGAACTTATCCCTCCCTCTAACCCTGAACCCTTTAGAAACAGTCTTATTCGAGGAAAAAAACCTAAGGATAGTATATGAGGCAAATGGCATGGGATCATTATTGATATAGGAAAGAACAGCTAGAGTAAAATAGCATATTTTTTGAATCATTATGAAACCAAAGATGTGTTTTGAAACACTGACTGTGCAGGACACTATCCAAGGAAATTCTTCAGAAAGATGAGCTAGTAGAAATATCTGTGGAAGCAGAGCTGCCCCCAAAATCAGACATTGGTCACCAAAGGTGAAGGTATAGAATATGTAAGTATGTATTTATTAGTGTGGTGGACGACATATGAGGCTGGTGATAACAATAGCTACTATGTTTTAAACCCATTGTGGTATTAAGCAAATAATAAATATCATCTCATTTAATCCTCCTAGCAACCTCGATGAGACAGGTATCATTAATCCTATTTTACAAATAAGCAATTTGAGTCCCACACAAGTTAATTCAATTACCTAAGACCCCACAACTTTAAGTGACCAAGCCAGGATTTGAATCCAAGTTTATCAGATTCCAAGCCCATCTCTTAACAACTGTGATTCATGTGGAAGACTTTGCAATATAGTCAAAGAAGCCCTCTCATAAAATAGTCACAGGGCAGGATAATATTCAACAAAGTGCTAATTTTAGGCATTAATAAAAAGCTATTGATATTCTGTTACCTTTCTAAAGCAATAACTATGATCAATTCACCCATATCTGAAAACTATTTAACAATGAGTAAATATTTGGATGTCTACTTTTGGCCAAATCCTATGCAAGTTGTCTTTAGAATACAGTAAGTAAAATTTCCTTACAGTGATCTGTGAATTAGGTGTTATTATTATTATTACCAACAATTTACAGAAGAAGAAACTGACATTCAGGTTAATAATTTGTTTTGAACTGTGTTTTTCAAAATATGATTAGAGGTGCTAGAACTTTTGGGATACAGCTCTCCTCCCACTAGGTTGCTAATGTAGTAGGATATTAACTGGAACCATGACATCCATGTACTGACCATTTCATGACAGTGTTTCTGAGAATGAAGCCAATGTAGAAAAAATATCAGTGGAGAAGATGCAAGAAACAGGCTCTTCATGACATGTTTGAGCTTTTAAATCCAGCTGTTCCTGGAACTAGGCCTGCCTTTGGATTTTCCCTGATTGCTCAATATTGTATGAATTAAGTTTTTGCCACTTTCAAATGAATGCATCTCAGCTAATACAGCTACCATATATCAAGGGCCTACTATGTACTAGGCCCTTCAAATATATTTTAATGCAAACCATGATGGCAGGTACCTATCCATAGCACTTGTCACCAACTACAAAACTTTATAGGGTATTTTAATTATTTAAGTGGCTTGTGAATATCTCCTAGTCTCCAAAAGAAGGTAAGTTACATGTTTGTTTCATTCCCTCTTTCATGTCTGGCTCCTGTTGCAGAGTTTGACATGATGTAAGTCTCAGGGCAGGCTCTTAGTGAGCTGAGGAACAATTGGAGAGTTTTGAGCAAAGAAGTGATATGATCTGATTTTTAATAGAGTTACTCTGTATTGAGAAGAGACTGAGGGGGGAACATCAAGAGTGGAAGAAGGGAAATCAGTTTGGAAGGTATGACAATATCCAGCCAGGAGATGATGGTGGCTTTGTCCAGGGTGGTAACAATGTAGAAAATGAGAAGTGGTCTGATTCTGGATATGTGCAGAAGTATAATAATCAGGCTGTGTAGTACGAACAAAAGAAAGGGATCAACGATAACTTCAAAGGATACCATACTTAAAGTGTTGAAAGAAAAAAGAAACGGTCAACAAAGTATTCTATATCCAGCAAAACTGTCCTTCAAAATGAGGAAGTAATTAAGACATTCTCAAACAAACAAAAGCTGAGGGAGTTCATTATCAGTAGACCTGCCCTAGAAGAAATACTAAAGGGAGTCCTTTTAGTTGAAAGGAAGGAACACTAGATAGTAACTCAAAGCCATATAAATAAATAAAGATCTCCAGAACAGGTAACTACATGGGTAAATATAAATGCCAGTATTGCATTTTTGGTTTGTAGCTCTACATTTTATTTCTTGCATGATTTAAAATGCATCTGTATTGCATTTAATACAAATTCATAAAGCATAATTATAAATCAATGTTATTGGACACGCAATGCATAAAGATGTATTATGTGACAAGAAAAATATAAAGGGGGGCAGAGAGGTATAGGAGTAGAGTTTTTGTCTGCTATTAAAGTTAAGTTGGTGTCAATTCAAACTAGACTGTTATAGATAAATGATGTTAAAAGGAATTCCCATGGTAACAACAAAGAAAATATCTAAAAAATATACACAAAAGAAAGTAAGAAGGGATTCAAAATGATTCACTACAAAAGATTAACTAAATCCAGAAATAGAAACTAATGGAGGAAATCTGAGACAAGAATGGTGTAAGATACAAAAAATGAATAGCAAAATGAGAGAGATATCTCTTGCCTTACCCTAATTATTTTAGATATAAATGGAATAAACTCTCCAATCAAGTGACAGACATTGGTAGAATTAATAAAAAAAAGCATGACCCAAATATACACTATTTTAAAAAGACACATTAAATACAAAGACACAAGTAGATTAAAAGTGAAAGGGTGGAAAAATATTCCATGCAAATAGTAACAAAAAGACAGCTGGAGTGGCTATTCTCCACACATAATAGACCTTAAGTAAAAAACTATTACAAGAAACAAAGAAGTACCTTATATTTTGATAAAGGGATCGATTCATCAGGAAGATATAGCAATTGTGAATATATATACACCTAATAACAGAGCCCCAACATATCTGAAGCATCAGTGACAGAATAGAAGCAGGAAATTGATGGTGCTACAATAATAGTAGGAGGCTTCAATACACCACTTTCAATCATGAGCAGAATATCTAGATAGAATATCAGTAGAAGTCTTGAACAACACTGTAAGCCAACTAAACCTAACAGACATATATAGAACACTTAACCCAACAACAGCAAAATGCCCATTTTCCTTTAGAGCACATGGATCATTCTCCAGGAATGATCACAAAACAAGTCACAATGAAGGTCACAAAACAAGTCTCAATAAATTTAAAAAGATTGAAATCATATAAAGTATCTTCTCCAACTACATTGGAATGAAACAAGAAGGAAAATTGGAAAATTCACAAATATGTGAAATTAAACATCACATGCTTAAACAACTAATATGTCAAAAAAAAACCCAAAACAACAACAACAACAACAACAAAAACAGGGGGTGGATGTGGCTCAAATGGTTGGGCATCTGTCTCCCAGATGGAGGGACCTGGGTTCGATCCCCAGGACCTCCCCATAAAAAAAAATAATAACAAAAACAAAAACAAACTAATATGTCAAAGAAAGGCTCATGAAAGAAATCAGAAAATTTTAGAGATGAAGGAACTTATGGAATGCAAGGAAGGTGGTGCTCAGAGATAAATTTATAGCTGTAAACATGTATATTTAAAAAGAAGAAAGATCACAAATCAATAACCTAACTTCACACCTTAAGGAACTAGAAAAAGAAGAACAAACTAAACCCAACATTAGCAGAAGGAAGACTATAATACAGATTAGAAGAGAGAGAAATAAAATAGAAAATAGAAAAATAGAGAATAGGTAGAATGACACAGAAAAAAGAGAGAAAATACAAATAACTAAAACCAGAAATGAAAGTGGGGGCATTACTACCGATCTTACAGAAAAGAAAGGATCATAAGGGAATATGAAAATTTTATAACAACAAATTAAATAATCTAAATGAAATGAACAAATTCCTAGAAACTCACAAATTACCTAAAGTGACTCCAGAAGAAATAGAAAATCTCATCAGACCAATAACAAGTAAAGAAATTGAATTAGTAATCAAAACGTTCCCAACAAAGAAAAACCCAGTGAATGGCTTCTCCAGTGAATTCTACCAGACATTCAAAGAAGAATTAACACTAATCCTGCTCAAACTCTTCAAAAAATTAAATAGGTGAAAACACTTCCTAGTCATTCTATGAGGCCAACATCACCCTAATACCAAAGCCAGATAAAGGCATCACAAGAAAAGAAAATTACAGACCAATATTCTTTGTATATATACATGCAAAAATCATCAAAGAAAATGCTAACAAACCAAAGACACAGCATATTAAAAGCATTATACACCATAACAAAGTGGTGTTTATCGCAAGAATACAAGAGTGGTTCAAATAAGAAAATCAATTGATGGGAAATACACCACAATAATAGAATGAAGGGAAAAAAATTACATGATTATCTCAATTGATGCAGAAAAGGGATTTGACAGAGTGAAACACACCTTCATGATAAAAACACTCAGAAAACTAGGAAATAGAAGGGGATTTCCTCAATATGATTTAATGAAAAGCCCATAGCTAATATCATACTTAAGACAATGAAACAAGGCAAGGATATCAGCTTTAATTACCGTTATTCAGCATTGTACTGGAAGTTCTAGTCAGGGAAATTAGGCAAGAAAAAGAAATAAAAGGCTTCCAAATTGGTAAGGTAGAAGTAAACTATCTCTATTTGCAGATGACATGATCCTTTATATTAAACATCCCAAAGGATCCACAAGAAAGCTATTAGAGCTGATAAATACACTCAGAAAAGTTGTAGGGTACAAGACCAATACACAAAAATCACCTGTGTTTCCATATACAATATTGTTAAGATGTCAACTCTACCCAAACTGATCTACAGAGTCAATGCAATCCCTATCAAAATTTCAGCAGCTATTTTTGGAAAAATTGGAAAGGTGATCTCCAAATGCATATGGAATTACAAGGAGCTCCAAATAGCTAAAACTATCTTGATAAAGAAGAATAATGTGGGAGATCTCACACTTCCTGATTTCAAAACTTACTACACTCTAATAATCAAAACATAGTGGCACTGGCATAAGGACATACATTAGATGAATCTATGGTCATTGATTCCAAATGGTGCTAGGAAACCTGGCTGTCCACATGAAAAAAAAGAAATAGGAAAATGACCCCCAACCTCACGCCAGATAGAAAAATAAAAAATTAGCTCAAAATGGATCAACAATCTGAAATAAAAGAGCTAAAACCATGAAACTTTAGAAGAAAACATAGGGGAAAATCTTCATGACTTTGGATTTGGCAATGCATTATTTAATATGATCCCAAAAGCAAGAGCAATAAAAGAAAACATAAATAAATTGGAGTTCATCAAAATTAAAAGCTTTTGTGCATCAAAGGACATTATCAAGGCTTTAAAAAGACAACCTACAAAAAATATATAGAAATGGCAATAAGCTCATCAAAAGATGCTCAACATCATTAGTCATCAGAAAAATGCAAAATCAAAACCACGATGAGATGCCACTTCATTCCCGTTAGGATGGCTATTAATAAAAAATAATAAAAATAAAACAGAAAAAAGTTTGGTAAGGGTGTGGACAAATTGGAACCCTTGTGCATTGCTGTGGGAATGAAAAATGGTAAAGCTGCTATGGAAAACAGTTTGTGGTCCCTCAAAAAGTTAAACAATTACCATATGACCTAACAATCCCACTACTAGGTATCTATCCCAAAAAACTGAAAGCAGGGACTCAAAGAGATTCTTGTACACTGATATTCATAGCAGCATTATTCACAATAGCCAAAAGGTGGAAACAACACTTGTGTCCACTGATAGATAAGTGGATAAACAATATGTGACATATCCATGCAATGGAATATTATACAGCCTTAAAAAGGAATGAAGTTCTGATATACACTAACCAGGGATGAACCTTGCAAACATTATGCTAAGTAAAATAACACAGGTACAATAGGACATATGTTATAAGATTCAACTTATATGAACTATCTAGAATAAACAAATTCATTGAGACAGAAAGTAAAATAGAAGTTACCAGGGGTCGGGGGAGGAAAGAAGGGAAGAATGAGGAAAGTTTCTATTTGGAGCGATGAAAAAATTTATGTAATGGATGATGGTGATGTTAGTATGACATTTTAAATGTAAATAATGCCACTGAATACACTTAAAATGGTTAAAATCACAAATTTTATTATATATTATATATTTGTAACCACAATTTAAAAAAAAAAAAAAAAGATGACTTCAAGATTTTTACTTAATTGTGCAATTCAATCTCTTTATCCCCCTAGAGCTATTAGTTTCAGTGGAAGCTGACCCTATCTTCATGCAAGAATCACATTCTCCTTGCCAGTTATTGATTCAGGAATAGGCATGCAACCCTACAACCCTATTATAGCCAATAGGATATATGGGACATCTGCTGGGAGCTTCTAGACAAAAGAACCAAGTGGAGAGAGTCACTCTTTTTTTCCTTTGGATATAGTTGTGCCAGGATATGATACCTGGAGCATCTGCAACCATCTTTTTTTTTTTTTTAAGATTTATTTTATTTATTTTATTTTTCCTTACCCCCTCATTCTTTGCACTTGCTGTGTCTGTTCATTGTGTGCTCGTCTTCCCTTTAGGAGGCACTGGGAACTGAACCCGGGACCTCCCATGTGGGAAGGAGGTGCCTAATCGTTTGAGCTACCTCTGCTCCCCGCTTTGTTGTGTCTCTCACTAAGTTTTCCTCCTTGTGTCTCTTGTTACGTTAGCTTGCCATACCAGCCTGTTGTGTCAGCTCGCTGTCTTGCTCATCTTCTTTAAGAAGCACAGGGAACCAAACCTGGGACCTCCCATGTGGTAGGCAGGAACTCAATCACTTGAGCCACGTCTGCTTCCCTGCAACCATCTTTTAACCAGGCTGAGGATAAAACCAAAATAGGGATTATCAGAGAAGAGAGATGGAAAGAATCAACATCTTGGGTGACATAAAAGAGCCACTGAATCAACAAAGATTTACCTCTGAACTTCCTTTTTGTGAGATAATATTTTTTTGTATTGTTTAAGACAGTTTGATATGAGGCTTCTCTTACTTGCAATTGAAAGTATCCCCAATCCAGGACCCTCTTTTTGGTCCTGGATTGAGAATACTTTTTAGAATGAAGTGACAAAGGATTTAGAAATGTCTCAGTTGTGTACCATACCATAGATTCTACATTATAACATTCTTGACTGGAGAAAAAAGATTTGGTAGGATGTAAAAGGCTGGATAGGAAACAAATACCATAGTAATAATAAGCAATAAATTATATGTACCTTGATTTATGACATGGAAGGAAACAAATCAATTGTGGAACCAATGAGTACAAAGCCATATACCCTAGAGCACTGTTTTTCCAATTGCAGTTTGTGACCTACTACTAGGTCATAAAAACAATTTAATGCAAATATTCTCACGGTCCTGATTTTGTGATAATCAGGGTAGGCTAAACATTTGCTTTATTAGAAACCATGCATGTGTCCCCAGACCTAGTTTTTCTCCTTAGGTCTGGTTTTTAGGATGCTGGTGATAAACTATGCCTGATATATGACCATCCTGTATGGGAAAAGACTGTAACTCTAGCTATCTTTGTCAACCTTAAGACATATAGCAGGGGGACGGATGTAGCTCAAATGGTTGGGCGTTCGTCTCCCATATGGAGGGACCTGGGTTCAATCCCTGGGACTTCCCAGTAAAAATTTTAAAAAAAGGAAAATATAGAAGTTGTGGGGGCCATTAGGCCCCATGCGTGCATGCACTGCCAGGTCCCGCAAGTGGGTGAGCCCCCCAGGCCCTGCGCATGGGTGTGCCGTCAGGCCCTGTGAGTGGGTGCACCGTCAGGTCCCCCAGAGCCACACAGCAAGATGGTGATGTAACAGGAGAGTGACACAAGGGAGAGCCAAGGAGTGACACTGGTTCCTGCCGAAAAACCAGGAACAAAGGTGGTGCAGGCGGTAGGATGCCTCTCTCCCACATCAGAATTTCCCAGGATCGAATCCAGGTGAAGACAGGAGGAGAAGGATGAGAAGAGAGGGCAGGAAATAGACAGAGAGAATTGCCCAGCAAATGGACACAAAAACAGCAAAAACGGGTGGTGGTGGTGTAAAAATGGATAAAAGTAAGTAAATAAATAAATCCTTTTAAAAAATGTTTAGAGGAGTAAGGTACAGACGATAGTTAGTAGTAACATTTTGACAGTGCTCTTTCATAATTTGTTAACAAATGTTTCACAACAGTGCAAAGTATTGTGGTGGGGTGATGTGTGGGAGCCCTGTATATGTTATGCATGTTTGTTTTGTAAGTTTACAATGTTTACTGAACACTTACAGTTTATGTATGTTCATGTCTGAATGGTATACTTCAATAAATGGTTTTAAAAAAATGCTTCACATATTTTAGTAAATAATAAAAGAAATGACAAAATAAAGAATGTGATTGCCAAAATAAAAATAAATTAAAAAATTAAAAAAAAAAA
>JAKSZT010053779.1:15845393-15882248 GCA_026826555.1 Tolypeutes matacus
ATGGAATGGAATGGAATGGAATGGAATGGAATGGAATGGAATGGAATGGAATGGAATGGAATGGAATGGAATAGAATAGAATAGAATAGAATAGAATAGAATAGAATAGAATAGAATAGAATAGAATAGAATAGAATAGAATAGAATAGAATAGAATAGAATAGAATAGAATAGGATTAAACCCTTATAGTACATAGCACATGTAGTAAGGATTATTATTATTTTGTGGAAATTTTGTGTCAGTTATATATTTATGTATATGTCTACTAAGTCATCATGGAAAATGTATGCCTTATCATAGGTCATGGTAAAAAACATTTGAGAAATACTGTCTCAGAATAAATTGAGGCACCAACCCTCCCTCTTTTACACACAATTCTCTAAACCACCAGTACTGACTGGTTGATTTTCTTTAATTATAAAATTAAATCTGAAAGGAGGGGCCATTAGTGTAGGAGGGCACACACTGCAAGCTCCCAGAGCAAGGTGGGTTGTGGACGGGGTCCTGCCCGGGGGTCTGTGCTGTGCGTGCGTGGAATGAGAAGCTTGGGACATCTACCTGTGCAGATCAACGGCGTGGACAGAACGGTAGAGATTCGTGAGTTTTAAGCCTGCCAGTGGTGGTTGGCACCGATGACTGAGCCCCGCAGTTAGGGAAAAAAATAAAATAAAACGGCCGGTTGGAGCCGCGAGCAGGGCTCGGCAACCAGGACTCAGGGACTAGTGGGAGGGGGCACTCTCTGGGGGGGGGGGGCTCTGGTAAAGGAGTGAGAGAGTTTTATTTTCTGGAGATTTGTCTGCCTGGAGCCCCTTGGACCTTGGGTGAACAGAACAGCTGGAGCGAATCGGCACCTGGTGGAGGGGAGGGGTGATTCTATTCGGAGAGGTAGTTGATTTGCCTAGCTGCCCAGGGATAAGCCCTGGGCCGCCGCGGAGCCAGGAAGAGGGGGCACTCTCCAAAAGAGGGAGGGTTCTGTTGGAGGACAGGGAAGGGAATTTTTTTTTTTTTTTTTGCCATCGATCTGGCTGCCTGGACCGCCCCATAGCTTTGGGGAGCAGATAAGCCGACTTGAAGCAGCATCAGGCTGAGAGGAGAGGCGAAACAGCTGAGTCAACCTGATTTACACAGCAACCCGATGACACTGGTGCTCAGCTCCAGAAGGGGCGGAGTCGGCTGTCTTTAGCATTCTGCACTGACTAACATCAGAGCTACAGATATCCTGGGGAGTCCAGGAAGTGGGACGTGCTTGATTAATTTCCACGGGGTCCCCTCCGTAAGGGGGTTGGTCTAGAGAAGGAATTATTTTGGGTCCTGTATTTTGCCAAAAAAAAAAAAAAAAAGTGAGAAGTTCACTTCAATAAATGAAAAATAAATTCCTTTTAATTTAGTTTAATAGCTAAAAGCTGTTTCAGGACCTGCATATAGAACCCTGCGGGGAAATTGATTGATAAACACAAGCAGGCAGAGAGGACCCACGTGGACCCTAGGGGAATCATTGACCCTCCTTAGCTCTGTTTCACTGCTTGCCTATGTGGTTCTTTGGTTTTTCTCGTTTATTTCTTGTCTCTTGCTTTTCTTTCCTCTTTCCTCCCCCCTTTCTTTTTTCTTTCATTTTTTAAAATTAGCTTGTCGCTTCTTTGCTGTGCTTCTTCTTCAGTAATTTCCCACTCTCTGTCTATATTGATTTTGTATTCAAAACTATCGCTTATCCTTCCTTCATCTTTCTGCCTTCTGCTTTCTGTTGTGGCTCTTAGATACAACATTTTTTCATATGCCCACAACTTAAGGGTGTCAATTTCTATTCCATCTATTTTGTTTTCTTCTTCTTCTTCTTCTTTTTTTTTATTAGTATTAACTCTTTCCTTTCACCCTTTCTTCACTATTTCTCTCCCTCCTCGTAATTCTAGCCCTCTAAATCACTATATATATTCCTCTACTTGTTTTCCCAGTCCATTGTAGGAACTCCACTTTTTTTCCGATTACTCTACACTGCCTACACGAGTTAAATATTCATCTCATTAAGTCTCATTTGGCCCCTCTCCTAACTTTTATCAATATTATTATTATCCTTCTGCCTTCCTTACATCTTTTGATTCCTCTGGCCCTAATCTTTTGCCTTCAAGGGAACATAGAAAGAAGCAAGGAAATAAAATAAGAAGAAAAAGTGCCAAAGAGAAAACTTAACACACATGTCGAACCACCAGCTAAATAAAACTCTAGAGCATAGAGAAAGGCTAATCAACTGAACAAACCCATCAAGATAATATGATGACCAGAGGGCAACAAAAAAATACAAATGACTCTGAGAAACAGGAAAACATGGACCAGTCCAATGAACAAATTAAAAACCAGAAAGCGATGCAAAACATTGAACAACTAATCAAAGCTATCCAAACAAATATCATGGACCAAGTTAAAGAAGTGAAGGAAGAGATTAATGATATAAAGAAGACACTGGGAGAACATACTGAAGAAATTGCAAACATGCCTAAAAAGGTAATGGATATGATGGTGAACAATGGCACAATCCAAGAAATAAAAAAGATGCTGGATTCACATAACAACAGATTTGAACAGGCAGAGGAAAGAATTAGTGATATGGAAGACAATACAGCTGAAATCAAAGAGATAGTAGAACAGATAGACAAAAAGATAGAAAAAAATCTAGCATGGACTCAGGGAATTAACTGATAACACAAAACGCACAAACATACGCATTATGAGCATCCCAGAAGGAGAAGAGAAGGGAAAGGGAACAGAAAGAGTGATGAAGGAAATAATGGCTGAAAACTTCCCAACCCTACTGAGAGAGATGGATGTACAGATCCAGGAAGCACAGCGCACCCCAAATAGTATAAATCCCAACAGGCCAACTCCAAGACATATACTTGTCAAAATGTCCAATGCTCAAGACGAAGAGAAAATACTCAAGGCAGCAAGAGAAAAGAGAACCATCACATACAAGGGAAGCACAATAAGAGTAAGTGCTGATTTCTCAGCTGAAACCATGGAGGCAAGAAGACAGTGGTATGACAAAGTCAAAATACTAAAATAAAAAAGCTTCCAGCCACAAATTCTTTATCCAGCAAAATTGGCATTCAAAAATGGTGGAGAGTTCAAAATATTCACAGATAAACAGAAATTAAGAGAGCATGTCAATAAGAAACCTGCTCTTCAAGAAATACTAAAGGAATCTCTACAAGTTGAAAGGAAAAAACAAGGGAGAGAGAGTTGGAGGAGAGTTTAAAAACAACTGAAAACACAAAAAGAGAAACAAAACAACATATGACATACATTAACCCAAAGAAAAAATGGCTGAAGTAAGAAATTTGTTAAGAGTGATAACACTGAATGTTAATGGATTAAATTCACCAATCAAGAGACACAGATTGGCAGAATGGATAAGAAAATATGATCCATCTATATGCTGTCTACAAGAAACCCACCTTCGACCCAGGGATTCAAGGAGGCTGAAAGTGAATGGCTGGAAAACCATTTTATAAGCTAACAATAGCCAAAAAAGGGCAGGAGTGGCTATTCTAATATCAGACAAAATAGACTTTAAATGCAAAACTATTGTAAGAGACAAAGATGGACACTACATATTAGTAAAAGGAGTAATCTCTCAAGAAGAGAGAACAATCATCAACATTTGTGCACCTAATCAGGGTGCCTCAAAATACGTGCGGCAAACCCTGGAAAAACCAAGAGGAGAAATAAATGCCTCAACAATTATAGCAGGGGACATCAACACACCATTATCATCATTAGACAGAACATCTAGATGGAGAATTAATAAAGAAACAAAGGCACTCAACAATACATTAGAAGACCTGGACTTAATAGACATATACAGAACACTACACCCAAATACAGCGGGATTTACATTCTTCTCGAGTGCACATGGAACATACTCCAAAATAAACCACATGCTAGGCCACAGAACAACTCTCAATGAATTCAGAAAGATTGAGATTATACAAAGAAATTTCTTTGACCACAACGGAATGAAATTGGAAATCACTAAGGGCCAGAGAAACAGGTTAGGCACAAGGATATGGAAGTTAAACAACACACTCTTAGACAAACAGTGGGTCAAAGAGGAAATCTCAAAAGAAATCAGTAACTACCATGAAACTAATGAAAACGACAACACAACATATCAAAACCTATGGGATGCAGGGAAAGCAGTCCTGAGAGGGAAGTTCATAGCCATAAATTCATATATTAAAGAAGAAGAAAGAGCTAATATTGAAGACCTAACTGCACACTTGGAGGAATTGGAAAAACAACAACAAACTAAACCTAAAGGAAGTAGAAAGAAGGAAATAACAAAGATTAGAGCAGAACTAAATGAAATAGAGAATAAGAAAGCACTGGAAACAATAAACAAAACCAAAAGCTGGTTCTTCGAGAATATCAATAAAATTGACAAACCTTAGCCAGACTAACAAAGAAAAAGAGAGAACAGATGCAAATACATAAAATAAGGAATGAGCAAGGAGATATCACTACTGACCCCCAGAAATAAAGAGTATCATAAGAGGATACTTTGAAAAATTATATGCAAACAAGAATGATAATATAAAGGAAATGGACAAGTTTCTAGAAACTCACAAACAGCCTACATTGATGAAAGAAGAAATAAATGAACTCAACAGTCCCATTACAAGTAAAGAGATAGACTCAGTCATCAAAAACCTCCCAACTAAGAAGAGTCCAGGACCAGATGGCTTCACAGCTGAATTCTACCAAACATTCCAGAAAGAGCTAACACCAATTCTACTTAAGCTCTTCCAAAAAATAGAAGTAGAAGGAATATTGCCTAACTCATTCTATGATGCCAACATTACCCTAATACCAAAACCAAATAAAGATACCACAAGAAAGGAAAATTACAGACCAATTTCTCTAATGAACCTAGATGCTAAAATCCTCAACAAAATACTTGCTAATCGCATTCAACAACATATCAAAAGGATTATACACCATGACCAAGTGGGTTTCATCCCGGGTATGCAAGGATGGTTCAATATAAGAAAATCAATCAATGTAATACACCACATAAACAGATTGAAAGAAAAAAATCACATGATCATCTCTATAGATGCAGAAAAAGCATTCGACAAAATGCAGCACTCTTTCCTTATAAAAACACTACAAAAGATAGGAATGACAGAAAATTTCTGAATATGATAAAGGGTATATGTGAAAAACCCAAAGCTAACATCATTTTCAATGGTGAAATCCTAAAAGCCTTCCCTCTGAGATAGGGAACTAAACAAGGATGCCCACTATCACCACTCCTATTTAACATTGTCTTAGAAGTACTTGCACGAGCACTGAGACAAGAAAAGGACATAAAAGGCATCCAGATTGGAAAAGAAGAAGTAAAAATTTCATTATTTGCAGATGACATGATCCTATACATAGAAAGCCCTGAGAAATCTACAACAAGGCTTCTAGAACTTATAAAGGAGTTCTGTGATGTTGCAGGCGATAAGATCAATGATCAAAAATCAGTAGCATTTCTATACACCAATAACGAGCAAACTGAGGAGGAAAGCAGGAAAAAAATACCATTTACAATAGTAACTAAAAGAATCAAATACCTAGGAATAAATTTAACTAAAGATGTAAAGGACTTATATACAGAAAACTACACAACACTGTTAAAGGAAATCAAAGAAGACTTAAATAAATGGAAAAATATTCCCTGTTCATGGATAGGAAGACTAAACATCATCAAGATGTCTATCCTACCCAAACTAATCTACAGATTTAATGCAATACCAGTAAAAGTCAACACTGTATTTTTTAAGGAACTGGAAAAACTAACCACAAAATATATTTGGAGAGGCAAGAGGCCCCGAATTGCCAAAGACATATTGAAAAAGAAAAATGAAGTTGGAGGTATCACACGACCTGACTTTAAAACATACTACAAAGCTACAGTGATCAAAACTGTGTGGTATTGCCACAAGGATAGACCTACTGACCAATGGAACTGAATTGAGAGTTCTGATATAGATCCTCACATATATAGTTATCTGATATTTGACAAGGCCACGAAGCCCACTCAGTTGGGAGAGAATGGCCTCTTTAACAAGTGGTGCTTGGAGAACTGGATATCCATATCCAAAAGAATGAGAGAAGAATACCATCTCACACCTTATACAAAAATCAACTCAAGGTGGATCAAAGATCTAAATATAAGAGCCAGAACCATAAAGACCTTGGAAGATAATGTAGGGAAGCATCTACAGGACCTTGTAATAGGAAATGGTTTCATGAACTTCACAGCCAAAGCACGAGCAGCAGGAGAAAAACTAGATAAATGGGATCTCATCAAAATTAAAAACTTCTGCACCTCAAAGGATGTTATTAAGAAAATAAAAAGGCAGCCTACCCAATGGGAGAATATATTTGGCAACCATATATCTGATAGGAGCCTAATATCCTGCATATATAAAGAAATCCTACACCTTGAAAATAAAAAGGCAAACAACCCATTTAAAAAATGGGCAAGTGACCTGAAAAGATACTTCTCCAAGGAAGAAATACAAATGGCTAAAAAGCACATGAAAAAGTGCTCAACATCCCTTGCCATCAGGGAAATGCAAATCAAAACTACAATGAGATACCATCTTACACCCATCAGAATGGCAGCTATTAAAAAAACAGCAGACACTAAATGTTGGAGATTATGTGGAGGAATAGGAACCCTCATCCACTGCTGGTGGGACTGTGGTATGGTCCAGCCACTGTGGAGGACAGTTTGGCGGTTCCTCAGAAAACTAACAATAGATCTTCCATATGATCCAGCAATTCCACTGCTGGGTATATACCCAGAAGAACTGAAAGCAAAGACACAAACAGATATATGCACACCAGTGTTCATAGCGGCATTGTTCACCATTGTCAAAAGTTGCAATCAGCCCCGGTGCCCATCAACAGACGAATGGATAAGCAAAATGTGGTACATACATATAATGGAATATTACTCAGCTGTAAGAAGGAATAAAGTGCTAACACATGGAATAACGTGGATGAATCTTGAAGACCGTATGTTGAGTAAAGCAAGCCAGGCACTGAAGGATGAATAGTATATGACCTCACTATTTGATTTGAACTGAGGAAAGTGAGCAGTCTCTGAGAACCATTGTCTGAAAGATAGGTTAACAAGAGAGAGAAAGAGAAGAGCAGGCTTTGAGCCATCACCCATATGGACATAATCTATGGTAAAGGGATAGAGTATAGTTGCATATTGAAGGATAGGACAGATGGGTAGTGATATTACTGGGTTTGTTGGTGAAGCGTTGACAGGTGGGTAGATTAGGAAGAGCAGGTTCAAATACCCAGGGCATGTAACTATGAATCTTGACATTCCATGAGTCAAGACGGGAGTGTCATATGCCCCAGGGGGGGTGGGGAGAAAGGAACAGTTAAGATGTAATGGGGTATTTAGTGATCATGGGAAAGGTTTTTCATTACTTTACAGTAATGGACACAGGACATGGTAAATATCATGAAAACTTATTAAACTGTATCGTCTAAATTGTAAACTATACTGTAAATCATTGACAATGTTTAGTTGCTATATTTTGCTATCTGTATAACAGTTATAACAATGCTAAAATCCAAAAAAAAAAAAAAAAGGGAGTTTAATATTGGGTGGGGAAGCGGGGGTTGATTTGGTATCTGGGAGTCTCTGGTATTCCGTGTGTGACTTTGCTGTAACCTAAAACTTCTTTGAAAATTAAATGAAAATTTGGGAGACACTGGGGATTGAGAGGGGGAAGGTGTCACGGCACACCGGACATCTGATAACACAGTGATAAAAGGGAAAAAAGAATAATTTTTATTTTTATTTCTTTTTAAATGCATTTCTTTTGCCTTTTTTTCCTTTTTTTTTTTTTGAATGTCCCAATCCGCTAATTATATTTTGTTTTGTTTTGTTTTTTGTTTGATTGTTTTTTTCCTGAGTTTCCTTATGTTTGTCTCTTGCATGTAAGCTTATCATTTTTGTTTCTTTTTCCTATTAAGTGTATTTGATTATTATATGGGCTACATGTTCATGGAAGATTTAGATCACAGAAGGGTTACAATGGATACTGCAGGGGATTATTGGTGGGGGGTGTCTGGAAGGGGGGATTCATGGGAGTAAGTTCATCTGAATAGACATGAAAGATATACAAAATTGTTCAAATGATGAAAGGATGGGGCATGGTCACAGTGGGTGGACAATCACTCAATAAATGAGGGAATCTGAATTCCTAGCCTGGAGAGCTCTGCCACATTCTCCAAGGGAGCAGCAACAGTCCTCTGAGTGCAGGGACAGTGTCTGTCAAAAGAGGATGGCCCACTGATGAGTTCTTGTTATTGATGACTACCCTTATGAGTCTTTGCTCTTGTAACTGAAACTTAGCTTACTGTTATGGGGTGCCTAAGGGTTGCCACCTGAGAGCCTCCTTGTTGCTCAAATGTGGCCTCTCTCTAAGCCAAACTCAGCATATGAATGCATTACCTTCCCCCCAACGTGGGACATGACTCCTGGGGATGAGCCTCCCTGGCAACAAGGGATTAATACCAAGTGCCAACTGGCAACACGACTGGAAAAAGACCTTGAATAAAAGGGGGAAAAGGTAAAGACAAATGAGTTCAAGTGGCTAAGAGACTTCAAAGAGAGTCGGGAGGTCATCGCAGAGGTAACGCTTACGCACACCTCAGTAGGATCTCATAGAACATCAAAGTGCATATCACCCCACACAGAGGGGCTCCTGAGGGCTCTGGAGACACCCAGGTCCTATATAAGGGGGGATAGCCCCAGAGACTGACGCCTTATCAGTGGACTCTATTTTGGAATCTGTGCTCCTGAGAGTGAAAGAACTGGACTCAAATAAGTCCTCCCTGCACATGGTTCATCAGTCCCTTCTATTCAAACCTATATGTGATGCTGGAGTTTTTAGGTATACTTCCAAAGACTGGAGCCTCTGGCCTACCTATGGCCCAGATGTGCGTGGAATCTTGGTGGAGCTGCAACTCCTACCCTACAGCTCAATGGACTCATCCAAGTCACCTGGCGAGGAGACAACGATGGGCAACGGCCATCCCAGGGAATGGAGAGGGCCTACATCTGCAGGCAGGATCATCCCACTCACCATATCCATGGGATATAAGCCCTCTCTCACTTGGAGGTGGAGTGGACATCACCATCCCAGTCCCCTCAGGACTGGGGGAAGAACTATGGACTAGAGTGGACCTAATGGTGTTCTGTTGTACACATATGGTGATTCTAGTAATGGAAGAATTTATAACAGTGAGGTGGAGCCGGTGGCCACTGGACACTTTTGGGGCAGGGAGGGGATGTGCAGTTGAAATACAGGGGTTTTTTCAGGACTTGGAGGTTGTCCTGAGTGCCTTTGTGGCAACGGATGTAGGCCATTTTAAATCAGCACACACCATTCAGAACTGAGTGGGAGAGAGTGTGGTCTACAATGTGAACTGTGGTCTATGATTGATGGCAAGGCCCCAGGATGTGTAGGTCCATTGAGGGTGATGGGCCACACTTGTGGGAGATATTTGTGTGGGATGTTGTGGGAGGTGGGGAACATGGGAATCCCTGTAGTTTCCATGTAATATTTAGGTAATCTAAGCACCTTAAAAAAAAAAAAAATATATATATATATATATATATATATATATAAAACATTTTTGTAAGCAAATGCACATATATGCATATATATTTATAAATCATTTTACAAATATTGGTATGTATTGTGAAAAATCTGATTTTTACCCACAATAAAAAAATCAATAAATTAAAAAAAAATTTAAATCTAATTTTCTAATGAAAATTGTTCTCATGTGACTGCAATAAAATATTCCTTCTCTAAAAATGATTCCTCAGACTCATAAAACCTACAAGGGAACCAGGACTCAGGAACCTGAGTTCCTGAAAGCTCTTTGGTAGAGCTTACTTTTTATGTTCCTTCCCAGGAGTTTCTTCTAAATACTATCTTTGTTTTTTGCCTATTTCTGCTTCTTAACCTAGCTTTGGGGGAGGAGACAAGAAAGATTTATTTCCATGGCATTGTTGGTGAAAGTATCCTGGTGTTGAGTGGATTCATATTAAAGGTGAACTTTTCCAATGTCAAAGAAATAGAAGTCATTCCCCAAATTCCAATTTCCAATGCAGTTTTCCATGAGAAGGCCCATCATGGAGCATGTATTACCATTAAGTGGCCCAGCTTGTTCTGAGAACACTTAAAAATCATAGATGTTCATGATATAAAATATTCAAGTAAGGGGCCTGTACTCACGATCACATATCCTCATCCCACATCTAATTTGAACTGTTTGGTATGGGTTTAGACCCACCCACCTCAGTTACCTGTCTATGGTATGTTTCCATTTTCAACCTCAGGGCCTTTTTCTTTTATTTATTTATTTTTAGTCTTTAAAAAAGATACTTAGATTACATAAATGTTACACAAAAAATATACCTCCCACACCTCTCACATCCTCCCACACAAACATCCTTCACCAATGTGGCACATTATTTGCAATTGATAAACAAAACCTTGGGCTTTGCCATTAAGCATGGACCATAGTTCACACTGTAGACCACACTCCCTCCCACACAGTTCTGTATGTTATATGATGATATAAAATGGCCTATAACTGTCATTGCAATGTCACTTAGGACAATTCCCAAGTCCCAAAAAAGCCCCCATATTACAACTGCTTTTCCCTCTCCCTGCCCCCTCCAGTGGCCACTGGCTCCACATCAATGTTGTAATTTCTTCCATTGCTAGAATCACAATATGTCAATAACAGAATACCAGTAAGTCCACTCTAGTCCATAGCTCTTCTCCCCATCCTGAGGAATCTGGGATGGTGATGTCCACTCCACCTCCAATTGAGAGGGGGCTTATATCCCATGGGGAAGATGGATGGGATTATCCTGCCTGCAGCTGCAGACTCTCTCCATTACCTGGGATGGCTGTTGTCCATCATCATCTCCCTGCCAGTTGTCCTGGGTGAGTCCAATGAGCTGTAGAGTGGGAGTTGCTGCTCCACCGAGGTTCTGGGCCCAGCTGGTGCATGGATAGCCCAAAGACTCAAGCCTCTGGATGTACACCTACAAACTCCAGCACCAAGTATAGGTTTGAATAGAAGAGACAGATGAGCCATGTGCAGGGAAGACCTAGTTGAGTACAACTCTGTCACTCTGAGGATCACAAACTCCAAAGTAGGGCCCACTTGCAAGGCACTAAACTCCAGAGCTATCCACCCTGACATAGGGTCTGGGTGTCTCCAGAGCCCTCAGGAGCCCCACTATTTGGGGTGATATCCACTTTGGAATTCTATGAGATCCTATGGAAATGTGCATAAGCGTTACCTCTGGGATGGCCTCCAGATTCATTTTGAAGTCTCTTAGCCATATAAACTCATTTGTCTTTACCTTTTCCCCCTTTTATTCAAGGTCTTTTTCCAGTCGCATTGCCAGTTGGTGCTTGGTAGCAATCCCTCAGTGCCAGGGAGGCTCATTCCAAGGAGTCGTGTCCCATCCTGGGAGGAAGGCAATGCATTCATATGCTGAGTTTGGCTTAAGGAGAAGCCACATTTTAGAAACAAGGAGGCTCTCAGGAGGCAACTCTGAGGCACCTCACAATAATACACTAAGTTTCAATTTCAGGAGCAAAGATTCATAAGTCTAGTCATTAATATCAAGGGCCCATCAGTGGATCCTTTGCCAAGGGCCCTTTGCCAGTCGCTGCCCCTGCACTTGGGGGACTGTTGCTGCTCCATTAAAGAATGTGGCAGAGCTCTCCAGGATGGGAATTCAGTATTCTCTCAGTTATTGTGTGAGTCTCCACCCATTGTGACAATGCCCTGTGAACATTTGAACATTTTAATATACCTTATATGTATGCCCAGGTGACCTTATTCCCATGTGTCCCCCATCACTGACATCCTACACTAATGTTCAATACCTGGCCTCCTGGTACCTCAAAAAAAAAAAAAAAAAAAAAGTGGGCAGCAACTGAGAATAGTGGAAACATACACCAGACATGCCCTTCAACCCCAACTTTCTATTCAGAAATGCCAACAACTGCCAACTGCCTCTTACAGTAGATGATATCATCAGGTAAAACTGGGAATCTGAGAATGTGAAAATCTATTCAGGGAAATAATCTTTCAGAAATAAGACCCAAAAGGAAAAAGAAAAATATCAATTAGGAAAATATGGTGATTTTAGAATATAATTATTGTTTTTAAAATATAGAAAATTTTCACTAATTTTGAGAAATTTGGGGGGCATTTAAATTATTAAAAACCCTAATTTATAAAACATATTTGTCAAAATGCAGCATCATTTTGTGGTGATTAATACACAACATTGTGATTATACAAAAAGCCATTGATTATATACTTTGGATAGATCTTATGGTATGTGAATATATCTCAATAAAACTGCTAAATAAATAAATAAATGTGTAAGAATAGTCAGAGCTTCTGACTCTTTCAGAGAGATTGAGAAGTGAAGAATTTTCTTGGGTTTTTTTGTTTATTATTATTATTGAAATCATGAAAATGCTCTAAAAATGATTGAAGTGATTGATGTACAACTATGTGATTATACCAAATATAATTGATTGTACACTGTGAATGAACTGTATGCTTTATTAATATGTATCAATAAACTTGATTTGTTTTTAAAAATGCAGCATCATTTTCAAATATGCACAGAAATACAATCTAGTCCATGAAACTAATACTTAAAAGAGTTCCTTAGACAAATTAGTCTAATAAAGAGTTTAAAAGCTTACAATGTGTGATAGTTATTTTTAAGTTAATGAATGCCTGAAATAGTATATTTTCTTAAGTATTTTAAATATCTTCTTATGCTTCTCCTTATATTACTTATGAACAAAAAAAATTTATTTTTGAAGTGTCAAACCCTCATTCAGCCTTGTTTTTGAAAACCATAAAGCATGCTTTAGTGCCATCTGTACTAATGACATTCTCCTGCCCAGACATGTACTGACAGAGTGTGACACACAAAAGCTGAGAACCTATAATTTTTTCTATATTTAACATTGGTCAGGCCCTTATTAGTGTCGAGTCATGTTTTGGCTTCTGAATTTCTAGAGAGCTACAGAGGAGTTGGAAAAGATCCAAGGAGAAGCAACAGAAACCATTAAGAGGATGGAGGACTAGACCTATGTGGAAAGGTTGAAGAAGTTGGACTGCTTTTGCCTTGAAAAGAGCAGGCCAAGGACTGAGTTAATAATTTTCCTCAAGAATAGGATATTCTTGAGCCTGCTAGCTGGCTTTTCTCTATCTTTATCGAGACAAAAACCAGATGAAATGGATTAAAGTGCAACTAGAGAGTTCTTTTAGGCAGAACTCAACTGCAAAATTATTAAACTTTGTAATTACCATCATGGGAGAGCTTAGAAATATGTTCACCATTAGCTTTGGGTAGTTTAGGCAGCACACTGGGGGAGGAAGTAATTTTCAACTTTATGTTTTTATGTATTTAAATTCTCAAAAGCCAGGGTAAAAGGTTTAGTCAGAGCATAAGAGAGACCAGATTTCCCAAACTTGGGAACAAGGCCACCAGAATATATCACCTTTCATTCTGAAGCTGCAAAGATTCAATATAAAGCAAACATTAGCTATATGCCAAAATAATGTGACTGTAAGAAATGATTTACAAATAGTACTAACCTAGTACAGTCAATTCTCATTATTAATGGATTCCATATTTGTTAATTCATCTACTCACTAAAATTTATTTGTAATCCCAAAACCAATACTTGCAGCTCTTTTGCTGCCATTTTTTGTGCAGAGCAATGAAAGAATTAAGTCTCCTGCTGCATGTGTCCCCATCTGAAGTCTAACAAGCTTGCCTTGTTTTCAGCTTTCATATTATAGACGTATCCTTTCATGTTATATTTAATGCCATGTTTTTCACACTTTTGTGCTTTTTATGGTGATTTCACTGTTTAAAATGGCCCCCAAATGTTGTGCTGATGTGTTGTCTAGCATTTCTAATGGAAGAAGGCTGTGATGTGACTTATGGAGAAAATACATATGTGTATTAGAGAAGCTTTATTCAGGGGTGATTTATAGGGTTGTTGGCCATGAGGATGTAAAAATGAATGCTGAAAGTACTAAGCGAGGATATTATGTAGCTTTCTCCAACAGTATCACAGACCAGATAGGCTAATGCTTTTAACAAGCAATCCCCAAATCTCAGTGGCTTAATACAATGAAACTTTATTTCAGTCTAATGTGAGTGGATGTGGAGTGGAGCAGTCATTCAGAAGCTCAGGTTCCTTCCCTCTATTGGTTCTACCAGCTTCTAAGAACACTATCTTCCACTGGATTCAGCCAGAGGACAGGGAAAGAGAAAACATGTGGAGGATCTTGTAAGAAGTTTTAAAGACCAAGCCTGGAAGTGGCCTACATCATTTCTGCCCATATACCATTGGCCAAAATTCAGTGATATTGTCCCATCTAAGCACAACATTGGCTTGGAAATGTCTTCCATTAGGGTGCTAAAGAAGGAGAAAACACAAATGTTGGTAAACAATTAGTCAGTGTCTATCACAGATAGGTATTATTAAGATTTCCAGTTTATATTTAAATCACCTGTGGCTCAGAGACACTGAGTAATTTACCTAAAGTGACAAATGTGGCAAGTATGATCTTTGCAATTAAGAAGATATTTCTCAGCTGTGCATCCTCTACCACATCCATCAAATATTCCAGTTTCAAATATCTTATTCCCATGCCCCTCTGCCTTAGCCAAACTGCAAAACCAGTAGTTTTCTGAATACTCTTCACTTTCGCATATCCATTCTTTTAAAATACTGCTTCCTCCTTTTAGACACCTCTCCCACTTATACTTAATCCATCTGAAAAATCATCTGGTAATAATAACAGCAATCATCAATACATTAACTCATTTAAACCTCATAAAAACCTATATATGGTTAGTAGCACTATTATCCCTATTCTACAGATGAGAAAAAATGAGGCACATACTACTTATATACACAGTAAGTAAGAGTTCAAGCATTGAAATCAGAGACCTGGATCCAAATCCTCATTCAGCTACTTGCAAATTAGTAATTAGAAATGATATATGAAGAATGATTTTGCATGTTTAAAAGCTTAGACTTCACTAGAAGGACTAAGCTAATTTTCTATTAGACTTTAACACACACACACACACACACACACACACAAAACCCAAAAACCTGGTTTTACCTAAAAAAACTAATATTGATTTTTTATTTGGCAATAAGAACCATACAGTTCAGATTCCCTTTATGTCTTGGAATTTGGAAGCTCAGAGCTACAGTAATGATCAGTTGGAATTACAATCTTACTCTAGAATGGTCCTTATGCTAGGTAATTACTGTCCCATTTTTCTGATAAGGTTTTTTGATTTTCTTTTCTACTTTATTTAACTGCTGTATTTGCATATGTTTGTAAGTCTTCTTAGATCCATTTAGAAAGAAATGCATTTTAAAGTAATAAGCAACTTAATTGCAGTATTAATGGTTGGTTGAATAGACTTATATACAAACCATAAGGTTAAATTATTATTTTACTTTGAGTCACTCTTATCTACTATACTTTACCCTATATGGCAGCAAGAACAATCTCTCAGAAAGGAAGACGGCAGAGTAGGAATTTCCAGAATCAATCCCTCCTCCAAAACAAATATTGAACTGGCAGGAAGTGCCTGAATAAACTATTTTGAAACTCTAGAGTTTGTGGAACACTGTGCAGTATTCAAGGAGGAGCAGGAGGAAGAGGTTGGAAAATTGCGATAAAGACCCGTGTGTTTCACCCTCCCTGAAGCAGCACAATCCCCCTATCCCCAGCCTAATGGTGAATAGCAGTGAGGACTGGCGCTTGGGTTCCTGGCACAGCTTGCTGGTGCCAGGGTGGGACATAACGACCTACTCCTTCAAACTCTGGGGTGGGGGTGGGGGGGTGATCTGATTGCATATCTTTACCTTTGATCAGCTACTTCATATCACAGGGAGCCAGCTCTGAGGGTGGACATTGTTCCAACACCTTGGACAAAGACAGCAAAGGAATCTTAAAGACTTCTTTAAAACTACGGAAAACGTTTAAAGGGCTGCATGAATCAAGAAAATGCAGCTCCAGAAGCCATAGAAGAAGCTCTCTGTCCCTTCTACAATGCAGGGTGGAACCAACTTGTGATCCCATTGTGGGACCATAGGGAGCAGAGTGACCCCTGTGACATATTGGAGTGCACGTCTGTCAGTGCCAGTCTACTGGGGGAAAGTCTGAGAAACTCAGCCTGGAAACCACAATGAGATACAATTTCATGGCCACTAGAATGGTTACTATTAAAAAATTAAAAAACAAAACAAAACAAACAAAAACAGAAAATTACAAGTGTTGAAGAAGATGTGGAGAAATAAGAACACTCATTCATTGTTGGTGGGATGTAAAATGGAACTGCTCTGTGGAATGTGGAAGACATTTTGGGGGTTCCTCAGAAAACTATGTATAGAATTACGATATAACCTGGCATTCCCACCTCTAGGTATACAACCAAAGGAATTGAAAGCAGGAACTCAAACAAATGTTTGTACCCTGGTGCTCATAGCAACATTAGTCACAGTTAGCAAAAGATGGAAGCAATCCAAATGTCCATCAACCAATGAATGGGTAAATAAAATGTGGTATTTACATACAATGGAATATTATTTAGCCATAAAAAAGACTGAAGTCCTGATACATGTGACAACTTGGATGAACCTTGAAGACATCATGTTGAGTGAAATAAGCCAGACACAAAAGAACAAATATTGTATGATCTCACTGATATGACAGAATAAGCAAACTCATAAAGTCAGAAACTAGAATATAGGTTACCAGGGGGCAGGGTGGGGATAGGGAATGGGGAGTTAATGCTTAAATTGTACAGTATCTCTCTTTGGGTTGATGGAAATGTTTTGCTAGTGGATAGTGGTGATGGTAGCACAACACTGTGGAAGTATTTAACAGCATTGAATTATATATTTGAATGTGGTTAAAAGGGGAAGTTTTAAGTTGTATATATTGTGCTAGTATAAAATTTTAAAAAAATCCATCATAGGTCTCTACAACAGAAACTGTGAACTGTAATGAAAACCATGCACAATAGTTAATAGTACAATTATAAAACTATTCTTTCATCAGTTGTAACAAATGTACCACACTAATGCAATGTGTTAATAATAAATAAGGTCGTATATGGGAACCCTGCATTTTATGCAAGATTATTTTGTAAACCTAGTTTCCCTAATAAAAAGAGAATCCCCCAAAGCCTGCTCATGCACCTGAATGGGTAGAGGAGATTTTCTGAACCTACAAAACCAAGGACATGAAAAGAAGTTTCATGGGTACTTGCCATTTCTGTATATTCAGGTATCATAGCAAAAGAAAGGCTGTATCTTATTAGAAAAGTAGGCTATTTCAACTTCTTTTAAAATATGAAATATCTTAACATAAAGAAAAGTACAGAAACTATCATGAATATCCATATTTCTAATACCAATACAAATATCTATTTATTTATAAAGTTGAAACAAGTGTTCCTATATTTTCATATTTGAATTTTTTTTTTTTTTGAGAAATAAAACTTTAGCAATAGAGTTAAAGCCTCTTTTTTACCCTCTCTAATCCCAATTTCCTCCTTCCTTCACTTGAGTTTACCAGCACCATAATGTTGGTATGTATTTTTCCCATCCATGATTTTATAGTTTTACTACAGAGGTAAATATACATAAATAATATATGATATTTATTTTTTTTATCTTAGAACTTCATATAAATCGTATCAAACCATAGGAATTACTCTACAATATTTTTATCATTATTATGTGTTTGAGAATTATTCATGCTATTATGTGTAGACCTGGTTCATTCAGTATTTTGTTGTCTGTCTATCTATCTATATCTATCTATCTATCTATCTATCTATCTATCTATCTATCTATCTATCTATCTATCTATCATCTATCTATCTATCATCTATGATCTATCTAATCTATCTTCCCAATATTGCTCCATTGAACATGTCTTCTTTAGCACCCATGAAAGAATTTCTCATTTCTCTTTGGAATATACTAGAAACAGAATTTCTGGATCATGAGATATGAATATCTTAAACTTTATCAGATATTGTTAAAGTGCTTCCTGAACTGAAAGAACTAACTTATACCACCAGCAGCAGAATATTAGAACTCCTGTTTTATTCTGTCTTAACACTTAGTATTGCTATCCTTTTAAATTTTTTATTAAGATACTAAGTGTGAAATGTTATCTCGTTTCAATTTCTAGTATTATTGGTGTGACAGTTTAAAGTTGGGTGGACTGCAGAAGATCATGTCCTTAGAACTAATCCATTCCTGTGGATATAAACCTATTGTATATGGGACCTTTTGGTTAGATCACTTCAGTTAAGGGCCCTTGATCAGATTACTTCAGTAAGGCATGATCCCGGGTGTGTCTCGATCCTTTTACTAGAGTCCTTTATAAATGGGATAGCTATGGAGAGACAGAGCAGAGAGAAAAGACCCAGGAGCTCATAAAGGAAACCACAGAAGCTGAGAGAGAAAGCCCCAAGAGCAAAAAGCTGAAATCAATGGAAACTGGGAGAGGGAAAGCCACAGAAGGAACAGCCAGAAGCTGAAGGCAATGGAACCAGAGGAGAAGGCAGAGACCAGCAGATGCAACCATATACCTGATTGCCCACAGCTGTAGCTCAGGGAGAAAGCATTTCCCAATGATATCTTGATTTGGATGCTTTTATGGCCTCAGAACTGTAAGCTTATAAGGTAACAAAATCTCCATTGTAAAAGCCAACCAGGGAAGCGGCTGTGGCTCAATCAGTAGGGCTCCCGTTTACCATATGGGAGGCCCCGGGTTCGGTTCCCGGGGCCTCCTGGTGAAGGCAAGCCCGCCCCCACGGCGTGGTTAGCTGACCCAGTGAGCACAAGCAGCAAGGGGGGGATAAATGAATAAATAAAATCTTTAAAAAAAAAAAAAAGCCAACCAATTTCTGGTATATTGCCTTGGCAGCCTTTAGCAAACTAAAACAATTTTTTTATCTTTTTCTATATTTATTGACCATTCAGGAATGCTTTTCTGTGAATTGCCTAAGCAAATCCTTTCAACGCTTTTTATAACTGGCTGTTTTTCCTTCTGATTTGTATGAATGCTGTATATGGTCTTCTTACACTCTATTTTTGAATTATATGAGTTTTAAATATTTTCCCCTATTTATGACTTGTTTTCAAATTTTGGTGGTGTCTTTAGTCTACAGAAATTATAAATGATACCACCTTGAAATTTGATATCAGAAAAATCACCAAATGATGCATATTTACCACTTTTTGTTAGATAAATGCAAATGTGCCTATTCTTGTTAATTTAGTTAATCTTGAAAATAACTGAAGTTTGGGATGGCGTATATATGTTGGGAAAAAGGAACAAATCTTCATTAAAGAATATCTTATAAACAGCAGCCTGGGCGAGGGGCTTACTTGGGTAAAGCAGATGGAAATCTCAAGTTCTTTCTCCCTGGTATGGAGTGGAATTGCTGAAAAATTCACATGAGGCATTGAAGAAGACCTTAAATATTTTTTGAATTACATTAGAGAACACAGGGAAAAAAAGTTGTTTCTTTGGAAACTTATTGACTAAATTAGAAGGATATAAATTTCATTTTTCCAGTGAACTTACATTCACCTTTCCTCAATAACAGGATGTGCCATATGACCATGGGATTTTCTGTCCTCTCATGAGAGTGCCCTCCCTCTGCTTAACTTCCTTTGACTAATATCCCTGACTTCACTACTCAAAAATTTTTTCATCTCTTTCCTTAGCTATAACCAGTTAGATATCTTTTTTTAACATTTTATTCTTAAAGAAGCTTTAGATTACATAAAATATAGAAGATTCCCATATATCCTATCCCCTCCCCCTTCCATACTTTTCCCCATTAACAACATCTTTCATTAGTGTAGTACACTTGTTACAACTGATGAATACATATTGAAGCATTGCTACTAACTATGGTCTATAGTTTGCAGTACAGTTTACACTTTGCACATTTTTATAGGTTTTGACAAAATGTATTATAGCCCGCATCCATCATTGCAATGTCATGCAGAACAATTCCAATGTTCCCCAAATGACCCATGTTATACCTCTTCTTCCCTCTCCCTCCCCTCAGAAACTTTGCTGGCCACTGCCTTTATATCAATGACACAAGTTCTTTCATTGTTAGAATAATATAATAAGTCTACTTTAGTCCATAGTTGCATATTCCCCTTATGTTTGTTCATTCCTCAATCTTGAGAATTTGGGGGTGGTGATGCCTACTCTGTTCCTGATTGAGAAGGCTTAGATCCCATAGGGCAGATAGATGGAACTGTCTTGCTTGCAGTTGTAGATATTCTGTTTTTTGGGGGATGGATGTTGTCCATCTTCATCATTTGTTAGTTGTCCTGGGTGAGTCCGATGAACTGGAGAGTAGGTGTTGCCTGCAACTCTGCTGAGATTCAGGGCTCAACTGGCTATGAACAGCTAGAAGATTTACATCTCTGGGACACATATTTAATGGGTATAGTGCTAATTATAGGTTCAAATAAAAGAGGCATAAGAGCCATGTGTAGGAAAATTATAAATGAGTAACTCCAATACATTGGGCGGATGGGTTATCATATATTCCAAGGTAAGGACCACTGACAGGGTGCCAAATTCCTGGGGTTGTCTGCCCTGTCTATAGTGACTAAATGTCTCTAGAGCCCTCAGGAGCCCTCCTGCTTTGGGCACTGTTTACTGTGGCAGTCACTGAGATCCTGATGAGACATGCATAAGCATAATCTCTGGAATGAACTCCCAACTCACTTTGAAATCTCTTACCCATAAAAAATCATTTGTATTTAATATTTCCCCCTTCTGGTCAAGGTCTTTTTCCAAATGCATCACTAGTTGGTGCTTGGTAATAATCCCTTGGTGCCAGGAAGGCTCATCTCCAGGAGTCACGTCTCACGCCAGGGGAAAGTTCTGAATTTATATCCTGAATTTGGCTTAGAGAGAGTCCATATTTGAGCAAGAAGAAGGCTTTCAGGAGGTAACTCTTAGGCAGTATATAATACTAGGCTAAGTTTCAATTTCACAAGGACAAGGTTCATAAGTACAAGCATCAATATCAAGGGCCTGGCATATTGGTCTGTTCTCCTTCACTAGGCACTGACCGCAAACTTTAGGGATTCTTTCCACTCTATTAGGGAATATAACAGGACTCCCCAGGATGGTTATTGTGTGTGTCTCCACCCATCGTGATAACAGCCCATGACCACTTGAACACATTCATATTCCATAGAGGCATGCCACAGGTGCATCCCTCCCCACACATCCCCACCACCACCAATACCCCGCACCAGTGATCCTCCCCTGCCACAGTTGCAACCCTTCTGCAATCCAAAATCTCCCCAAAAGCAAAGCAAAAATAAATAAATAAATAAATAAATAAATAAATAAATAAATAAAATAATAAAAAATAAAATTTTAAAAAGTTTTTTTTTTCCTTTGTGTCTTTCATCACCATAAGATCTGTTATCTTTTATGTACAGTGACAATTTTTTCTGTATGTTCCCAGAGTCTTATTTTTTCATTTTACTTTTAAAAAGCTGTAGGTTACAAAAAAGTCACATAGAAAATACAGAAAAATTATGAAATGCTTCATGAGTTTGTGTGTCATTCTTGCACAGGAGCCATGCTAATCTTCTCTGTATTGTTCGAATTTTAGTATATGTGCTGCCAAAGTGAGCACCCAGTTAGATATCTTAATAGGAAAAAAAAAAAAAAAAAAAAAAAAAAAGACTCCTGTTCTAGTCTGCTAGGCTGCCAAAATGCAATATACCAGAAATGGGTTGGCTTTTACAATGGGGACCTATTAGCTTACACGCTTACAGTCCTGAGTCTTTGAAAATGTCCAAATCAAGACATTTTCATCAATGCAATACCTTCTTCCTGAAGACTGGCTGCCAGTTGATCCTGGACTCCTCTCTCACATGGCAAGGTAAAGGGTGGCATCTGCTGGTCTCTCCCTTCTCTTCCAGTTTTCATTGCTTCCAGCTTCTTGCTCCCATAGCTTTCACTCTCTTTTTCTGAATTTCATTCTCTTATAAAGAACTCCAGTAAGAGAATTAAGATCCACCCTGATTCCATTCATATAAAATGTAAATGTAAAAATTCTGTACAATTAACCTTTAACTCACCCATCCCTAGCCATCTCTAGCCACTGGTAACCTGGATTCTAGTTTCTGACTGTATGAATTTGCTTATTCTAATTGTTTGATATCAGTGAGATCACACAATATTTGTCATTTTGTATTTACCTCCTTTCACTCAATATGATGCTTTCAAGGTTCATCCATGTTGTTTGTATCAGCAGCTTGTTCCTTTTCACAGCTGCATAATAGTGCATTGTATGTATATACTAAAGTTTGCTTATCCACTCATCTGCTGATGGACACTTGTTGCTTTCATTTTTGGCAATTGTAAATAATGCCACTGTGAACACTGATGCACAAATATCTGTTTGAGTCCCTTCTTTCAATTCTTTTTTTAAAAAAACAATTTATTGAAGTATATCATTCATACATGAACATACATAAACTATAAGTGTTCAGTAAACATTGTGACCTTACAAAACAAACATGCATAACATCATACAGGGCTCTCACACATCACCCCCACACACAAACACCCTGCATTGTTGTGAAACATTTGTTAGCAAATCATGAAAGAGCATCATCTAAGTATTACTACTAACTATAGTCCATATCTTCCTCCCCTATATATTTTTTTAAGGATTTATTCATTTATTTATTTGTTTATTTACTTTTATCCATTTTTACACCCCCCCCCATTTTTGCTGTTTCTGTGTCCATTCGCTGGGCGACTCTGTGTCCATTTCCTGCCCTCTCTTTTCAGCCTTATCCTCTTGTCTTCACTGGGATTCAATCCTCAGAACCTCCAGTGTGGGAGAGAGGCATCCTACTGCCTGTGCCACCTTAGTTCCTGGCTTTTCGATGTGTCTCATCTTGGCTCTCCCTATGTCACTCTCCTATTATGTCATCATCTTGCTGCATGGCTCGCAGGATCTGGCAGCACACCCACACACGGGGCCTGGTGGTGTACCTGCACACAGGGCCTGGTGGCCCACGCACCTGCTATATTTTTTTTTTTTTTTTTTACCGGGAAGTCCCGGGGATTGAACACAGATCCCTACATATGGGAGATGGAAGCCCAACCACCTGAGCCACATCCATCCCCCTGTTATATCTCTTAAGGTTGACCAAAGATACCCAAAGTTACAGTCTTTTCCATACAGGATGGTCATATAATAAATCAGGCTTAGTTTATCACCAGCATTCCAAAAACCAGACCTAGGGAGACACATGCATGGTTTCTAATATAGTGAATGTTTAGCCTACCATGATTATCACAAAATCAGGACAGCGAGAATATTTGCATTTCTTTCAGTTCTTTTGAGTATATACCTAGAAGTAGGATTGTGAGATCATATAATAATTTAAAAATTAACTTTATGAGGAATGGTCAATGTATTTTCCACAGCAGCTGCACCATTCTACATTCTCACAAACAATGAATGTGTCCCTTTTTCTCCACATCCTCACCAATACTTGTTATTTTTCATTTTTTAAATAGTAGTCATTCTAGTGGGTATGAAGTGATATCTCATTGTGGCTTTGAGTTGCACTTTCCTAATAGCTAATGATGTTGAGCTTTTTGGCCAATTGTATATCTTCTTTGGAGAAAAGTCTATTCCAGTCTTTTCCCCAATTTAAAAATTGGATTCTTTGTCTTTTTGTTGTTGTAAGATTTTTAAAAAGATATTCTGAAAATTAAACCATTATTAGATATATGGTTTCCAAATATTTTATCCCATTCTATAGATTATCTTGTTTTTTACTTTCATGATAAACTACTTTGAGGCACAAAACTATTAAATTTTCATGAAGTACCGTTTATCTATTTTTTTCCTTTGTTGCTAGTGTGTATGGTGTAAGGTCTAAGAAACCATTGCCTAGCATAATGTCCTGATGATGCTTCCCTAGATTTGCTTCTAGGAATTTTATAGTCCTAGTTCTTATATTTAGGTCTTTGGTATATTTTGAGTTGATTTTTGTATATTGTATGAGATAAGGGTTCTCTTTCATTCTTTTGTATATAGATATCTAGTTCTCCCAATACTATTTGTTGAAGAGACTATTATTTCCCAATTGAGTGAATTTGGTACCCTTGTTAAAAATCAACACTGAGCCGGCCTTGGGGTTTTTTCCTCTTCCTCTGCTGGGTCAGCTATGGCGGCCGTGAAGACCCTGAACCCCAAGGCCGAGGGGGCCCGAGCCCAAGCGGCGCTGGCGGTCAACATTAGCGCGGCGCGAGGGCTGCAGGATGTGCTGAGGACCAACCTGGGGCCCAAGGGCACCATGAAGATGCTTGTTTCTGGTGCTAGAGACATCAAGCTTACTAAAGATGGTAACGTGCTGCTTCATGAAATGCAAATTCAACGCCCAACTGCCTCCTTAATAGCAAAAGTAGCAACGGCCCAGGATGACATAATTGGTGATGGTACTACTTCCAATGTCCTGATAATTGGAGAGCTGCTGAAACAAGCGGATCTCTACATTTCTGAAGGTCTTCATCCCAGAATAATAACAGAAGGATTTGAAGCTGCAAAGGAAAAGGCACTTCAGGTTTTGGAACAAATCAAAGTAAGCAAAGAGATGGACAGAGAAACACTTCTGGGTGTGGCCAGGACATCTCTCCGTACTAAAGTTCATGTTGAACTTGCTGATGTCTTAACAGAGGCTGTAGTGGACTCCATTTTGGCCATTAAAAAACAAGATGAACCCATTGACCTCTTCATGGTTGAGATCATGGAGATGAAACATAAATCTGAAACTGATACAAGCTTAATCAGAGGACTTGTTTTGGACCACGGGGCACGGCATCCTGATATGAAAAAAAGAGTAGAAGATGCATACGTCCTCACGTGCAATGTGTCCTTAGAATATGAAAAAACAGAAGTGAACTCTGGCTTTTTTTACAAGAGTGCAGAAGAAAGAGAGAAACTAGTAAAAGCTGAAAGAAAATTCATAGAAGATAGAGTTAAAAAAATAATAGAACTGAAAAAGAAAGTCTGCATTGATCCAAATAAAGGATTTGTTGTCATTAATCAAAAGGGAATTGACCCCTTTTCCTTAGATGTGCTTGCAAAAGAAGGCATAGTTGCTCTGCGCAGAGCTAAGAGGAGAAATATGGAGAGGCTGACTCTTGCTTGTGGTGGGGTAGCTCTGAATTCTTTGGATGACCTAAATGCTGACTGTTTGGGACATGCCAGCCTTGTCTATGAGTACATATTGGGAGAAGAGAAGTTCACCTTTATTGAGAAATGTAACAATCCTCGTTCTGTTACATTATTGGTAAAAGGACCCAACAAGCACACACTCACTCAGATCAAAGATGCGATAAGAGATGGCTTGAGGGCTGTCAAAAATGCTATTGATGATGGCTATGTGGTTCCAGGTGCTGGTGCAGTGGAAGTGGCAATGGCAGAGGCTCTGGTTAAATATAAGCCCAGTGTAAAGGGCAGGGCCCAGCTTGGAGTCCAAGCATTTGCTGACGCATTGCTAATTATTCCCAAGGTTCTTGCTCAGAACTCTGGCTTTGACCTTCAGGAAATACTAGTAAAAGTACAAGCAGAACATTCGAATCAGGTCAACTTGTGGGTGTAGACTTGAACACAGGTGAGCCAATGGTAGGAGCAGAAATAGGCATATGGGATAACTATGGTGTAAAGAAACAGCTTCTGCACTCCTGCACTGTGATTGCCACCAATATTCTCCTGGTTGATGAAATCATGCAAGCTGGAATGTCTTCTCTAAAAGGTTGATTTGAAACTTCCCTTGTATCATCTGCTTCATGAAGACTTGACAGAATGATCTTAAGAATACAGCTATGGAATTTTTGTCCAAGCTTCAAATGACTTTCAAAGGAATTTTTCTCCATATTAAAATAGGAGGACATTGGCAACCTTTTCAAATTATGGAGTTCTGAAATTATAATTAGTGGTGTTGTTTTTTTTTTAATTGTGTTGAATTGTATACTCAAAGCAGGTCCTTTTTTACCCAGTGAACAGGATGTTTTACTTTAGCTTTAGTGGCATAAAGTTAGTTAGATAAGCTTATGTTATCTACCTTGTTATTAAATATTCTTCATAAATTTTAATGATTTCATAATTTTTGTGGATGTAATTAATTTATCCAACAGTTCCCTATTGAGCATGTTTTAAGTTTTCTGCTATTATAAATTAACTCTTAAATAACAAATTTTTGAAAGCATTTCTATTTCCTTAGTATAAATTCCTCGGGAAGCGGCTGTGGCTCAATCAGTAGGGCTCCCGTTTGCCATATGGGAGGCCCCGGGTTCAGTTCCCGGGGCCTCCTGGTGGGGGCAAGCCCTCCCGCACGGCGTGGTTGGCTGACCCGGCGAGCACAAGCAGCAAGGGGGGGATAAATGAATAAATAAATAAAATCTTTTAAAAAAATAAAAATAAAAATAAATAAATAAATAAATTCCTGTGAGTGGAATTTCTAGATTATTTGGGCTTTTCACACTTTAGAAATGGTTTTGCTGAAATACTTATGCAGACAAGTTTGTACTCTAGTCGGTAGAAAGAGGGATAAACTGGAGGCAAGGGAGTCAAAGAGCTAAAAGTATGAAATGGAAAAATTAGAGATAGGGAAGAAGATGCCTGAGCATGGTGACTAAGCTGGGGTTATCCTTGATTTTCAGGTTGACCATGTTCATGTTAATGAACCTTTGCTTATTCAGAAATTGCCATCCCAACCTCTCCAGTTCCTCAACCACATTACTGTTTCTCCTAAGTGTTTCCACAAAGTTGTTTTTATGCATTTGGTCTCTGCATCCTTAGGAGGTGTAATTGTATTACTAAGCAAGTGTGCAATAAATCTTAAGGCAAGGTCAAAAAAAAAAAAATCAGTTGGCAGTGATTCCGTGAAAATGGCATATAAGTAAGCAAGCAGGGCTCAACTCTCTCACAAAAACAATAGAGAAATGGCCAAAAGCTGTCTGAAGGACCTGCTTTGGGGGTCAGCAGACCAGGACAGTGCTGCACAACTCCCAGAAGGGTGAGGGAGAGAAAGACAAAGAACCCAAAACAACAAACATGTGTTACTAAACCCTTGTGACCAACAAGAAGGGCCCCCATCCCCCACCTCAAGATGTTAAGCCTGAATAAAACCCTGGCTCACTGCAGTCAAATGAGAGGGGAACAGACACCTTCTTCCCTGTCAGCTATTACAAGGGAAGAGGTAGGTTGAGGTTGAGTCAGATGACTTCTCTTCGGTGAATTTGGCCAGCTGATCCTGCTTTGAATCTCAGCTCTGGCCAGACCAGAAACATGGGAAAGCAGAGGTTGAAAGAAACACCTCCATGGAAAGGGCCAGTGATGAGCTGGCTGGCTAGAAAACTGCAAGGAGAAAAACTGCTTTGGACCTACCCCTGAGAGTAAATCTGCACCCCATTAGTGAGTCCTTGGCCTGATTTTGATAAGTTAAACTGGGCAGTTTTAAAGACTTAGAATAATTTGAACCAAAAATCAAAGAAGAGCTGTGAAAAAAAGGACTAGGCAAGAGAGAGAAATTGACCACCAGAGTAAATTCACCAAGATAGCCAGATGTCTAGATATCAGCAAAAAATTACAAGCCATACTAGGAAAAAGGAAGACATGGCCCAGCCAAAGGAACAAACTAAATATCCTGAAGAGATACAGGCAGGGTTTAAGACAATTAATCAATGATAATCACATAATCCCCTAAATCAATTTAAAGAATTGAAAGAAGATATGACTAAAGAGATGAAACATATTAAGAAGAGCTGGGTGAATATAAAGAACAATTTGAAAGTCTGCAAAGAAAAGTAACAGAGCTTATGGGGATGAAAGACACAATGGATGAGATTAAAAAATACATTAGAAGTACATAAGAGCAGATTTGAATTGCACAAAGACAGAATTACTGATTCTGAAGACAGAACATCTGAACAGAAAGAGAAGAGAATGAAAAAAAAAAAAAAAAAAAAAGGAACAGGGTCTCATGGAATTGAATGACAGTGCAAAATGCACAAACATATGCATTATTGGTGTCCCTGAAGAAGAGAATGGATAAGAGGTAGAAAGAATATTTGAGGAAATAATAACCAAAAGTTTCCCAACCCTTACGAAAGGCATAAATATCAATATCCAAGATGGACAATGTGCCCCAAACAGAATAAATCTGAATAACCCTACCCTGGCAAAACTACTATAGAAAATGACAGATATCAGAGATAAAGAGAAGATTCTGAAATTAGCAAGAAAAAAGCAAAATATCACATATAAAGGAACTCAATAAGATTAAGTGCCAACCTCTCGTCAGAAACCATGGAGGCAAGAAGAAAGCAGTATGATGTATTTAAGATATTGAAAGAGAAAAACTGCCAGCAAGAATTCTGTATCTGGCAAAAATGTGCTTCAAAAATGAGGTTGAGTTTAAAGTTTTCACAGACAAACAAAAACTGAGAGAGTATGTTACAAAAAGATCAGAATTACCAGAGATACTAAAAGGAATGCTGCAGCATGAAAGGAAAAGACAAAGACAACAGACTTGGAGAAGACTGTAGAAATGAAGATTACTATGAAGGGTAAATAAAAGGCAAAAAGATATACAACTGTAAGATATGATAAAGAAAAGCCAAAGGATGAAAATTATGAAGTAAGTAATGCCTTTACAGTAATAACATTGAATGTTAATGGCTTGAACTCCCCAATCAAAAGACATAGACTGATTAAATGGATTTTTAAAAATGAGCCATCTATATGCTGTCTACAGAAACTCACTTCAGACATAAGGACACAACCAGGTAGAAACTGAAATGTTGGAAAAAGATATTCCATGCAAATAGTAACCAAAAAAAAAAAAAAAGATCTAGAGTAGTGATACTAATATTGGACAAAATAGATTTCAAATGCAAAACTGTTATAAGGGATGAAGAAGGTCACTACATATTAATAAAAGGGGCAATTCATCAAGATTAAATAATGATAATAAGTATTTATGAACCTAACCTGGGTGCACCGAGATACAGGAGACACACACTGGCAAAACTGAAGGGAGAAAGAGATGTCTCTACAATAATAGTTGGAGACTTCAATACACCACTCTCGGTATTGGATAAAACACCTGGACAGAGGATAAATAAAGAAACAGAGAGCTCGAATAATATGATAAATAAACTAGACCTAACAGACATTTATAGAGCATTACACCACAAAACAGCAGAATATACATTCTTTTCAAGTGCTCAAGGATCCTTCTAGATAGACCACATGTTGAGTCACAAGACAGGTCCCAATGAATGTAAAAAGATTTGAATTATACAAAACACTGTCTCTCATCATAACAGAATGAAACTGGAAATCAATAATGGGTGGAAAAAGAGAAAATTCATATATGGAGATTAAACAACACACTCTTAAATAATCAATGGGTCAAAGAAGAACTTGCAAGAGAATTCAGTAAATATTTTGAGATGAATGAAAGTGAGAACACAACAAATCAAAAGTATAGGACACTACAAAAGCAATGCTGAGAGGGAAATTTATAGACATTAATGCTTACATTAAAAAAGAGAAGCTAAAATCAAAGATCTAACTGCACACCTAGGGGAACTAGTAAAAGAACAGAAAACTAATCCCAAACCAAGCTGAAGGAAAGAAATAGTAAAGATCAGAGCAGAAATAAATGAAATTGAGAACAAGAAAACAATAGAGAGAATCAACAAAACCAAAAATTGGTCCTTTGAGAAGATCAACAAAATTGACAAAACCTTAGATAGACTGACAAAGAAAAAAAGTGAGAAGACTCAAGTAAATAAAATAAAAAATGAGAGGGAGGACATTACCACGGATCCCACAGAAAGAAGAGAGAGCATAAGAGGATACTATGATTAGCTGTACACCAAAAACCAGACCATGTAGACAAGATGGACAAATTCCTAGAAATGCACAAACAACCTACACTGACCCTAGAAGAAATAGAAGACAGTCATCAAAAACTTCCCAAAGATGAAAAGCCAGATGGCTTCACAGGTGAATTCTACCAATTATTCAAAGATGATTTAATAATGTATTAGGCAGCCAAAGGGGTGCAGATGCAAAATATCAGAAATATGTTGGCTTTTATAAAGGATTTATTTATTTGAGGTGAAGCTTACAGTTACCAGGCCATAAAGCGTAAGTTACGTTACTTACCAAAGTCTGTTGCCACGTGTCGGAGCAAGATAGTTGCTGACATCTGCAAAGGTTCAGACTTCCTCTTCCTTTTAAGGCTCTATGGCCCCAGCTTCTTCCAATATCAGCTGTAAGCTGGGATAAGTCTTGTCTCTCTCCTGGGGCTCATTTCTCTCCAGACTCAGCTGTTTTGCTCTCCCCACAAGGCTAGCTGTAGATTATCAGGCTAATGGTTCATTTCTCTTCCAGGGGCCTCTGCCTTGTCTAATGGAGCCTTCTCACCTTCCTCATGTGTCTGCTTCTCTGTGTGTTTACTTTCCGGGGCTCCAATATCAAAATTTCCCACTTGCTCCTCTGCCGTATAATTTTCCCTGTGAGTCCCTGCCCACCAATGGTGAGGGGGGGGACTCAACATCCTACTGACATGGCCCAATCAAAGCCCTAATCATAACTTAATCAAGTAAAAGTGAAACCTCTGAATTCAATTCAACCTAAGGGTATATCTAGCCAAGAGGAACAGACCAGCTTACAAACATAATCAGTATTTCTTTTGGGAATTCAAAAATATCAAACTGCCACAAATACCCGGGACCTCCCGGTAAAAAAAAAAAAAAAAGCACATTATACACCACCATCAAGTGGGTTTTATCCCAGATATGCAATGTTGGTTCAACAAAAGATAATCAATTAGTGTAATAAACCACATTAATAAATTGAAGAAGAAAAATTACATGATCCTCTCATTTGATACAGAAAATGCATCTGTATCAAATCTGACAAAATACAGCATCTTTTCTTTATAAAATCTCTCCAAAAGATAGGAATAGAAGGATATTTCCTCAGTATGGTAAAGTACGTATATGAAAAACTTACAGCTAGAATTGTAGTAAATGGTGAAGGATAGAAAGCTTTCCTGCTGTGATCAGGAACCAGACAAGTATGCCCACTGTCATCACTGTTATTCAATATTGTGTTAGAAGTTCTAGCTAGTGCAATTAGTCTAGACAAAGAAATAGAAGCCACTCAAATAGGAAAGGAAGAAGTAAACTTTCATTATTTGCTAATGATATGATCCTATATCTAGAAAATCTTGAAAATTTCACCACAAAGCTACTAGAACTAAAAGAGAAGTTCAGCAGAGTGGTGGGATACAAGATTAATACACAAAAATCAGTAGTGTTTCTATACACTACTGATGAGCAATCTGAGAAAGAAATCAGAAAAAATTCCATTTATAATAATGACTAAATGAATAAAATATTTAAGAATAAACTTAATCAAGGACATAAAGGACCTGTATTCAGAAAAGCACAAAACATTGCCAAAAGAAACCAAAGAAGACTTAAATAAAAGGAAGGACATTCTGTGTTCATGGACTGGAAGACTCAATATCGTTAAGATGTCAATTCTACCCAAACTAATTTACAGATTCAATGCAATCCCCAAAAATGTCCCAACAGCCTTGTTTTGCAGAAATGGAAAAGCCAATTATCAAATTTATTTGGGAGGGTAAGGAGCCCAGAATAGCCAAAAATATCTTTTAAGAGAGGAATGAAGTTGGAGAACTCTCACTTTCTGATTTTAAAGCATATTACTTAGCTACAGTGGTAAAAACAGCATGATAGGGGGGCAGATGTGGCTCAGATGGTTGGGTGTCTGTCTCCCATATGGAGGGACCTGGGTTCGATCCCCGGGACCTCTCGGTAAAAAAAAAAAAAAAAAAAACCAGCATGATACTGGCATACAGACAGACAGATTGACCAATGGAACTGAATCGGGAACTCAGAAATAGCCCTTCGCATCTTTGATTAAGTGATTTTTTTGACAAGCCCATCAAGCCCTCCCAGCTGGGCCAGAGCAGTCTATTCAACAAATGGTGCTGGAAGAACTGGGTATCCATATCAAAAAAGAATGAAAGGGAACCCTTATCTCACACCTTATAAAAAAAAATTTAACTCAAAGTGGAACAACGACCTAAATATAAAAGTGACAACCATAAAACTCCCAGAAGAAAATGTAGGAAAACATCCTCAATATCTTGTAGGCGGTAGTTTCTTAAACATTACACCCAAAGCACAAGCAACAAAGGATAAAATAGATAAATGGGACTGCCTCATAATTAAACACTTTTGCACCTCAAAGGACCACGTTAAAAGGGTGAAAAGGCAGCCAACTCAATGGGAGAAAAGATTTGGGAATCACATATTCAATAAGGGTTTCATATCCATGATATACAAAGAGATTCTACAGGGAAGCAGATGTGGCTCAAGCAGCTGGGCTCCCGCCTACCACACGAGAGGTCCTGGGCTCAGTTCCCAATGACTCCTAAATAACATAAGCAAGACAGAAAGCTAACGTGACAGGCTGGTGTGGCAAGCTGATGCAACAAGATGATGCAGTGAGATGATTCAACCAAGAGACACAGCGAGGAAACACAGTGAGAGACACAACAAACAGGGAGCGGAAGTGGCTCAAGCAATTAGGCGCCTCCCTCCCACAGGCAGTGAGCACAAACAATGAAGGGAGGAGAAATAAATAAATAACAAAATAAATCTTAAAAAAATAGAAGAGAGAGAGAGATACCACAACTCAGCAATAAAAAGACAAACTGCCTGATTTTAAGAATGGGCAAAAGACTTGAATAGACAATTATCCAAAGAAATACAAATGTCAAAGGAACACATTAAAAAACATTCAACATCACTAGCAACTAGGGAAATGCAAATCAAAACTACAATGAGACATCATTTCACACCTATTAGAATGGCCACTATTAAAAAGTTGGAAAACTACAAGTTTGGAGACATGTGGAGAGATAGGAATCACTTTTGGTGGGAATGTAGAATGGTACAGCCACTGTGGAGGACTGTTTGGCAGTTCCTAAGGAAGTAGACTATAGACTTGCCATGTGACCCAGCAATACCACTACTAGGTATATACCCAGAAGAACTGAGAGCAGTGACATAAACAGACATCTGCACACTGATATTCATAGTGGAATTATTCACAAATGCCAAAGGATGGAAACAACCCAGGTGTCTATCAACTGATGAAAAGATAAACAAATTGTCATATATACACACAATGGAATATTATGCAGCTGTAAGAAGAAGTGAAATTGTGAAGCACATGACAACATAGATGAACCAGGATATTATGTTGAGTGAAGCAAGCCAGACACAAAAGGACAAATACTGTAAGATTGTGCTTTTATGAACTAAATATATTGTGTAAACTCATAGAGTTAATAATTAGAATATAGGTTACCAGAAAATAGAATCAGGGTAGAGAATGGAAAGCTGAAGGTTAATCTGCACAGAATTGGTAAAAAAAAAATTGTAAATATTTGGAAATGAATAGAAATGGTGAAAGCACATTATAATGTTTAACTAGCAGAGCTATTATATGGGTATGACAGTAGTTGAAAGGGAAAGTCTAACTACATGTATATTACCAGAAGGAAAGCTAAAAAATGTAACATAGTGAAACCTCATGTGAAATATGAATATGAGTAATATTGCATATATAAGACAGATTTTACAAAATATAAATACAAAAAACTAGAGAGACAGAAACAGAATACCAGCTATGTACAACAGGGGAAACATAAAGAGATTGAGAGATGATAATGATGAGGTTTGTTTGTTTGTCTGGTTTTTGTTTATTATTATTATTATTGGATAAATGAAAGTGCTCTAATAATGATTGAAATAATGAATGCACAACTATGTGATTATATCAAATTCCACTGATTGCATGCTTTGGATGGATATATAATTTATTAATATGTGTCAATAAAATTGATTTGTTAAAAAATCAACTGGCAAAATTACATGATTCTTCTTTATTATTTTGAAATAATAATTTAAAAAACATGAGCAAATAAATTCCCATTGTTTAAGCAAAAAAAAAAAAAAAATCAATTGATGATAGATGTAAGAGTCTATTTCTGAATATTCAGTTCAATTTCATTGGTCTACCTATCTGACCTTGTGACAGGACCATGCTGTTCTAACCAGTGTGGCCTTTTATTAGATGTTTGAGTCCTCCAAATTCATTCTCTTTTAAGATGGCTTTGGGTATTTGGGACCCATTAATCTTCCAAATAAATTTTATAATTGCCTTTTCCATTTCTGGAAAGAATGTTGTTGGAATTTTAATTAGGATTGCATAGAATCGGCAAATCATTTTTGGTAGAACTGATATCTTGATGATATTTAGTCTTCCAATCCATCAGTAAGGAATGCCTTTCTATTTATTGAGGTCTTCTTTGATTTCTTTCAGCGATATGAATTTTTTATACCCTTGATCAAATTTATTCCTTGATATTTTATTCTTTTCGTTGCAATTGTAAATGGATTTTTTTTTCTAAATTTCCTCCTCAGTTTGTTCATTATTCATAAATTGAAACATTACTGATTTTTGTGTGTTAACCATGTATCCTGCCAATTTGTTGAATTCATATTTTATTCCAACATCCTTGTTGTAGATTTTTCAGAATTTTATATTTATATGATTATGGCAGTTTGAGATTATGAATTCCCAAAAAAGGGAAAAATTATGTTAGTAAATTGGTTTGTTCCTCCGGGTGAGATACCCTTTGTATTAAATTCAAAGGTTTTAAGTTTACTTAATAAAATCAATTTAGGGCCTTTGATTCAACCACCTCAGTAGGGCGTGACTTAGGGTTGAGTCCCCGCCTCCTTGGTCGGCTGATATCAATGGACACTCACTCAAGAAGACACACAGGGAGAGAGAGAAAGCTCCATAGACACGGAAGACAAGAGAACTTTGATCCTGTGGCCCTGGTGGGGGCTGGGTAGAAATGAGCCATTTCACCTGATTGTTTGCAGCTGAAGTAAACAGGGCAGCTGAGCAGCTGATAAGGCCTGGAAAGAAATGAGCCTTATGATAGACTGAGAGATGAGCCCTATGCCAGCCTATAGCTGAGATAAGAAGTAGCTGGGCCCATGGAGCCTTAAGAGGAAGAAAGAAGAGACCAGGCAGAGATTGCCCACCATCTTGCTTCAACACCGACAGCTGACTTTGGTGAGAAAGCAGCCTTGAATTGGACTCTTTGGGCCTTGTAACTGTAAGCTTTTACCCGAAATAAATACCCTTTATAAAAGCCAATAGATTTCTGGTACTTTGCATCAGCACCTCTTTGACTGGCTAATATAATGATTATGTCATCTGCAAATAGGGCAAGTTTTACTTCTTCTTTTCCAATTTAGATAGCTTTTATTTCTTTCTCTTGCCTAATTGATCTAGCTAGAATGTCTAGTACAATGTTGAATAACAGTGGTGACAGTGGACATCTTTGTCTTGTTCCTGGTCTTACAGGAATGCTGTCAGTCTTTCACCATGAGTTTGAAGTTAGCTGTGGGTTTTTCACAGATGCCCATTATCATGGTGAGGAAGTTTCCTTCTATACATAGTTTTCTAAATGTTTTATAAAGAAGGGGTGCTGAATTTTGTGAAATATCTTCTCTGCATCATTTGAGATTATCATGTTGTTTTCCCCCCTTTATTCTCTTAACATGGTGTAATACATTTATTGATTTTCTTATATTGAACCACCCTTGCATATCTTGGATGAATCCTTCTTGATTATGGTATATAATTCTTCTGATGTGCTGTTGGATTCGGTTTGCTAATTTTCTGTTGAGGATTTTTGCATCTATATTCATAAGGAATATTGATCTGTAGCTTTCTTTTCTTGTGGTCCTTTATGTGGCTTTGGTATGATGGTGACATTGACCTCATAGAATGAGTTAGGGAGTGTTCCCTCCTCTTCAATTTTTTTTTTTTTTTTTTTAGGTAGTGGGGCTTGAACCCAGGACCTCACATGTGGGAGGCAGGCACTCAACTATTGAGCTATATCCACTGCTCCCTCTTCAATTTTGTGGAAGAATTTGAGCTGGAGAGGTGCTAATTTTTCTTGGACTGACAGTTCAATAGTGTTTTGGTGGAGGGACTGATTCCTGGAACTTGTACTACACCATTTTGCCACAATCTTCCCCCATTGAGTAAAAAGCTCCTCTGAAGTTTTAGTTGGTTCCCTTGACTGTTTCTTATTATGTTTTGTAAAGTTTTGCTGATGTCTGGGCATTTTGATGTGCTAACTCTGAAGGTCAGTTTCTCCCTCTTGCCTAGGGACCTAGGGTTTTATTTTAGATTGGCTGTGTGTTGAGGCTCTTCTTCTATGCTTGGTCCAGCTTGTACTGAAACTTCAGAGCAACCTGTGTTTAACTTTTCAGATTTCCTCAGGTCTTCTGCACCTGCTTCTTGCCCTGGACATGTGGTGAAAGTTTTAAAATTGCCCTTTTATATATAACTCTCCCACCTTCTTTTTTTTGGGTCCTTCCTTCCTTCCTTCCTTCCTTCCTTCCTTCCTTCCTTCCTTCCTTCC
>JAKSZT010053779.1:15882258-15954111 GCA_026826555.1 Tolypeutes matacus
TCCTTCCTTCCTTCCTTCCTTCCTTCCTTCCTTCCTTCCTTCCTTCCACCCTCCCTCCCTCTTTCTCTCTCTCTCTCTTTCTTTCTCTCTTTCTTTTCCTTCTTTCTCTTTTCTTTCTTTCTCTCTCTTTCTCTTTTTTCTTTCTTTTCTTTCTTTCTCCCTTTCTTTCTTTCTTTCTTTCTTTCTTTCTTTCTTTCTTTCTTTCTTTTTCTTTCTTTCTTTCTTTCTTCTTTCTCTCTTTCTATGGAGTCCTTCTGTAGTCTGTATCTTCCTCCAGAGTTCCAAGCTAGTGGGATTTGTCTTTGTATTAGTTGTTTCTGAGGGGAGACATTTCCAGGGGATGTCTTTCACTGCCATCTTGATGATGTCAGTCTCAATGGTAACATCTTAGTACTACTAAGAAAATAGTTTGACCTCTCAAACCTTGAATGGGTCTTGGGAACTTCAGGGAGCCCCAGAACCACTGGTTAATTACAAATTTAAGAGTAATATGAATTGTTTAGTATTGCAATGTGATCCTTGGTCTTCAGGTGCCACTTTTGCAAATATTGTACTAATATGTGAACACCTGTGGATCCATGAAGTGGAATCTGAAACTAAGCAACAAAATGGGCACTCACTATCACTATTGCTTTAGAACTATTTGGTAGGAAAGACTTAACAAGTTAATTTATCTTTTATATTATTTAAATACTTCCTTTAAGCCGTGCCAGCTCTGATTGTCATGTTCTAAGTACTACTTTTTGGGTCTTCTCAGTTACAGCCAGTTCTAAACCCCTGGGGGTCTATGCAAATTACTGAGTGGGTCATTAGGGAAGCATGTCCACTTTCGGTTGCCCTATCTCAGCACCCTCGAGGCAACCTAAGCCAGTCTTGTTCTTGGCATACCCAAACCATGGTGCTTGCTCCAGGGGGTGGCGAGAGCCCATCTTCATATGGGTGCCCCCTCCTACCAGCATTTCAGAACTGATGGCTGGAAGGGACCTTCTACCCAGGTATTTTGCAACTTGGTACTTCACTTTGACTACAGCAATTTAAGCAGATCCACTTCTTCTCTTTTCCTCTCAGTCAACTTTCTTACCTGCAAAAATTTCTGGATCCCCTTCTGGGCCACTTGGAAGTCATTAAAATTTGGGGTCAGTCTCTGGCTTTCTCATACTTAGATCTTCCATGCCACTGTCTTGTTGGCCTTCTTGATATGCACACAGACCTCAAAAGCTCCGTTTGGCAGGGCATGAGTTCTCTCTACCCTTGGAAACCTCCAGCTTCATGGGGAATTTGGTCACCCATGGGGACCTCCCCCAAGGTTTACTTATATGTGTTGGAGGGGCAGAGTACAGGACCTTCATGCTACCTTTTATTATTTTCCTCAATTGCAAACTCTTCTCCCTCTTTTCAGCTCAAAGCTCTTTATTTAGGTGGTGGCAGGGCATGTGTGGCAAGTGTTCAGTCTACTCGACACCCCCTTTGCTAATCTCTCCTGCCTTATACCAGTACCTTCAGTGTTTGCCCTAAAGTCAGTCTCTCTCTCTCTCTCTCTCTCTCTCTCTCTCTCTCTCTCTCTCTCTCTCTCTGCATCTCTGTTTCTGGCAAGTCCCCAGTGGAGCCAAAGTAAGCCCATGTCGCTGGATCTGATGGGGTTGGTTGAGGGGACAAACTCCGGGGAAAACATCCTGCCTCCAATGCCTTATTCACTAGACTTTGTATTCTTTTCCATTTCCTTTGCTTCTTTTCTTATAAAGACAATTTGTTAAACGTTCCATTAATTATTGCTTATTCATGAACATAAATCTACAACGCAGAAAAAGATCCTTTGTGAGTTTGGGGATGTACCTTAGGCTCACTGTAACTGTTGGCCAGCAAGAAGCTCCATGCAGAAATAGAATGCATGCGGACAGTGCTGGTGCTTGGCAGTGCTGGGATGAGGCCCACTGGGCTGGGCTGAGGATTGTTGCTTTAAGAAGGCCTTTTGTAGCTAAGGCTATTCCACCACCTAGTCTCTCTTCCATCCGGGTCTCCCCACACACCTTCCAGGCCATGGTCACCTTGCAACTGCTCCCTACTGCCAAGCTTGGCTATTTTCCCTAAGGCTTTTTCAAAGGACCTCTTACGTGCACATCCTCCTAGCTTTTCACACTGAGCATTACTTCAAAGGCTCAGCAGTTCTGGGAAGGGAAGAATGACAATAAAGAAATACCAACTGGAGAAAGGTTTGCTTTGGCAACTGCTGAATTGTTCTGCAGGTGGGGAGGTGCCTGCCTCCTACTCCTGCAGGCTCACTCACCCTCACAGCTCATTACAGATATTTTCCTTTGGTCTGGTTTCTTCCTGTTCCTTCTGAAGCTCTGAGCCCCTACTTTTAGGAGGCTTATGTAAATTTCCACAAGGTCTCAGCTGCTCCTGGCTCCATTGATCCCTTTATCTGTTGCCAACACAAGGATTCTCCTAATCTTGCTCTGAGCCACTGTGTCTATAACTCAAGAGGAGAGAGGCTCAAACACTCAGAAGGTGGGGCCTTTGCAATTTCGTTCTGCAATTTATTTCAAGGTCATTATGCATAGGAGGTCCTGTCAGAGAGCCTGCCCCATTACTGTCACCAGTAGACACTCGTAGGTCTCAACTAAAGTCCTGAAACCTTAACTTGTGCATTATTGCTTTGTGCAAGAGTTGCAAATTTAATATATATATATATATATATATATAAACATCATGTGAACTACACCAATCACTGGCTGCATTCAGCCTGCTGATCACTTTAGGATCACTGAGTGGCACACCTGGACCAAGAATTCTTGACCCTATTAAATAATTATTACCTTCTCTTGAAACATTTGTTTATTTTAAGTGCTTTTGAGATCTGAACCATAAAGCCTGGAAAACAGTCCACACAGCCCCGAGGATTTGTGTCTGCTTAGACATCCACAGAAGTGTCTGTCCATGGGAAGCGGCTGTGGCTCAATCAGTAGGGTTCCCGTTTACCATATGGGAGGCCCCGGGTTCGGTTCCCGGGGCCTCCCGGTGAAGGCAAGCCCGCCCGCACGGCGTGGTTAGCTGGCCCAGCGAGCACAAGCAGCAAGGGGGGGATAGATGAATGAATAAATAAATAAAATCTTTAAAAAAAAAAAAAAAGAAGTGTCTGTCCTTTGGTTGAACCCAGAGATCTGGCTAAGTTAAATACGGAGTCCATCTCTTGAAGATACAAGCACCACAAAACCTCCTCATTTCCCTACAGACTATGCAACAAGCTGTTGACTCATGACCCTTTTGCTGCCAGTACTGTCAAGTGGATTCAATGAGTAGGGAGGTGACAAGGTAGGATACCCCATTGCGTTTTATTGTTCTTTGCAGAGGCTGCTTATGCTTTCCAGATGGAGCTCTAGACTAGCCTTCAAGGGCTGCTGTGTTTCCCTTTCCCCACTGACTCACTCATGCCGTGAAAGGTCAGACAACTGGACAAACACCAAGTGCCAAGTTAATGCAACAAAGATCTTTTTCTGAGGCCTCAAGCATCTTTGTGGTGAGGGATTGTTTCCTTAAAAAAAAAAAAAAAAAAAAAATCCCACAGACCTAAGCCACCTGCTACAAAATACTTCCTGCCTGATGATAAAATTTGAGAACAAAATCTGGAATGGAGTGTTCCGTAAATTGCTCTGAATTGGTTAGGAGGCAAGTTGTTCTAGTATTTATTGCATTTTGTTTGCACTGAGCTAATTCAGAAAGTAATAGAGCAATAAGTGACCCATGTGAAGTTCTGCCCATGAAGAATTAGATCAAGACACGTACAAGTTCCAAGAGTCCTTATTTGTTGGGGGCTAGGAGAAGGGGGATTACTAAAACAACAACTGCAATAACAAAATCCACTGGAAGCATTATGAGAAGGACAAAATTGTACTCACGAAAACTCCTTTCAGGGAAAGTAGTATATTAATTAGAAGGAATAAAGTTCTTGTATAGCCACTTGAGCTAGGGAATTAGAACCTCTAAAGGGCATCCTTGAATAAAAATAGTCGGTTAATTAACTGTCTTTTAAGGAATAGTGCAATTAATTATGAAGCTTTTGTTTTCCTTAGTGAAGAACAGTCAGAGCAGAACTGCTGGGTGAATAGAGGAGATGCTGAGTCCTGCCACCCCTGTCTTCCTGCTTTGCCCATCTGCCAGAGCATTTGGTATCTCTCTCAAATATTGAGATGAAAATTCAAGAGTATTTTTAAAATATTGGTTTGAATGAATGCCAAAATAGTTTGCCAAAGAGTTCATATATCTTGCTAAGACCCTGGACCTCAGGAATTTGCCATCTTGGAAATTTGACCAGTTCATGCTATGGTGATGGCATTGTTAATCTACAGAGTTTTTAAAAATGAGGTGAGTCAAGTGGGTCCTATTTTCAGAACTACTTCTTAGGTCATGGTTAGTAGGTGGGGAGGTCTCAAAACAAATCTATGCTTTAGGGATGAAAGAGGAAGCCAGGCATCTGTGAAGTCGCTTAGCCTATTTTCACTACACTTTGAGCCTGAAGTTACTAAATTCTATCCCAGAGTTGCCTCCTTCTGACCTAGACCCAACAGAGATGAATTGGCTCCATAGAGAGAGTCTCAGGTCCCCACCCCTAACGTTTCCACTAGCAGAAATTAGGAAGGCAGATAGGGCAGGGTGGAGGAGAAATCGCCTAGGGAGAGAAATTGTTTCCAGAGGTGCTGGGGAGGGCTCTAGGCCGTGGGTAAGGAGACACTCAATGTGACTGACTTCCTTTGGGTGCTCAGGCATATGATGGAGTTCTCTTGGCCTAGAATATAGCCAAAGAGATCTACAAATTCACTCCACCCCATGCCATTGCCTTCCCTACTACCCAAGCACTTAGCCCTACAGCCGTAATTCATTATTTATTAGCATGGACATGTCATTTGTTTGACTTCTTCCCTCAGGAAAGGAAAAACTCTTTCCTCAGGGCTTAGGCTCAGGCTCAGGGTGGAGCTCCATGCACACTGGCAGCTTGGCAAAAGGTATAAGCTCATGTTTACAAAAACAAAACAAAACATGGACTTGCAATATTCTCCCTTCCCACAACCAACCCCAGACCCTCTCTACAGTTAGGAGGTCATCTAGGGCTTTGATCAAACTTCTTCACTAAAATGAAAAGCAGATTCAGTTTGTTACAGTTGGTCTTTGTTTAGGCAAAATAAAATACATTTTTCCAAAATTAAAATAGAAATTTGGAATCAATCATAGACATTTTTAAAATTCAGGGAGTGTTGTAGATGCATGCACCTGAGTTTGTACGTGTTTCGTCCTCAGTTGTGTCACTGGTTGCTCCTACGCTCTTGAACACTGAATAAATACTAAAAGTGTCTTGATTTGGTCTACATGTGGGATTGGGAGTTTTCAGCTTGGAGAAGAGAAGTCCAAGGGACAATAGCCTTTTAAAAAAATCACCACTAAATAATAACTATAAGAAAAAAAATAAAGAAGATATAGCTTACTGTTTGCATGTAGGATTTTTATATTGACGAAAATTGTTAAATATTAGAATAGGTTACATTAATAGAGAAAATGGAATCTGCTCTAAGGGTCACTAAAATAAATCTTGTCAGTTACTAGATAGTTTAGTGCTATTCTTAACTGAAGGAAGAAAGGACATCTTCTCCCCTATATATTTTTTTATTACAACCAAGGATTTGCAAACCTGTATGTAGTTTATCTAAATGTCTTTTTTTCCTGAACCCTGATAACAGAAAAGAATTGTAATTATCTTTACTTTTTTATATGATACATTTTATTTTTAGAATAGTTTTAGGTTTGCAGAAAAATTGAACATGACATACAGAAGGTCCCATATAATCCCTCCCTGCCCACATAATTTCTCCTATTATTAACATTTTGTATTAGTGTGGTACATTTGTTACAATTGAAGAGTCAATATTGATACATATATTAAGTTTCTCCAGAGAAACAGATCCCACATACATACATGAGTATATATTAAGAAATTTATCATAAGAATTGGCTCATGTGACTGTGGGGATGGCAAGTCCGAACTCTGTAGGGCAGCCCTCAAGCTGGAAACATGATGAAAGTGACCCTGAATTCCCAGGAGAAGCTGTCTGTCTGAAATAGAGATAGAAGTTCGTTATGATTGCTGAAATCCTCAGTTCTCCCTTTAAGGCCTCCCACTGATTGGATGAGGAGATGCCTCTCATAGCTGAAGGCTATCTCCTTTGTTGACTATAGATGTAATTAGCTATGGATGCAACCAACTGACTAATCATTTAAATCCATCTACAAAATACCCTCAAAGTAACAATCAGGTCAGTGCTTGCTTGACCTAACAACTGGACACTATAATTTAGCGAAGTTGATGCATGTAATTAACCATCACAATACATTATTAACTAAAGTCCATGGTTTACATTGGGGATCACTCTTTGAGTTGCACAGTTCTTTGAGTTTTGGCAAATGCATACGGTCACACATCCATCATTACTGTATCATATAGAATAGTTTCAGTGCCCTAAAAATGCCCTCTTCTCTACCTATTCATTCCCCTTTTCCCTGAACCCCTGACAATCACTTATCTTTTTACTATCTCTATAGTTTTGCCTTTTCTAGAATGTCTTATAGTTGGAATCATTCCCTGTTTTTAGTTGAAGGAAAAATTCCCTCAAATGGTCATCTAGCTTTAATATAGATGTTATCTGCTATGCATTTAGTTTATATGCACAGCAGATAAAACAAAACAGATAAATCAAGAACAAATTGCTTCTGCTAGAAGATCTTTCTTAATAATACAATATATATAAAGAGAGCTAGTGTGGACCAGTAGAGAAAAATAATTTAAAATTGTATGTGGGGAGCAGGTATAGCTCAGTGGTTAAGCACCTGCTTCCCATGTATGAGGTCCCAGGTTCAATTCCCATTCTCTCTCCCACCCACCAAAAAAAAAAAAAAAAAAAAAAAGAGTATATGTAGTGAGCGGATGTAGCTCAGTGGTTGAGTGCCTGCTTCACGTGTAGGAGATCCTGGGTTCAATCCTGCTACCTCCTAAAATATATATGTATGTGTGATTTATGTGTAATCATTAAATTGGGATCAAATTTTAAAAACTATCTACCTCAAAGAAAAAATGAGAGAAAACTATATCTCAGGGGGGCAAGGCCAGCCAGGAGAGATGCATGGGAAGGGGGCAGAAGCCAGTGGGGACTTCAAGGGTGCCATTGCTAGTGGAAGATTCTTCAACCAATCATGTCAACTGAGACAGTAGTTTCTTTACCTTTATGTGATGAAGATCAGGGATCTAAACTTAGCCAACAAGCTAAAGAGGCACTATTTGTCCCCACTGAGATGGCAGGTTTTGCAGCAACTGTTGCATATGAATTATACAAACTGAAGAGCAGAGGAAACACTAAAATGTCCATTGACCTGATCCACACGTGTGTGGCCGCCCAAGGCTTTGTTGTGGGAGCAATGACTCTTGGTATGGGCTAGTCCAAGTATCAGGAATACTGGGTAAAACCTAAACTTGAGAAGAAGAGATGTTGTCTTGGTCTCATTGGTGGTATTTGCTTTAGTTAGACATCTCAAATTGAGGTGACAAGCATATGCTGAAAATAAATCATTTGAGTAGGTTCAGCAATAGCATGGTATTTTGAATATTGGTTGCCTTTCCTTCAGGCTTGATTTGCTTAGAAACCAAATTACTAGTGACTAGTTCACTAACTAGGTCATTCAGAGGAGTCAGGTTAGGCCAAAAGAAACATATCACCCAAATTCTCTTTACATTATGGATCCCTAATGGTAATTAATGATCCCTGTTAATGGTAAAATATCTATGTGCTTAAATCTTACATTGAAATTAGTTCTAAAAAAGATAGGCCAACCCTGAAGTGCTTCCAGTTCTGCAGAATATCACATTGTTGGTTGTTATGTGAGAGTGCTATTTACCCTGATTAATTTAATTTTTTTCTTTCTGCTTACCTTGTGGACTGGTCTGGTATTTTGGTTTCTAGGTTTGGTTGACTCTCAAAGAACCCTTTCAGAAAAGTGATGGAATATAACACTGTAATGCCTCCCACGACTGAAAATGTGTGTGTGTTTAAACCAAACCTAAAAACTGGGTAACAGAGCTGCTTAAAAGAGTATTTATTTTAGAATCGTACTTATAGTAAACATGAGAATAACTTAATTGTGGATTCTACTTTAGCTCTTTTGTAATTGCAGGATTACATTTTTTCTACTGTTACTAGAATAATTTTTAAATGCCATTTTGAATTAGAAGTATGTGTTTAAAGTGCTACTCTAAAAGCAAAGGAGGACTATATATGTGTATAGTACATTTATTTTCTCTGTAAGAGTCACAAATGTGGATACATTACCTGTATTGGAGGTGCCTAGTGATTTATAAGCAAGTTGGTTTGGTCAGACATTATATGCAAACTTGACATGCTACAGAATGCTTTGTTGCACTTGTGAAAGTCTTGTCTGACTTTACATTCCATGATGACAACATGGTGAACATATTGTTATAAAAGTGAGTGAACACATAAAAATATATATCTCAGCTAGACACTTGAAAAGAATCGCCTACATTTTGTCTTATACCTATTTTCATTTCTAGTCCATGGTTATACTTTATTAGAGAAGACACATGACAGTGACCACAAGCTTGCCGTGTCCTAAAAGGCTTGTCTTCCCTGCTTTGTCTCTACAATAAAAACAAAGGCCCATCAGAAACAGAACTGCCTGAGGATTCATCTGTATGCACTATATGATAAAAGAAGATTATTCAATAAATGATTCTTGGAAAATTAGTTAGCTATTTGGATCTTACCTCACGCTATAAACAAAATAAATTCCAAATAAATTAAATGTGCAAAATAAAAACATAAAAGAAGGGTTAGTAACTTTTGTATAGTCTTAAGATAGGGAAACCCAGTCTAAACAAAACACCAAAGATGGAAAATATGGATAGAGCTCACAATGTGAATGTTAGAAACAGATGTTAATTAAACACACACACTAAAAGACAAATGATTACTAGGGAAAAGTTGGCAACATATGTGAAAAATGGTTACAGACATTACAACATAAAAATGGCCTTTCAGATTAATAAGGAAAGGAAGCATTCACTTGTAGGAAAATGGGCAAAGGACGCAAAAGGGCATTTCTCAGGGAAAAAAAGGCAAAGGGATGAATAAAAACACGAAAAAATGTTCAGCTACACTACTCATTAAAAAAATTAAAAGAAAAGAAAATTTAAAAAGTAATTTGGGGGTTACTTGGCTCCTGGGAACCAACACCATGGCATCCAGCTGCAAGATCAGCCGGTGCCTCCTCAACAGTGACCTGGCCAACTTAGGGGTGGAGTGCCTCCAGATGCTGGACTCTGGGGCTGACTATCTGCACCTGGATGTAATGGGTGGCCATTTTGTTCCCAACATCACCCTTGGTCACGCTGTGGTAGAAAGTCCTGACACTGTCCATACATGTGCAGGGGCAGGAGCGAACATGACTGTGTCTGGCAGTGCCATTATCAGGAGTGAAGACCCCATATCTGTGACCAACCTATTAAGAAACATTTGCTCAAAAGCTGCTCAGAAATGTTCTCTTGATCAATGAAATCTCAAAGAGCCCAATGTTTCTGCTCGTGAAATCTCCTTTTTACTGGAAAACAAGAAGGTTGTCTACCAAATTATATTGCAATTGAAGCTGTGCTGCTTTTCTGAGCAATTATTCGTTCCACTGGCTAAAATCTATTGTGCAGAATGTTCTAAGAGGGTAGAAATTGATGTGTATAACTACATTTTTAGTAGGAATGTAGGAATTAAAAGATTAGTGTGATAAATACCCTGTTTTTACTGGGAAGTTTGATTTTATAAAGAGTGAAAATATAAATGTGTTATTAATGTTTTAAACAAAAATATGTCTAATGCCTAAGGGAGGTTTATTAGCGACTTGTATTAATCAGCCAAAGGACTGTTCATGCAAAGTACCAGAAATCTGATGGCTTTTATAAAGGATATTTATTTGGGGTAAAAGCTTACAGGTACAAGGCTCTAAAGCAGGGGTTCTTATCCTGTTTTTTTCCATGGATCCCTTTGCCAGTCAGATGAAACCATGGACCCTTTACTAAGTCTACACTATACTGTGTATTATTTAACAAATATATCACACCTGCACCAACATGTCCCCACAAGAATAATGTTTTTTTGAATTTCAGTTCAAGCTCACCCCTGGGGGCGGGTGTGGCTCAAATGGTTGGGTGTCCATCCCCCATATGGAGGGACCTGGGTTCGATCCCCGGGACCTCCTGGCAAAATAAGGAAAAATGTAGGGGGTGGGCACGCTGCCAGTCCCCGTGAGTGGGTGAGCCCCAGGTCCTGCACACGGGTGCACTGCCAGGCCCCGCTGAGCCACGCAGCAAGATGATGACGTAACAGGAGAGTGACACAAGGGAGAGCCGAGATGAGACATGCTAAAAGACCGGGAACTGAGATGGCACAGGTGGCAGAATGCCTCTCTCCCACATCAGAGGTTCCCAGGATCAAATCCCGGTGAAGACAGGAGGAAAGGGATGAGAAGAGAGGGCAGGAGGCTGACACGGAGACTTGTTCAGTGAATGGACACAAAAACAGGAAAAACGGGGGGGGGGGGGGCGGTTTAAAACAAACAAACAAAAAACCCTGCCTTAAAAAGTCCAACTCAAGGCTGCTTTCTCACCTGAGTAACTGGTGCCATGGGTTGAAGAAAGATGGCGGGCAATCTCTGGGAGGGTCCAGCCTCCCTCTCTGTCTAAGCTACATCTGGCAGAGGGCTTGTCTCTTTCCGGGCTCAGCTGCAAACTCTTAGGTGAATGGCTCATCTCTCTTCCCCAGGGCCCCAGGATCAAAGTTCTCTCCTCTGCGGTGTCTATTCTATGGAGCTCTCTCTCTCTTCCTGTGTGTCTTCTTGAGTGAGTGTTTGTTTGTATCAGCCCACCAAGCGGGCAGAGACTCAATCTGAGTGGTCAAATCAAAGCCCTAATCTTAACATAATTTAATCAAAGACACCTCAGCTGAATCTAATACAATCAAAGGGTAGCACACCTAGAGGAATAGATTAGTTTATAAACATAATCTCTTTTTGGGAATTCACAAATAATCTCAAACTGCCACACTACTATTTTTAAAAAATGATTTTTCTACATTTCTCAAGGAAATTTGTTACTTGTAGCTGTTTTCCAAAAGCAAAGGAAGTCCTTATATTTTTACTCTTTCATGTCATTTGTGATTTGTGTTTATGCTTGATAATATGACTAGAATGGAACATATGAAAAATTCCAAGCTTGGTTCTGGCTAAGATAGGATACCATTTTCTTCTTCTGACTAAAACCTCTATTTTTAGCTTTTCTTCTTATACTTGATGCATCAAGACAATTTTTTTTTAAGTATGAAAAAAAGTAATTTAATGAGCTACCACTTTCTAACCCAATACATGAACTGGTATTAAAAAGAATAGTACAGGGAAGCGGATGTGGCTCAAGCAATTGAGCTCTTGCCTACCACATGGGAGGTCCTGGGTTCAGTTCCTGGTGCCTCCAGGAAATGAATAAGACAGCAAGCTGGCATGACGGGCAGACACAGTGAACTGACATAAGATGATGCAACAAGAACACACAAAGAGGAAAGACAATGAGAGACACAACAAAGTAGGGAGCTGAGGTGGCTCAAGCGACTGAGTACCTCTCTCCCACATGAGACATCCCAGGTTCGGTTCCCAGGGTCTCCTAAACAGAAGACAAGCAGACATAGAGAGCATACAGCAAATAGACACAGTGAGCAGACAGCGAGCGCGAACAACGGCGGTGGGGGGGGTAGTAAATAAATAAAATAAATCTTTAAAAACAAACAAACAAACAAACAAACAAACAAACAAAGAATAGTACAGGGAACTGATGTGGCTCAAGCAGTTGAGCACCTGCTTCCCACATGGGAGGTCCCTGGTGCCTCCTAAAAACAAAAAAATAAATAAATAACAAGCAAACAACTGAAAAAACCAACTCAAGGGAAGTGCTGGCTTCCTGCATACGAGGTCCTGGCTTCAATCCCTGGTCCTGGTACCTCAATAAACAAACAAACAAACAAAAAAACAAATAAAATAATTAAATAAATAAAAAAATTGTACATTGGTGACAGGATGTAGGAAAATCGGCATTCTATCTAACTGGTGAGAATGAAATTTGTACCTTTTGGACAGCAATTAGGTGATGTGCACAAGCAACTTAAAATACATTTCTTTGACTTCCTGGGGCTCCAGCTCAAGACTCCAACATCAGAACTACTACAACTTGGTCCTTTGCCATGCTTTTTTATCTTTGAGACCCCACCAACCAAAGGGTGGGGTTCAATGCCCTACTGACGCTGCCGGTCAATGCCCTATTCATAACTTAATCATGCCCAGATGAACAGACCAATTTACAAGCATAATCCAATATCTATTTTTGGGATTCATTACTATATCAAACTGCCAAACTGCTACAGACCCCTACCTCTCACCATATATAAAAATTAACTCAAAATGATTTAAAAAAAAAAAAAACTAAATATAAGAGCTAAATTAATATGATTCTTAGAAGAAAACTTAGGCAGAAAGCTTCAGGACCTCGTATTAGGCAATGGATTCTTAGAGATGATACCAAAAGTACAAGCAACAAAAGAAAAAAATAGATAAATTAGACTTCATTAAATTAAAAACTTTTGTGCATCAAAGAACATTATCAAGAAAGTAAAAAGACAACCTATAGAATGGGAGAAAATATTTACAAACCATATGTTAGATAAGGGCTTAAGATCCAGAATACATAAAGAACTCCTACAAGTCAACAACCAAAAGACAAGAATAGGCAAAAGACTTGAATAGATATTTTTCACAGGATCTACAAATGTCCAGTGAGCACATGAAAAGATGATGAACACCATTACCCATTAGGGAAATGCAAATTAAAACTACCATAAGATATCATTTCATACCCACTAGGATGGTTATTATTTTAAAAAACATCAAACAAACAAAGAAACACAGGAATAAGTGTTGGCTGTGATGTGAGAAACTGGAACTTTGCTGGTAGGAATGTAAAATGGAGCAGCCACTATGGAAAACATTTTAGCAATTTATCAAAATGTTAAACAGAATTTTACCATATGACCTGGCAATCCCACTAGTAGGTATATACCCAAAAGAATTGAAAGCAGGGACTCAAACTGATACTTGTATGTCTATGTTCATAGCAATATTATTCACAAGAGCCAGAAGGTGGAAACAACCTTAGTGTTCATCAACAGATGAATGGGTAAACAAAATGTCATATATATGATACAATGGAATATTATTCAGCTGTAAAAAGAGCAAAGTTCTGATATACCACATGGATGAACCTTGAAGACATTATGCCAAGTGAAATAAGCCAGACACAGAAGAACAAATATTTTATGATTCCATTTATATGCGGTATCCAGAATATGCAAATCCGTAGGGACAGAAAGCAGATTAGTGGTTTCCGGGGGGGGGGGAGGGGGATGGGAGGAATGGGGAATTATTGCTTAATGGGTACAGAGTTTCTGTTTAGGATGCTGTAAATATTCTGGAAATAGATAGTGGTGAAGGTTACACAACATTGTCAATGTACTTAATGTCCCTGAATTGTACACTTAAAAATGGATAAAATGATTTGTTATGTCTACTGACTAAACAGAAGTGTGCTAGAGATTCCATAATTATTTTAAACTCTAAATGTTAAACAGTTTTGCAATCAATGGCAAGTTCTCAAGCTGACTGTCGTGCCCTGTCCTCCCCTCTGAGCTCTCCATTGTCTCAGGCCCCCTTTGCAGCAAATGGACTCTCCTCTGTTCCTGGCCCCAAGTGCTAGACCTAATGAAAAGCTAAGATCTCAACACAGAACGAGTCACTGAAAGGATGTAAGGATGTGCCGACAGACACCAGCACGCTGGTGACAGATTGTGCCACTTTAGGCTTCTACTTGTATTTTAGAAGCTAAAGGTGTAAAATGTATGCCTACCTGCCCTGGGCAGAGGGCCTTGCTATTTATAGATGTTCTAATGAGAACTTTCCATATTGTAGCAACTGAGGAAAGATTAATGAGCCAGTTAATTAATAGAATTGTTAGAGCCCATTGCATGAGAAATTGTAAATCAACAAAGAAATATTTCTTACTTGTAAAGAAATTGTGACTACCCAAATTCAAGATATAAATCAACTTTTAGGGGAGATTTCTCTTGGCAAGAAAACAGGGAAAGATCCCATTCTTTTTGAAGTGTATTTTAGGTTTTCCTAGTGGTTATTATTTTTAATTGGTAACTTCATCAACAGACAAGCATTTTCTTGTTTGTTTGTTAGGGTCATCAGGCTGCAGCTTTCTACTGTATCATCTTCGTAAAAAGAACTATCTAAAGCCACTTGCAACAGTATATGGTCCTATGGCCTGGACTCCTGGGGCATGGCAACACAATGGACAAGGAATTGACACAGGATGTTTTCTTGACTCTGACTTGGTTAGTGTTAAAATAACACACTGAGTAACAGCAGCTGGTACCACAGAGATAGGCATTTGAACCTTTATGTTGGGCCCCATTTTCAGGTCGTAGAAAATCTGTGTGCAATGGAAAGTTCAGGGAAAAGAAGGTCCTTGCTGGGTACTAGGGAGAGCTAGGGCAAAGTTCTCCAGAGTGCTATATGTGGCTCTCGGGAAAAAATTTACCAGTACACTTTGCAAAAAAAAAAAAAATTAAGTTCCCATTAACAACTTGAATTTTTTAAGAAGGCAACATGTGAAAAGAAGATTGGATGTTCCAGAATTAAACCTGGGTTCAAATTCTTGCCTTGCCTCTTATTAGAGGTATGGCCTTAATCTCTATGAATTTCATAGTCTTCTTTGTTAAATGGGAATAAAGGTATGTATGGAGGAGATGACAAAATATTCATAAGGTGCACAGAACTTTCTGAGGCATTTTTTTGTTGTTGTTTGTTTGTTTTTTATGCTTTTTGTTTTTTCTTTTTTCTTTTTATTGTTATTTTATTTTTTTAGCTATTTATTTTTTTAGGCATTTTTTACAACTTTTTTAAATTAGAGAAGTTGTGGATTTGTAAATCATGCATAAAATATAAGATTTCCATACACCACCTACCATGAACACCTTGTATTGGTGTGGAACATTTGTTACAATTGATGACTGTACTTTTAAAATAATTGTACTATTTTTTTTTAACAGTAGCTACATTTGTTACAGTTGATGAAAGATTATTAAAATTATACTATCATCCATAATTTATATTAGGTATATTTTTCTCATATACCACCTTATTATTAACACCTTGTTTTAGTATCATGCATTATTCACTAAAGAACATTCTTATACTTGTATTATTAACTATAGTCCATCATCTACAATAGGGTTTACTGTTGTATAGTCCTATGTTTTATCTTTTAATTTTTATTCTAGTAATATATACATCTTAATTTTTACCCCTCCAACCACATTTACCTCCATAGTTCAGTGCTGTTGATTACACTCACAATAATGCGCTACCGTCACCACCATCCATTTCCAAACCTTTACTATCAACCCAGAGAGAAACTCTGCACAAGTCAATCATCAACTACTCATTCTCTAACCCCAATCTACCTCCTAGTAACCCATATTCTATATTTTAACTCCATGAGTTTGCTTATTATACTTAGTTCTGTCAGTGAGATCATACAATATTTGTTCTTTTGTATCTGGCTTATCTCACACAACATAATGTCCTCAAGGTTCATCCATGTTGTTGCATGCATAGGACTTCATTCCTTCTTACGACTGAATAATATTCCATTGTATGGCTATACCACATTTTGTTTATTTATTCATCAGTTGATGGACACTTGGATTGCTTCCATCTTTTGGCAATTGTGAATAATGACACTATGAACATCAGTGTGCAAATATCTGTTCGAGTCCCTGTTTCAGTCCTTCTGGATATATATTGGATTGCCGGATCAGATGGTAAGCTCCCTGAGGAACTGCCAAACTGTCTTACACAGCAGCTACACCATTTTAAATTCCCACCAGCAATGAATGAGTCTTCCTATTTCTCCACATCCTCTCCAACACTTGTGATTTTCTGTTTTTTTTTTTTAGTAGTGGCCATTCTAGTGGGTGTGAAATGATATTTCATTGTGATTTTGATAACCAGTGATGCTGAACATCTTTTCATGTGCTTCTTAGCCATTTTTATATCATTTTTGGAGAAATGTCTATTCAAGTCTTCTGCCTATTTTTTACTTAGGTTGTCTTTTTCTTGTTGAGTTGTAGAATTTCTTTATATATTCCAGATATTAAACCTTATCGGACATGTGGTTTCTAAATATTTTCTTCCATTGAGTAGGTTGTTTTTTCACTTTTGTAACAAAGTGCTTTGAAGCACAAAAGCTTTTGATTTTGAGGAGGTCCCATTTATTTTTTCTTTCATTGCTTATGTTTTGGGTGTAAAGTCTAAGAAATCATTGCCTAACACAAGATCCTGAAGGTGCTTCCCTACATTTTCTTTTAGGAGTTCTATAGTTATGGTTCTTATACTTAAGTCTTTGATTCACTTTGAATTAATGTTTGTATATGGTATGAGATAGCGGTCCTCTTTCATCCTTTTGCATGTGGATATCCAGTTCTCCCAACACCATTTGTTGAAGAGACTATTCTTTCCTAGTTGAGTGGACCTGGCAGTTTTGCCAAAAATCAATTGGTCATAGATGTGAGGGTCTATTTCTGAACTCTCGATTCGATTCCAGTGATCAATATATCCATCCTTGTACCACTACCATGCTGGTTTGACTGCTGTAGCTTCGTAATATGCTTTAAAGTAAGGGTGTATGAGCCCTCCAGCTTTATTCTTTTTCAAGATGTTTTGGCTATTCAGGGCCCTTTACCCTTCCAAATAAATTTGATAATTGGCTTTTCCATTTCTGCAAAGTAGGCTGTTGGAATTTTGATTTGGATTGCATCTTTAAATATGATGCATTTTAAATTATATTACCTTATTTGATCCTTGCAATTATCCCACAGGAAGCTATTACTAGACCAAGTTTAAACAGAGGAAATTGAAGCTCAGTAATTTAAATTCCTTGTCTCAAATCATACAGGGCAAGGATACGTATCTTCTAACTCATTGCCTGGTGCTCTTTCCACAGAAAAGCACAAAATATTCTAACCAACTAACAATAGAGAAAGTAGGTTAAAATGTAAGTGAGAAAAATGCTGCTGTTTGTCAGTGACCCAAGCAATGCTCCTATTTTTTATTAAGCTTGTAGATATAATGTGGCCTATTATTTTCAGACACCCAGGTTGCAATGTCCTGCAAATGGAGCCATCCTTGTGAATAATCCAGTGAATGTTCCAGGGAAAAGGAGTCAGCTAGCCACTCTCTCTGCTTAACTCTAGCAGCATCAGTAAGGGTTGAGCAGAGAAAATAGAAAGAGGCCTTTACAGGATGCCTTCTCCCTCTGTGACCATGAAAGTCTCTATCTGCAGATATGCACTGAATTCAATCTAAGTTGGCCAAATCAATTTAGGAATCTCTATTCTACCTGTAGGAAGCCAGAGTTTACATGTCACCAGTCACAAAATTGTATTAAAGTAGAAGATGATCTCAATTTACTTGTATGAACAAAAACTGGGTATAACATGAAACTGTTTCAAGCTAAGCTACTGTGAAAGCTCAACAAAGTAAGAACCAATTTTATGAAACTGAATTTGCCTTAGTGCACTACTGGGTAGTTTCATGACAATAGTCTGTATCATTACCTCAATTTATTACCTGTGGGGTCTTTTCAACCTCCATTGGTTCCCTCTTTGCCAAATTCTGCCTGATATTATAATTCAGGAACTTTGAGAAACATGAAATTTGTGATCTGGAATGACAATGCTTTCATTTCCATTAAAAAACTGCTTAAAAAAAAAAAAAAAACTTTGGGGGATAAATTTTGTGATGTGAGACCACATTAAGACTGACTTCTTCAAAGGGACAAGGGTCCAAGCCTCAAGTCTGTCTCCTTCTACATGTAATTCTCTTGATGGCCTAGTAATACAAAGCTAGAGTTCCAAAGTAAGAATTAGTTTTAATCTCAGCTTTGTGGGATCTCAGATGAATTATTTAACTTCAGTTAACTTATCTGTAAAATGGTGGTAATAATTGCATTACCCTCATAGAATTATGAGGATTTAAATGAGATAATGTATGCCACATGCTTAATACAACTCCTAGCAAATAGTCATCATTCAAGAATGTTACTGCTGTCATTACTCATCAAGTGTTTATTTATTCTTCACCATGTGCTAGACATTGCGTTCACTTCTGGGGATCCAGTGGCGATCACAGCAGACAGCAGATAGAGGTCTCATCAGGCCAATCTAACCAGTGTCTGACACATAGCAAATGCCAATGCACCATTATCTCTTGGTCATATTTAAATAAGAATTGCGAATAGCTCCTAAAGAACCCAACTTTAAGCAGAGGTCTAAGTCATGAAACAAACTTGCCACCTAGAGAGGTCAATTTATCTAGAGTAATAGCCTTTTTTTTTTTTTAGGAGTTCCAGCCATTCAATAGAAAAATGGTCAAAAGTTTTGGGTGGGAAATTTAGAGAAAGATATACAAATGATGAAAAAACAATGACATAAATAAAGATGATATAAATATGATCTTCATGTTTTCTACATTTCCAGATTTTCGAAATTATCTATGAACATTTATTCCTTTAATAATTATTTGTAAAGTTTTATTTATATATTTCAAAATGCCTCCATAGAGGTAAGACTTAAAATATCTATATTTGAAGCAAACACTAACCTCTCCTAAAAGGTGACTACATTCTTGAAACTCAAGCTCAGGGCAGTGGCTTACATGCAAAATGAACTTTTTGTACTTTGTCCCAGGGCATTGCCCTCCCTTTGAGTTTCTGTACCCTGTATTCTAGACCACCCACTCTCCTGGAAGCTTCTTGAAAACATTCCCATGAACATTTGTTATATGTTTCTTGTTTCTGGGACATTTCTTCTTTGTGCCTATGCCCATCTTTCAAAGCCCTAATTTAGTTTTTCTTTCTCCATGAAGTATACCCTAGCTACTCCTTCCTTCCTTTGAATTTTTATGGCACTATTAGAACTCCATGGTTATATATAATTTTATGGGTTTTTTGTTGTTGTTGTCTTTATTATTCATGCATTTTAGTCTTCTTTAAAGTTTCTTTTTATTAGAGCTATGTCTTCATGTAAGGTAAACCTGGTAAAAAGGAACTTGACTATTTGCTTTGTTTTGTCTGTATTAGCAATTTGGGTTTCTGAAAGGAAAGAACTATGATTATTTCTGCTTTGGGATTCCCTTTATTTAAAGAAAATCACCAGGATGGTACTTTGATCACACACATATTAGACAATTAGCCAACCATTGTTATTGGGAAAATCTGAAATCACTATAAATCTGAACACAGATGACACATCCTGAGATGTCGCATGTTCTAGTTAATAATGTAAATGAACTGTTTAGCCAAAGTGTTACCTTGAAAAATGGGAGAAATGTGTTTCCTATAGGACAAGATGCACATGATGTTATTTAGGATTAAATAGCTGAATACTTCTGGGAAAATGTCCTGTCATTTTCCAGGCTTGACCATAGAGCCTGCCCTTAGCTGTGTTGTTAGGGGTTGAGGATTAAGGGTTAATTTTACCCATGCTGGTGCAGGACCTGTGCGGTTAACACAGAACTTCTGTTCACTCGGGCAGAGAGGCTGGGTGGTGTAGGGAGAAACTTGGAGAATGGGTGTGGGGGAACAGAAAGAGTCGGTAATCTTGCCAGTCACAATCAGTCAATTTTGCGGTGGATTGCCCCTGCCGGAGTTGAACCCCGCTGGAGAGAGCATCCTCCCCGCCTCACGGCCCTTTAGCTGGTTCAAGAATTCCTAGCAGGCTGCACTGACCCTACTCCCAGCGGAGGAAGTCAGGACAATGGTTTCAGGCAATGGGAGCCAGGTAAGCAACGGGGTTAGAGGACGGTGCGTGGGTGTGAGTAGTGATGCATAGGAATATCTCTGGGGGGCGGGGCAGGGCTTCTAAGAAAACACGGACTTCTTGCAGTTCATAGTATGGGGCTCAGAGTGATTCACATGACTTTTGAAAGACATGCACCTTTGTTTCACACACCATGGAGGAGAAATGAGATATGCCGGTTGCAGGCTTTTGCATCTTTCATTTCCATCCTGGGTACTTACCAGAGCTCTGTGATAGTTGATTGGTTGATCAGCTGGTGAACTCAATTTCATGCCAAGGTTTATTTATCTCAAGTTTTAAAGATTACAGGGAAGCTATTTAGTGAATAGGGGCAGATACATCTGGTAACCTACCGTGATGGAGCTCCCTGCCTTACTGGATACCACCACCCAGATGCCCCACAAGCTCTCAGGGCCAAGACTGTATTCATTTTCATCACCTTGCTAACAAAGCAAAACAAAAACACTTTTCCAGACAATTCAGTTACAAGCATGTGAAAAAGTTTTGTCATAATCTTGAAAAAAAAAAAAAAAAAGGACTCTAGTAGTCATTTCAAAGATTAACTCTTGGCAAAGCATTTTGTAAGCACGGAGAATGTTAACTTATCATTGTTAAAGCGTAAAAGGAAAAAATGTTTGGTTAATAGAAACTAGACTCTTGACTGACAGCTAGGTGGGTGGATTCCCAGAACAAATCTAATTCCATTAGTGTTTATCAGAAAATTGCTTGCACAGTTTATAAAGGAATGGATTCATTTCTCCCCAGAATGAAGCTGTGAATTAAATCAGACCCAGAAGAGGTTTGACCAGTTTTTCTTTTACATCTTCCAGTCCTCCTTTTCTTCCTGTAGTGCTTACCTCTATGACTGGTCCCCCTTCAAAGGATTTACCTAAGCTAGAAACCTGGAAGTTATCTCTGACCCCTCCCTCTCCCTTGCGCTTCCAGGTCTAATCGCCAAGCCCTGGGTCTTGTCTCTTAAAGCTCTCAGCTCAGTGCCCTCCTCTTCACTCCACAAGCAGCACCCTAGCTGAGGTCCCTGTTGGCTGTTTCACCTGTGGACCACTGGGGGCTGCCTCTAGTCTAAAGCATCTCTGTCAAAACAGGCTGGTTGAAATGTAACTCACTGTTTTTGTTATTACCAATCTCCCAGTTGCAGGGCACCTTAATTTTATTCTTTAGTCACATCTGTTTTATTTAATATTATTTATTTTTTATGGAAATTTTAAAAGGGTTTCTTTTATAATTGCAGAAAATAGATGTTTTCAATTCTGATAAGTCAATGTTAACCTAAAAAAGACCATCAAAACCATCATGAGTGAATTTGATATATATATATATATATATATATATATAGAGAGAGAGAGAGAGAGAGAGAGAGAGAGAGAGAGGAGAGTACTGAGAGCAATGTTAGAAATTTTTAATTGAAAATATTCTATGCAGTTAAGAGTAAAAAAATAAAGGATCATATTGTGGCCCAAATAGTCTCTTCCCCATATGTAGGATGACCATATTTCCCAGGTGACCTGGGGCAGCTCCAGTTCATGCCTGTTGTCCTAGAATAATTATAATTTATCCAGTGTGGGTAATAAATTATATCACTTCCATACCTAGAGTGGGCATCTAATACAACCCCCCCCTTTCCTTCTGGTAAAAGAAGCCCATTCCCTGGGAAGTTCCCATTCTGTGGGAATCCAGTAGGGCTGGCACCACCCCCTCCATTATTGCCCCAATTTCCACCCTTCCTCCCAAACATACACATATACCCCCAGCTTGGCCAATCAGAAAACCCCAGATCTCAGACCAAAGTTCAGGGATAAACATATAACCCAAGCCAGCCAATCATTATCTTCCCTGGGACTGTTTCTCATTATCTGTATGGAAAAGTTCTCTTTTGTCTGGGTTTGCTCAGCTGATAGGATACGGGTGTTGGGGTGCCAGTGACAACTTAGCCTGCATGTGGAGAAAGCCTATCCCAAAGCAAGAGAGCTTCAATGACATTAATGAGTCCTAAGATCCAGCCATGTCCCAGGTCGGCTGCACTCCAGACTTCCCAGTTACATATGCCAATAACTTTATTTAAACTTACAACTTTTAAGCTTACACCTAAAATAGTCCTTATTAATATGTTCTCTCCCCAACCATCCTCCTAGTGTATAACATGAACATCCAAAATAAAGTGAACATAAAAGCAAAGGTTTCTTTTCTGTAAGCTTCTAATAATCATTTTAAAAAGCAGAGGTTTCCATTCTCAAGACTTTTCTAGTGGAAAATAGAACACATACCAGTTAAGTACTCAATATTTGTTAACTAGAAGTAAATCACCATTACCTTATTGCAAACAATGGACTATATATAGTTAATGGTACAATTATAGAAATGTTCTTTCATGAATTGTAGCAAATGTACCATATTTATGCAAGGTGTTAATAGTAGGGTAGTATATGGGAAGTCTGTATTTTATGCATAACTTTTCTGTATATGTATAGTTTCTCTAATAAAAACTTTTAAATAAGTTAAAAGAATAAAAAATAAAAAAGTAAATCATTGTTACAATTAAAACTACAAGAGAATAACCAGAGAATTTGAGATGCAGCTCGTTCAAGATAAAAAGGAATTCTCAGAGAAGAAACAGTTTATTTATTGCATATTAAATAGCTCCTTCTGAGCTAGGAACCTGCAGTAAACACGTGTCTCCTAGTTCCATGTGGCTTGTCTGCCAGATGTTGTCTAATTCTCACCCTATTCCTGACCCCATTCTGGCCCTTCAGCTTCATCCCAGATGCAGGAGTTAGTGTGGTGTGAGGCTCTGTGAGGAGGTGAAACAGTTATTTTACACAACACTTGTTGACAATGCAGTTATTTTTAAGCCACCCCAAAGTCACTGAGTAAAAACACCTGCATCAAATCAGCAGCTTCAAAGTGCTAGGTAGTTGCTGCTGCTTCCTGTCTGGCCTTGCCCCCTTCATTTAGTTTCTATTCAGCCTCTGGGGGATTTTTCTAAAATGCAAATCTGAATCTAAACATTGTTTAAAGTCCTTCTGGTTCCCCTGTTTTCCTGTCTCCTGCCCCTTCTCCACTAGGCTTCTAGCTCCAGTTATATGAAGCTACACCCAGTTCCCTGAATGCCCATGTGAGTCATAGCTCCATCCCTTTACAAATCCATTCCTCTGCTTGCAGGCCCTACTCCGGTGTCCTGCCTGATAACCCCCCACCTTGGTCATTTCCTCTGGGAACTCCTCCCTGTCTCCCCAGGCAGGGGTGGGCATTTCCTGCTCTGGGCTCCCCAGGCATCCTGCACTGACCCTCTAATAGCACACTTGCCCATTGCTGGGATTACTTGCTCTCATATTTTTCTCTCTCACTAGGTTGTAAGTTCCTCAAAGGCAGAGATTAAGTCTTTATCTTTGTAGCCTTTGAACTTGGCACAGTATATCACATGGCAGGCATTCAAGCTGAATAAATGAATGAATAAATGCACACACCAGTGAAAAATCAATTGAGCAAAAGAAGTCAATCATCATAGGATGGTTACATTGAGGCCTCACTCAAAGCTACACAGTTTCTAATTTGCTCATGTGAAATTTTAAGTTGCTACAGTTTCTTGCCTTCCCCCCAAGGAGAAGGGAAGTATGTGCTGCTCTTTAGAGTTTGGAAAGAAAGTTCTGTTCTTCTGTAGATGTACTTGCATAGCTTGATAGTTAATTTGCCTAAATTCTAAGGATTCCAACCTGATTAGCTGGATATCGAATGAGAAGATTACATGTAAAGTAATTAGAACAGTGCATGACACAAGTAGGCATTAAAAATGTTAGCTATTATCAATATGATAATAATAATCTTTAATAATCAGTATGATTATTAAAGAATCATGTTTATTGAATGTATAGAAGTAGAGCATAGAGGTTAGAGAGCAGAGAGTTTGGAATTAAACTATTTGGTTGTGTGGCCTTTGAAAAACTACTTAAGTTTTTCTGACTCTTAGTTTCCTAGTCTGTAAAGTAAAGATATATTCATTCAGCAAGTATTTACTTCTCTGTGCCAGGAATTGACCCAGGTTCTTGGAATTTGCAGGGAATAAAACAGACACAAATCCCTGTCTTCATGGGATTTACACTTACCAAAATAAAATGTATCAGAATAAATTAAATTTTATCAACTTTTTTGGTGGTGATAAGTGCTATGACTAAAAGTAAAGCTGAGAAGTGGGGTGAGGAGCAAAGTGGTAGGCTGCAATTTTAAATAGAGTGGCCAGGAAAGCCTCACTGAGCAGGTGGCATTTGAGTAAGGACCTGAAAGTGGAAACAAGGTGAAGAGAGGGCAAAATAAGACCAAAGGTCCTGGAGTAGAAGTGTACCTGGCACAGGAAGGGGGCGGGGAACATGGCAGAGAGGGGAGAGCAGTAGGAGGCAAATCAGAGCAGTATAGAGGACAGATCTCATAGGGTCATTGTTAGGACTTTGACTTTTCTTTGAGTGAAATTCCATTGTAAGGGAAGTGGATGTGGCTCAAGCGATTGGGCTCCTGTCTACCATATAGGGGGTCCAGGGTTCGATTTCTGGGGCCTCCTGGTGAAGGCAAGCTAGCCCACATGGAGTGCTGTCCCATGTGGAGTGCTGGCCCCTGTGGAGTGCTGGCCTGTGCAGGAGTGCTGGCCCATGCAAGAGAGCTGGTCCATGCAGAGAGCTGGCACAGAAAGATGACACAACAAAAAGAGACACAGGAGAGACACAGAGGAGAGATGCAGCAGACCAGGGTGCTTAGGTGGCGCAAGAGACTGAGCACCTCTCTACCACTTCAGAAGGTCCTTGGATTGGTTCCCGCTGTTGCCTAAGGAAAAGACAAGCAGACACAGAACACATAGCGAATGGACACAGAGAGCAGACAGTGACGGGGGGGTTGAGAGGTGGAGAATAAATAAATAAATCTTAAAAAAAAAAAAAAAGAAAAGAAAAGAAAGAAGCCTTTGACAAGGTTTTTTTTTTTTTAAAAAAAAAAGCCTATTGGAACCTAGGCCACTTCCTGTCTCTCCACTTTTTCTCTCTGTTTTGGTGGGCTGGTTGAAGATGGAATCCACTGAGGAGGGAAAGCATGGGTTTTCAGCAGCCTGTGTGCCAGACCAGAAGTGGTACCTCCATAACATCTGCTACAACCCTCTCTAAAAATCAAAGATGATGTAACTCAACTTGATTCCTAAATAGAAGTTGGTCATTTGATACCAGAGAAATGAAATTTCAAGAGACTGAAACTGAATCTAAGTCTTCTTTCTTAGGCTGGAAATCTTGGTTTCTATAAGTCTTTGATATACAACTCGGGATGGCTGCATTTTTCTTTTATGCATGAATGTAGATGATTCTTCAAATTAAAGATGGAAACTGACTTTTCTCACTAGAAGTGGTCTTCTAGAATCAACTTGTAAAAATGTAAGAGTCAGCAAAGGAAAGTAAAATACTTTTTCTTCTGTCATTCTTAGATCCCCTCCTAGATTATAAGCTCCATGAAAGCAGGGTACCTTTCTATTCCCAAATGCCTGACCCAGAATAAATCTTCAAAAAATATTTGAAGTAAAATGAATTGAATTCTCCCATTGAAATATATCTATATATTTTAAACTTCCTGGAAAACCATTTTAGTTTTGTTTCAGCAAGACACTTAGATGGAATAACTGGGACTTAAGTTCTGATGTAAAATGTATACATAGGTATATTAAACAATTTGGATAACTAATGAGTCTTAATGTCTGATTATTTTAAGTCTTAACCCTTCTATGAAACAATGAAGAATAGGTGCCAAAAACCAAGCTATGTATGTGAGGAATAGGTATATAAAAGTTTACTAGTAGGAAATCTTTTAATATGAACATTTCATTTATAGCCTTACTGGATATTTATCATTGATTTTGAAATGGTTTGGTACCTACATTTTGATATGGTTAAAAAGTTATTTCTGCTTGATTAATGTCAGTTAATGTCAGAATATTCTCAATTATTTTGGCTAAAATTATACTTCAGGGAATTTTCTGTCCTATACAATCTATTTACATCCATGAGGGTTATTTATTTATTTTAAAAACAATTTATTAAAGTATATCATTCATAGATGAATGTACATAAACAATAAGTAGTAAAAGTTGTGAACTTACAAAACAAACATCACCCCAACACAATTACCTTGCATTGTTGTGAAACTCCATGAGGGTATATTTAACATGCAATAGTTGAAAAATACATATCAAAATATTGGATGTCTGGTATACATCATTGTGTTTTTAGAATGAGATTTAGAAATTATTCTTGCTTATATCAGAATTACACGAATGATATGCAACTATAACTTCTTTTAGCCAGAACATAAAACCCATTTATTAAAACAAATATAAAAGTATCAAATGAGTTTTAGAGTAGATGAATCTAAAAGCTTAAGATTCAAAGATAACAGGAGGGAAAATTAGTATCAGAAACTCCTAGAGAAATGTCGTACATAAATACTCATAGCATTAGGGGTTTAAGTATTGTACATATGAGTGTTTAATTTTTAAATCAAATGAGGGCAATGAGTGTAGCTCAAGTGGTTGAGTGCCTGCTTCCCATGTATGAGGTCTTGGGTTCAAAACCCAGTACCCCCCTAAAAAAAAAAAACATGGTTTTTTGAAAGGTGAAAGTATCTTGTAGTTAAATGGTACAAATGATGTATGAGCACAAATTGTGCTGTCATAATTTAAAATCAAATGCCCTTGAAGTCACTTCATGAAGAATATACAATTCATGAGCATACAATAGTTATGTAAAAACAGCTGAGTTTTAAATTATTTCACAAATATTACAGATGTTTTCTCATGTCTCTAACTTAACAAGAATGTGAAAAGGGAAGCGGATGTGGCTCTAGCAGTTGGGCGCCTGCCTACCACATGGAGTAGTTGCCCCCCACCCCTGTTGTTTGCGGTTGCTGTCTGCTGTGTCCATTTTCCATGTGCTCTCTGTGTGAGCTCATCTTCTCTTTAGGAGGCACCAGGAACTGAACCTGGGACCTCCCATGTGGGGGAGAGGTACTTGAGCCACCTCAGCTCCCTGGTTTGTTGTGTCTGTCCCTGTCTTTCCTCCATGTCACTTTATTGTGTCAGCTCCCTACGCCTGCCCATTGCGCCAGCTTGCCTTCTCCAGGAGGGACTGAGAACTGAACCTGGGACCTATGTGGTAGGTGGGAGCCCAATCGCTTGAGTCATATCTGCTTCCCTTGTTTGTCCTTTTATTGTTGAGTTGTAACATCTCTTTGTATATCCTGGATGTTGGGCCCTTATCGGGTATGTGATTTCCGAATGTTTTCTCCCATTGGGTCGGCTGACTTTTCACCCTTTTGACAAAGTTCTGTGAGGTGCAGGAGTGTTTGGTTTTGAGGAGGTCCCATTTATCTATTTTTTTCTTTTGTTGCGTGTGCTTTGGGTGTGAGGTCCAAGAAGCCACCACTAACTGCAGGGTCTTGAGGATGTTTTCCCTACATTTTCTTCTAGTTTTGTGGTCCTGACTTTTATGTTTGGGTCTCTGGTCCATTTTGGGTTGATTCTTGTATGGGGGTGAGATAGGGGTCCTCTTTCATTCTTTTGGTTGTGGATGTCCAGTTCTCCCAGCACCATTTGTTGAAGAGACTGTTTTGTCCCATTAATATGGGCTTGGTAGGTTTGTCGAAGACCAGTTGACCATATAAGTGAGAGTTTGTTTCTGGATTCTCAATTCTATTCCACTGATTGATGTGTTTGTCTTTGCCAGTACCATGCTGTTTTTTTTTGTTTTGTTTTTTTGTTTTTTTTTTTTAATAATGTAATTATAATAATATTGTTTAATTAATAATAACAAATGTACCACACCAATGCAAAATGTGAATAATAGGGAAAACAATATTGAATTATAATGTTATATGAGAATTCTGTAGTATCTGCATGATATTTCTGTAAACCAACAACTGCTTTAATTAAAAACACAAAAATATTAATAGGTAACTTTAATTTCAATTTTATTGCATACTTGAGAATGGTTCTGTGTTTGTTGTGTCATGATGGGAACTGACTTCTTATTACATTATTATAAAATCATAAATTTTGTTACAAAAAAAAAAAAGCCTATTGGAGGATTTTGAGCAAAGACATGATTTAACCTGACTTCCCAGTCACCTTGATTACTGTGCTGAGAATGGCCAAATGAGGACACTGGTGGAACTAGGGAGGCCACTGTAATAATTCAGTGTATATTTTCTGTAACTTAAACCTTCTTTAAAAATAAAGTTGAAACAATAGAAATAATTAAAATGCAAAAAAGTCCTTTGATGCACAGTTTTTAATTAAGTTCAATTTATTTTTTCTTTTGTTACTCATGCTTTTTGTATAAAATCTAAGAATCTGAGGTCCTGAAGATTTTTCCCTATGTTTTTTCTAAGAGTTATGTGGTTTTAGCCTTACATATAGGTCTTTGATCCATTTTGATTTAATTTTTGTATACAGTGTGAGGTAGGGTTCCACTTTCATTCTTTTGCATATGGATATCCAGTTCTCCCAGAATCACTTATTGAAGACATTATTCTTTCTCCACTGAGTGGATTTGGCTTTTCCAATTCTGAAAAAAAAAAAAAAAAAAAAAAAAAAAGCTGCTGGAATTTTTATCAGGATTGAGTTGAATTTATAAATCATTTTGGGTAGCTTGACATCTTCACAATATAAGTCTTCCAGTCCATGAACACAGGATTCTTGTCATTTATTTAAGACTTCCTTAAGTGTATTCAACATTTTTTAAAAATAGTTTTCAGAGTATGTCTTTCATTTCCTTGATTAAATTTATTCCTAAATATTTTATTCTTTTAGATGTTATTGTAAATGGAATTGTTTTCATTTCCTTTTCAGATTTCTCATTGCTGGTGTACAGAAACACAACTGATTTTTGTGTATTGATCTTGTACCTTGCATCTTTGCTGAATTTCCAATGTTGGTTTCTCAGTTTTGAAAAATGTACCATTTAATGTAAAATGATATTAGTGGTGAAGGTTATATGGGAACCCTTTGTACTGTCTTTGTGACTTTTCTATAACTCTAAAATTATTCCAAAATGAAAAGCTTATTTTTTAAAAGTCAGATGTTAATATTGTTATCATTCTCCTTAAAAAAATACAAAAAGCTTAGAATGATTTAATTCTCTTGTCCAGGATTTTAGTTTTTTATTGTTTTTGCTTTTAAATTAAACATTATTTTGGTTTTATATAGTAAATTACTATTGAAATATGTCCACATAGCTACCATATTCTTTGCTCACCATCTTTTCTTGCATCTTAGATCTTCCATCTGGGATTATTCTTATTCCTAGAATATATTTGAAGACATTATTCCTCTTTTTTGCTTTCATTACCTCTGTTTAGAATTTTTAGGCTTTCAGAACCTACAAATTTATTTTTTTTTGCCATTTCTGGATGAAATAATATTCAGCCATTATCTGTTTGAAAATTGATTGTCCCTCATCTCAAAATTTTGCTGGATCTCTGATGTATGTTAGACCTTCACCCTATAGCCTCAGTATCTCTTAATTTCTCTTTTATATGGTTGCTTTCTTTGTGTCCATATGCTTCATTCTAGGTACCTTTTTCAAATTATCTTCTAATTCAGTAAATTTCTCTTCAGCTGTGTCTAATAGGCTATTTAAAAAATCTAAAAAAATGACCAAGTAGAATTTAAATGGTTCAAAAAAGACTTCTTCATATTAAAATATAATAATATAATGTAAAACATAATTTATAGAAATTCTCTTCATCTTGATTTATATTTTGTTAAAACCACTTTAATGATATCCTCAAAATATAAGAATATCTCTGCATGTAAGTTGTGCCTCAAAAAAAAAAGTTCTAATATTCACACAGTGAAAAAGTTCAAATGATGGGTTAAATAAAGTGAGTTGGGAGGGTAAGGGCAAAGGTTGTCTTAAGTTTAAGTAGGGAGAAATAGTCATTCAATAAATTTTCATGGAAGAAATCAATATATGAATGAATAAATGAATAGAATAATTTAATAAACTGGTTTTCATGTACAGATTTGGGAAACCGGTGTCACTATTTTCTACTCAAACCTCATAGAGCTCTGCATTTTATATGTTTCTTAGCTGCTCTTGGTGACTAATGTCATTGTCTGGTAGAGCATTTGCTATTCTTGCAAGTAGAAGAGCTTCCAGGCTGCAAGGATTGTGAAACATCCTTACTGTAACCAAGGAAACTCAAATAATCTCTTTTTCTGGAACATATTTGAGGATATTGCTTTCTCTGTGATAATGTGATATTTTAGTGTGTTACCATTCTCTTGCTGTAGAAGAAAATTGTGCCTTTCTAGTGACCAGAAGTCAATATGTAGCTAATTGGTGGACCTATCCTTTGAGGAACTGTTATAAAAAATGGGCTCCACAGGACACTTCTAGTCCCCTGGCAGGTTCACATGGAAAAGCAATGAGACTTTTGTTTAATACACATTTTACAAATTTGAAATGTAAGATTAGTTGTGATTTTTACAGAAATGCTGTTATGGTCTTAATTCATTCTTAGAGCTTGCACTATGCTTTATCAGAAGAATCTGTTCATATCTCATTATAATTAGTTTTATTAGTTCTCTAGTTGATAAAAATAGATCAGAGGCTCAAAGTAACTTTCTGAAATGAAAAGCAATGATTAAAAATGTGCCATAAATATAAGAACATGGAAAATTTATCATTAGACATGGTGATCAGAAACTCAGTGCAAATATAGACTGTGAATCTGTATGTTCTGGTTCAAGATGAACTTCAAATGAAATAATTCCATACACACAGCATAAAAGAAAAACACAAAAAGGAATATGCAGTGGTGAAGATAGTAAATTGAGCTTTTATTGCACTAATAACCCATTTGTCCCTATTCTCCAATACACTGTTTTGAAATTTTGGCAAACAGTGTTATGAAGCCAGAAGAGCTTCCCTATCATTTTAAAATAAAGAATTTATCTCTCTGGTAAACTAATGAAGTTTTTCCAAGGCAAACTCTATTCATTTCAGCAGAGAACCAATGTATTTTGTCACTAAAGGCAGAAACACATATTACTAAGACATCAGTCATTATTTTACTCCTCGTTGCAAAAATAGACACAGGTCATACTATTGCTGAGAAGTCTGTAAAAGGAGGTATAAAAATCCAGTGCTTGACACTCTGCTTTCTCTTCAGATCATATAAATCTTTTGCTTTTTACTAAAGTTTGCCATTTTTAGATTGTTTGTAATTAAATTTGTACAGCAATCATCCTGTGAAATTAAGTTAACCATTTTCCAGATCTTGACTAGATTGCTGTGATTTTGCAGTTGAAAAATAATTTCAAAATTTTCTAGTTTTTGCATATTTATTTTTTTCTAAATAAAAAATTTACTGTATAATTGAAATTCAGTAAACTTCATAATGCAGACTTTGTTGTATAGTAAAACAAGTCAGTTACACCATTGAAAATAAAGTGTGTATGTGTGAAATAAAAAAAAAATCCAGTGATTGAGAGAAAACAATGAGCTACTGGACATAATTACTTTATCAAAAGGAACCCTTGGATTTCACATAATAATGGCATGATGTGGAATCACTGTCAGACATGCATGGTATACATTTTTTATTTTCATTTGGATGAAACTGCTGATAGTGTCACATATGAATCAGAACAGGAGGAGTGCTTAAGGAATTTGCTCCATTTATTACTGAAATCCCATGTTAATACAGAGAAGGTTTTGTGTGTGTCTTTTTTTTTTTTTTTTTTTTTTGTCCATTAATTGAACATTCCTTTGTGAGAAGTTATATGTATTGAAATGGTGTGTTTGTGTCATTGTTGATAGATGTGGATATCTGGGAAGGGGGCTGTTGTGATAGTAAAAGAATTTGCTCCTGAATATCTGCCCCCACATTGCTTCACTCACAGAGAGTATTGGTATCAGCACTGCAACTCCTGATCTTGATTCAGGGTTGAAGGAAATAACGATGGGTATAAATGTGATTGAGTTATATCCACCAACTACATAACTGTTTAGCGTGCTGTGTGGAAAAAAAAAAAAAAAGGGCAGCGACTAAAACAATTTTACTTTTCTACATTGTCATAGGAAAAAGTACTCACACCAGAACATATGTAGAAGCTCAAATGTATCCATATATTCAAAGTACTTGAATGAGGCATATATAGAAACATTTCTATATTACATAACACTATTAATGCCAGAAAGGTCTAGAGAGACCATATCATTTATTGTCTGATCCAGGGTACTTTTAGAGTGAAAAGGAACACTTTAAATAATTTTACTGATTTAATAAGCATAAACTGGGACTGTCCCAGGGGTGTATGATGACTCTAGTAAAAACTATTCCTATGATTTAAAATGATTTGTTCAAAGATTTTGTTGTAGAATTATCAACATATTGATGTGCATTAAATCACTTCAGGGTTGAAAAATAATGATTTTTAATGTAGAGGATAAGATATCAAGATTTCTTAAAAAGACTAAATTATGACATGAATTGCTTAATTACAGAGTCTGAATTTTTTTCAGTTTTATAGGGTATTTTTCACTCCCATCGGAAAAATAAGTAGAGCTTACATAATGAACATATTTAAGAAAATACCATAACATACATGAAGAAGCTTTCCAAAGTTAAACTTACCCAAACTGGATTTAATAATCCATCCTTCACTATCTCAAATTGAAAAATCCAACATCTAGTTTCCAAGATTATTGCCGATGGGCTAAAGAAAGCAGTCTTTGTGAGAAGTCTCTCCATAATATCCCCATAAGCATTTGAAAGATCCACCAAATTCCTGTTGGCTATCTTGCGAACCTATATTTGGGTTAGTCTGTTCTAATTTAATAGAAAAGGAGCGAAAAATACAAACTGAATGTGAAAACTGGCCTATGGCTCAAAGTCTCTGTAGATCCTTAGTGAGAGATAGTGTTGGGGATGGAGTCATGTGTCCCACCAAAGGCATGTTCAGGTCCCAACCCCTGGTCCTGTGGTGTGAACCCATTTTTAAATTAAAGTGTGCCCAAACTGAATGGTCTTAATCCAATATGGCTGAAGTCTTTATAAGCAAAGGAAATTGGAGACAGAAGGAGAAGCACAGGGAACAGCCAGAAGCTGGAGGTCAACAGAACCTGGCAGAGGAAGGAGAAGATGCTGCAGTGTGCATTGCCTTTTGATGGAAAAGCCAAGGGACCACAAAGATTCCCCAAAGCCAGCTAGAAGACCCTGACCCCAGAAGGAAGCAACCCTTCTAGCCTCTGATACTGTGAGTCAATAAATTCCTACTGTTAAGCCAAGCAAGTGTATGGTATTTATTTTCACAGCTGGGAAACTAAAACAGATAATGAACAAGTATCATCCTCTTACTGAAATGAAAGTATTAATAATAATGATCATAATAAGGTAACATTATGTTTTCGTTTTAATTTTTAAATTGTTGTGAATCTTTTTTAAAAAAGTCTACATGCTGCATGCATCCAACACAAAATACATGGTCCACAAATGCTGGAAGTTTTCAAAACTTTTTGAAATGATGGTTCCATGCAAAAGTTAAAGCTTACAGTTCTTACCACGGTTCCTAAGCCCTAGCCAAAATTACAAAGCGTTGATAGAGTATATCTTTAAAGCTTACATTGCTCCAACTTATCCTGCAAGAGTCAACTCAGGTATCATCTTTTACAAACATTTGAACCCTCTGTGTGCCAGAGTTACAACTATATACAAAAAACAGCCTTTGTCCTCAAGGAGCTCTGGCAAAGCTGTGAAATCTTAGAGGTTTAAGTGCTATGTCAGAGAAAACTTAAGGAGCTCTACACATGTGCAAGAGAGCACCAACCAGCACTTGAGGTGTAAAAGCAGGCAGCTGAAACCTGAAGGATGAAGTGAGGAAAGAGAGCATTTCAGACCTGGGCAACACAGCTTGTACGGATCTGGGAGGTGAGAAAGAGCACACTGTATGCATTCACTGCAGATGGTTCCGTATGGCAGAGCAGCTAGTATGATCAACATGGGGTTTTATGAGCCATGTTAAGGAGTTTCATCCTGGCTAACCAATGGGGGATATTAAGCAAGAGAGTGACATAATTAGATTAGTGTTTTGGAAATATTGTGCTGCAGTGTGGAGAATGGATTGGAGGGAGGCAAAAAAGAGGCAGGGAGACTTATCATGAGACTATCATGGCAATGATAGCAATAGTTATGGAAATGCAAATGGAGTGGGAGATTGGGAGATGGGAGTGACTTTTGACATTTAATCTGGGTCTTGAAGGATGAGAAGCAGTTTACCAGGCAGCAAGTAGTAAAGGCTATTTAAGACACAACAGAGACGAGAGAAACTGAAGAGTGAAAAGCTTATTCCTGGTCATTCATCCATAAAACAAATGCAACATGAAGAGAAAGATGACTTGGGAACAGATTGGAATGCTGATAGACTTTTTGAGCTGGTGAGTGACATTCTCAGATTTATATTTTAGAAAAATGACAATAGGATGAAGGATAGATTGGAAGAGGAGAAAACATCCTGCTAGGCCCCTTTAAGACAGCAAAAGTTCTGGCCATTCAATAGCACTTCTCAGTCCTAGAAGATTTGAACAGAACAAGAGCAGGCCAAGAATTCTATAAGTAGTATCAACAGATCCTCTCAGGAAACAGACCAGTCTTGAGGTATCACCTTGATTATTTTGAGTTGCATCTCCTATTATTTGCACAAGATAAAATCCTCTAACCATTCAGAACTACTTTTGGAATGGAATGATAAAGAGAGTAGGGAAGGAAATATTCTTAAACATTGCCTACATCTCTTCAAGGTCTTCCTTTTTTCCTCCTTTTCCTCACTGGCTAATATGACTCTATCACCTGTTATCGAGGCTGACCTGTGGAGGGAAACATAGTAATAGGGAGAAGGTAGGTGATATTAACTAACTATGCTTCCCACACTTGAGGGTTTGCCTGATTGCAGGAATGGAAATACCACTTCTAGCTGCCCAAGGGAGCCACAATGAGCACCTGTTCTTTATACAGTTTGTGTTTAAAAGAGTCATCATCTAAACATAGGGCCAATTTCTTCACAAGCAGTGGGATAAAAATGTCACAAATGGGCATTATGGGCAAAGTTTCTCTTAATTGGGTGGCACAGCTAAATTGCAGCATCCTACCAGCAACCAAATCCCACTCCCATGCAAACGTAAGACAGTTAGTGAGAGGCTGTGAGCTAATGACGCAGGCTCAAATTTATGACAGGGTTCAGAAAGAAGACTCCATAGAAAAATGGTTCCTGAGTCTCTGATAGCACAGTAGGGACACCAGCAAAGAAAGCAGTTTGTCAACTTTTGATTTCTATGATTCATATTTTATTCACTTTTTTTTCCATTCACTTTTAATTGTCTGAAGCTGGGATGCATCTCACAAATGTTATGTAACATGCAATGTGATAGTAATTCTTTTATCACAAGATGCTCTTAAATGGAGGTGTGCCAACTTAAGTGCAAGGAAAGGCATGGACAGATTCTCTCTCTCCTCAAGGGTTAACAAACATGCTAGTCAGCCAGTGACTCTTCTGTAACAAGAGGTCCTTTGCTTGTGGAAACTTCTCCCTGGGGTGAGATACCACTGAGCCGGGAGGGCTGGAAGGGCTGGCATGACGGAGGGGCCCTTTTAAGAGAATACTTGAGCAAGTATGTCATGTATAAAAATAGTTCAAATGGATAATGAAGACACATTTATAGAAGTAATAACATTTGAAAATAAGTAAATTCTGCTTGTATGTAATATGTTATTTAATGAGAAGAGACTTGATAGCTTAGATATTGAGGTGATCATGTGGTTTTTCTCTTATAAAATGTTAATGTAGAGATTAGAACAGTAGATTTTTAAAAAATTTTTATTTTGAAATAATTTCTAACTTACAGGACAGTTACAAAAATAATACAAACCCCATACAGAGAACTCCAAGATACCCCCATTCCACCTCACCCTAGAGACCTAGATCCACCAATTTTAGCATTTTGCCATCTTTGCCATACTCATTCTTTTATCTATCTATCCATTTTCTGAACATTTGAGAACAAGTTGCACACATCATACTCCTTAAACACATAATGCTTCCATGTGCATTTCCTATTAATAAGGATGTTTTAGTTTCCTAGGCTGCTCAAAGCAAATACCATGAAATGGATCAGACTGAACAATGGGAATTTATTTGCTCATGGTTTTGAGGCTGGAAAATTGTCCAAATCAAAACATCATCAAGGCAATGTTTTCTCCCAAAGACTGGCTGCTGGCAATTCTTGGTTCCTCTCCACAAGGCAAGGCACAAGGCAGTGTCTACTGGTCTTTCCCTTCTCGTCCAGGTTTCAATGCTTTCAGTTTCTTGCTTCCATGGCTTTCTTTCTCCTTGTCTGAATTTCATTCTTTTATAAAGGACTCCAGTAATAGGATTAAGACCCATCCTGATTGAGGTAGTTCATACCTAACTGAAGTAACCTCATCAAAAGGTCCTACTTACAATGGGTTCACACTCACAAGAATGAATTAAATTTAAGGACATGTTTTTCTGAGGTACATACAGCTTCAAACCACCACAAAGGATAGACATGTGTGCATCATTTTAAGTGCAGTTACTAAGTTCAAGAAATTTAACATTGATATAAAGCTTACATTCTATATTCCAACTTTTTCTTGTGTCTTAGTAATGAACTTTTGAGCATTTTCTCCTCCATTCTTAGACCCCATCCGTTATCATGTATTTTTTTTATTTGTTTGTTTGTTTGTTTATTTGTTTATTTATTTATTTAGTTAGTTAGTTAGTTACTGGGGCCAGGGATTGAAACTGGGACCTTATATATGGGAAGCTGGTGCTCAACCACTGAAGCACATAAGCTCCTGAGTTGTTTTTTCCATTTGTTTGCTTGTTGTTTGTTTGTTTGTTTTTGTTCTTAGGAGGCACTGGAAACCAAACCCGGGACCTCCCATGTAGGAAACAGGCACTCAACCGCTTGAGCTACATCCACTTCCCAACATGTATTATATTTAGATGTCATCTCATTAGTTTCTCTTTCTTTCTTCTTTTAATTGTGGAAACATATATGCAACATAACTCTTCCCATCACAACCCCTCCCAAATACACCATTCTGTGGGATTAATTCCATTCATAATATTGCAGTACACTCACCACCATCCATTACTATTGTTTTTCCTTTACCCCAAACAAATCCTGCACTTATTTTGCATTAACTCCACATTGCCCCTGCTCCCCCATCCCTGGTAACCTATATTCTACTTTCTGTCTCTATGAGTTTATATATTCTCTGATATTTTACTTGTGGTTACCATAGGGCTTAAATTTATCATTCTAAATCTATAACAGTCTCATTTGCTTTGATACCAACTTAACAACTTCAAAAGCACACATAAACTATGTTCCTATACTCCTCTGTCTCCCCATCTTTATATTGTTCTTATCACAAATTCCATATTTATACATTATGAGTCCCAAACCATTGTTTATCATTACATGTTATGCATTTGCCTTTCATATCCTGAAAGAAGCAAAAAGTGGAGTTACAAGTAAAAAATACAATAGTATTTACCCACATTTTTATGTTTACCAGAGGTCTTCATTTCTTCATGTGGCTTCAGTCAATTGTTTAATTTCCATTCCTTTCAACCTGCAGAACTCCCTTTAACATTTCTTGTAGGACCAGTCTAGTGATGACACAATCACAGTTGTTATTTATCTGGGAATGTCTTAATCTCTCCCTCATTTTTGAAAGACAGTTTTGTCAAATATAAAAATTTTTGTTGGCAATTTTTTGCTTTTAGCACTTTAAATATGTCATTCCACTGCCTTCTTCTCTCCATGATTTCTGATGAGAAATTGGCAATTAACCTTTTAAGGCACCCTTGTATGTGACACATTGCTTTTCTCTTGTGGCTTTTGGAATTTTCTCTTTATCTTTGGCATTCAGTGGTTTGATTATAACATAACATGGTGAGGGTCTATTTGAGTTTATCCTGTTTGGAGTTAATTGATCATCTTGGATGTGTATATTCATATCTTTCATTAAATTTGGGGAGCTTTCAGCCATTATTTCTTTGGCTATTGTCTCTTCTCCTCTGGGAATTCCTGCAATGCATATATTGATACACTTGATAGTGTCCCACAGGTTCTTCAGGCTGTGTTCACTTCTCTTACTCTTTTATCTTTCTTCTTCTCAGACTGGATGACTTCAGTTGTCTTATCTTCGAGTTCACTGATTCTTTCTTCTTCCAGCCCCAATCTACTGTTGAAACCCTCTGGGGAATTTTTATTTCTGTTACTGTGGTCTTCAGTTTTCTTTGTTTCCTTTCATAATTTCCATCACTATTGATGTTCCCTTTGTGTTCATATATTGTTTTCCTGATATCCTTTAGTTCTTTGCTCATGTTTTTCCTTTAATTCTTGAGCATATTTAGGATGATTTCTTTTAAGTCTTTGTCTAGATTGTGCCAGGTCTGATCCCCCATATTAATGGTTTCTAATGTTTTAATCTTCTTTACCTGAGCTGTCACTTCCTGTTTCATTGTATGTTTTATAATCTTTTGTTAAAACCTGGACATTTTGATATTTTAATTGTTATCACTGGAATTTAAACTCTGAGGCATCTGTTCCTTAAGCTTATCCAGCTAGTGTTATGACAGAGCTTTCCTTGAATGCCAAGAGCTAGCAAAGAAGAAGAACAAGGACAAGAAGAAAAAGGGAATAAAGAAAACACTTTTCTCTGTTTTTGAAGACTGACCTGTGGGAGTGCTCCTCTTCAAGGCATATGCATACAATGAGTTTAGAGAATAACTCCTGACCAAAATGTAGGGGCTCCCTGATCCTTTCTACATACACCTCTTGTCTTGAGCATGCACATGTTCTGTAAGTCTACATGGATACAAGTGTCCCTCTTCCCTAGAACATAGTTTCCTCATGGTCCTGGACACTGCACTGTATGTCCTACAGCCAGCTATTGCTTACCCCAGGCAGCACAACTTGCTACTCTCTGATAATGTTATGTTGAAGTGCTCTGTGAGCTGTCTTCTACATGCAGGGCAAGTTCTGGGACAGTGAGTCCCTTGGGCCACCACCAGGCAGATTGGGCCAAATATATATTCTCCCAGTATGTGCATGAAGGTTACTCTTTTGCTTCCAGAACTAGGAAAGTGGGATCCACACTGGGATCATGAGCTGTCTCCATGCCAAGCTAGTGAGGGGATGGGGGAGGAGCCAACCAAGATTCCACTTGATCCTATTGCTTTTAAGTGGCCTTTTTCTTGATTTGGCACTCATTGTGTTACTGCAATCCTTTAACCGTTTTCTTAAGCTTTTAGAAAGGTGTTTATGACATTATTGCTGGTTGTTCAAAGCCTCTATAGGAAGATGGAATCATGAAGCATCTCACTCTACTATATTAATGGGCTCAGAACAATAAATTTTTATCAACATTATATATGAACATGGTATAAGGAATCAAACAGTACAATGAGCATACCATTTTGCATTCTCACCAGCAATATATGAGAGTTCCAGTTGCTCTATATCCTTGCTCACACTTTGTATTATCAGTATATTTAATTTTAGCCACTTTCCTGGGTATGAAGTGGTATTTCAACATTTGTAAAATGTTCTGTAATTCTTGCTGGGAGTAAAATTAATAAGAATCCACTAGTGTAGGGTGAACCACACCAAGACGTTTGAAAATTGGGAGATAATTCAACTTGCATAACAATAGCTCAGTCCAAAGTCAACTTCACTAAGTAGAGATTCCAAAACTGCAATTCCAAAGCTTAGTGACTCCATGGGCACCATAACTATTATCTCTAAATGAAATTAATAAAATTATTAATTTTTAAATTCTGATTACTTTGAAAAGTTTCCAAGTGGTGACTAAGAGCAGAGGATCCAGGTCTGGGTTTGAATCCTGACTCTGAAAACTATTAGATATGTGATCTTGGACAAACTCAGAAAATGGAACCTCAGTTTTCACATTTGTAAAATGGGAATAATAACAGAATCCACATAATAAGGTCTTTTTGAGAATGAAATTAGCTAATCCGTATAAAGAGTTAGCCCAGCATCTGGCTTGGAGCATATATATATTCATTAAAAGTTTAGCTATTCTTATTTGTCCAAAAGTTTGAAAGCTGGTTGTTTCTTCTAATTGCAAATCCCTAGTTGATACTTATAAAAAATGGATAAAGCTAAAAACGAAATTCTAAAACATTGGAAATCATCACAAAGCAGACAAAAATCAGAGGAAGGTTTAGTCTTAAAAAACTGCAAGGGGAAGGGTCAAATCTGCAAAGACTGGGCTTCTTGAGTGAAGGATGCTTGCTGCCAAGGTCCACAACTGTTACCTACTCAGTGGTCCTGGAACCTATCTAAAGTAATAATGATGGGAAGCGGCTGTGGCTCAATCAGTAGGGCTCCCGTTTACCATATGGGAGGCCCCGGGTTCGGTTCCCGGGGCCTCCTGGTGAAGGCAAGCCCGCCCGCACGGCGTGGTTAGCTGACCCGGCGAGCACAAGCAGCAAGGGGGGGATAAATAAATTTAAAAAAATCTTTAAAAATAAAAAATAAAGTAATAATGAGATAAGTGGTGTTATTTAGGTGAAGAGAAAAGGGGAAATGAAAATAAAAATGATTAGTGTGTATCCAGAACTACCCAAGAAGCACACCATAGCTGGCAGGCATTATTATAAAGGAATTAGCCAGTAGCATTGATCATATAGTTGGACAGTGACCATTCATTTATTCATTTGTTCGCTCACCCCTCTTTCATTGATTCAACAAATTTTTATCATGTATCTATTATTTATTACTAAGTGTTAGTAATATAAATGTGATTTAATGAATTCATCTTGACTAATTCCTGAGATAATTTAAAAGCTCTGCCTCAAAAGACTTGGCTTCCACCTGCCTCAAATCATCATCTGCAATAGAGAGAGCATGTAGCATTTATCTTGAGTTCCTACCCATATCCATAGACCTGACAAAGAGGGTCTACATCCACAACTCTCAACCTTTGTTGAACATTAGAATTACCTGTGGAGCTATAAAAACTCTCATTCCCAAATCAATTACATCAGAATCTCTGAGGGTAGAATCCAGGTATCAAATTTTTAAATCTCCTTAGGTGAGGTCTGTGTGCAGCCAGGGTGGAGAATCATGTGTCTACATGAACAATATCCTGACTTAGTTGCATCAGAATAAGAGAAAGCTACCAGGTAATCATGCAGGAAGAGGATTTTAGGGAATGGTGTTGCTCCCTGACTGTGAGATAGGGCAGGCTAGAAGCAGGGTAAGGCTCTGTGGTAAACTCCTTATGGCTGCCTGCTTCACACTTGTATGGATCAATAGCTATAGGGACTTTGGGCATCATGTTGATGATATGGTGTGTCTGAATGTATTTTATTATTACTGTTATTATAAAATAAAACATGTTTATGGTTTTTGAAAAAATCATTCTAATAGTGGGAAAAGATATAAAATGAAAATTTGAATTTTCCCTCCCTCTGCATGAACCCTCCCTAATCACTCCCCAGGGGTAAGTGCTGTTAATAGGAGATTTGTATTAAATCATTTCATGTGAGAGCACCAGGGTTTATTTACTCACTATTCAATGAGAATTGATTCCCAACTATGTGTCAGCCATTGTGCTCGGGGCTAGCATGCAAAGAAAGATGGGCTGTTTCAAATCTTAGAGCTGACAGCTGTAGTATTTGGCTTCTGTCTCTGAGGTCAGGACTCACTCAACAGAAATGAGGTGACTGAAGCTGGGAAGGTATCTAGGGCCAGATTGGAATGGACACAGTTGTTACCTCAAGGAGCCAGAAGCAATCACAAGTATTTGAGGCAGGGAACTAAAATTTGTGCTTAGTCCCAGAAGAGAGATACCCATCAACAGATCTAAGAGGAGAGTACTTGCCATAGCTGGAGAGCAAAGTGGCAAGTCAAGAGCTGGGGAGGGTCAGGTCAGAACGTCAAGTTAGCATGCAATGTAGAAGAGAAGGATTTTAGGACAGTTTGGCTAAGTAGACTGAGGCCGGCCAATAGGCTTAAAGTCACAGAACTGTAGCCAGATTTTGCTTAGGTTCTTGACTAAACTGCAAGAAATGAATTTCAAGAGCAAGCCACGTTGATTAGGACAGTAATTTTATTAAGGTAGTGAGGAAGGAGAAATGAGAGGAAATAACAGATCATGGGTCCCAAGTAGAGAGGAAGTGACTGAAGAGTGATAAAGAGGACTGCTTTACAGACTACAATTTCTCATTATAGATTATAAATGCCCAGGTTTACTTGCGTGTTGATCCAGGCAGGGGGCGAAGAAGTCCAGAATAGGGAGTTTTTGCTTTTGCGTTAACTTTTTAAACCATTAATTATTCTGCCTCTTTGCTAATGGCATGGGAGGAGTCCCAGCTGTTTGCTGTTTTTATTGATTACCCCATCCATCAATCTCTCAGGGGGGCCCAATGATAAAGCCCCTGGGGAATATCCAGGGCTTTTCCTGGCTTCCAGAGGAAATCTCGTTCTGAATGGAAGAATCTCGCAGGATCTTCCAGACACCACCCTGGCGATACAGAAGGACATGTGTTAATGGCAGTGGTTTTTCTGCCAGGTTCCAGATGTCTATCGATTCCCTATCTAGACTGCTTCGGAACCTCACATAATAAGTATGGGGGTGACGGGGGGGAACCTGGCAGACATAGCAATGAATAATTATAGCTGTGTGGGACCCATGCACAGAAAGCCATAGGAACATAGAGAATGAATTAGGGAAGGGAAGTCAGGGAAGGCATTGCAGAGGTGGTGAGGTTTGCACTGGGTCTTGAAGAAGAGGCATTTACTTGACAATAGTATGGAAGAACATTATCGAAGAGAAAGCATGAATGCAAAGCCATGATGCTGTGAAGAAACAGGGTATGTACAGGGAATAGAGAGGAAGTAGTCTGGTTCACTAGACATGTATTTTTTAGTGTTATGAGCAGAGACTAGAAATGTACCCAGAGTCAGACTGGACAGGGCCTGTATCCTAAAGAATTTTCATCAGGGGAGAGATGTGCTCAGAGGTGCGTTGTAGACGTTGCTCTACCTGGTCCTAATGAGGGCAGGAAGCAGACAGGGCTGCACTTGGGAAGGACAGGTTGACAAATGCATTTTATTGTCATCTTCACCCGCACCTTCTTGTTAACTTGGAGGACTTTCTTAGGCTCCCTGCTCTCCTCCAGCTCTGTTGCTGTTTTTGTCATTCAACCATTGCCTATGACAATGGCAGGCCCGTCTGCTGCACTCTAGGCCTCCGTGGAATGCCCTGGCACACACTGCCCACCACAAGTCACACACTGATGCCTCACAAGGCAGGGAACAGCTGCCCTCTGGCTTGTGAAGGACTGTGAGCCATTCACACTGTGCGTGGAATGAAGCACATGTATCCCTCTGTGATAAGCCAGCAACTCCACTCCCATGCCATGCATTAACAACGTGCCCAGTGAGCACAGAGGTGGGGATTTCCATCGATGTTCTTTTGTGGGTTGGGACTGAGGCCGTCCTCCCTACGGGGGATTTCCTTATGGCCGCTGCACTCAGAATTCCTAGCATGTAAGATAGAACCTCTCCAGGGTTATCTTTGATCCAGGATCGAAGAGCTGCACCCCACTGTCTCAGCAGAAAAAAATGCTCCTCCTGAAGCAAAACTGCCACAGTCAGAACAAACAGATAAGCAGTGAGACCTGGGCCATGGGAGGCGTGCTTATCTGGACTACTTTTCCTTACCCAAGAGAGAAGCATTTATCAGAGGAGTACCAGTAACCACTTATTTCAGATAACAAAATTTCCTAGGGAAATTCTCATATCAGCAGTCCTTTCCATCCCTTGAATTAAAAAAAAAAAATCAGTATGTATTTCTTTTCCTTATTTGGCTAAAAGGAAATATATGAGTGTAGGGGGAGAGGAGGATTTGAGAAGAGCTTGTTCACTTAGTGTCCTCGCCCTAAACAAGGGAAAAGAAGAGGCTGTGAGAAAGATGCTGCAGATGAGAATTGTCTCACAGCAGATAGGCATAGATAAGGTATGACTTGAGGACCCTAAAACAGACCACTCTCTGTCCCCCATACCCCCTCCCCAAAGGAATCTTTTTCCCCAGTGATACTGCCTTCGATTCACTCATTAATGACTCCTTTGGGCAAAAATTATAGTTGTCAATCTGGGTTCCATGAAGCACCAGGGTTTCCATGGCAAGCAAAAGGGAGGGGGGAGTTTATTCTTTCCCCCATCTTTTAAATGCAGATGTTCCCAATTTCTTTATTTTACTTATCAGGCTTCCCTTTTATATTTCTTTTAGGAAAAAACAAAAAGTTTTCACCTTTTTAGTAGGTGTGTCAATTTCAGTGATATGGGTGAAGCAATTCTGAAAATATTTTAGCTGTAATACAGAATTGAAACAAAGAATAAATGCGTTGACTCTCATTTGGATTTTCACTATGGAAGAAGGGCCATACAATATGAAATGGGAGAAGACAGGAAAGGACTCTGCGATAATAGATTAGAATTGGATATATTATGTGAATTCAAGATTTCTGAAATATGTATGTGTTTGTGTGCTTATGTATCAGCGTATAGACATGCTTATAATTCCTAGCTGTCTGCTGAAAGTACCAAGAAGCAAAGAAACTCCAGTTGCAATGAACACACCCTCATGCCCAGATCTTCATCTCTAATATTATTCCTCACAAAAAGGGACCAGGACTATTTAGAGAAATGACTGATTCCAAGGCTGTGACAGAGTAAGTACAATATAAGTCAGGAGCATCTTGGTAGGCCAGAAAGTAAAGAATTGGTCAAAAAAATAGCTAAATAAATAAAATAATGGATCATGTTACAAACATTCAAGAGACAACCTGAGAAGTTTCCACTAACCAAATACAGTATAATTGGAGCACCAAAACAGTAAGTACAATAATACAAACCATTGAAGAATAGGTATTTTTTTTTGCAAACTTGTTTAGAAATAGGGTTGTTACGGATGGAATTAGGCAAATTAAAATAAGGTCAAGGAAGTGGAGTGGCTCAAGTGGTTGGACTCCCATTTACCATATTGGAGGCTCCGGGTTCAATTACCGAGGCCTCCTGGTGAAAGGCAAGCTGGCCTGTGTGGCACAGTAAGCTGACAGCCTTCACGGTGCAGTGCCACAACAACCGTAGACAAGCAAACACAGAAAAATGCACAGCAAATGGACACAGCAAGCACAAGCAGCGGGGGGGGGGGGGGCCCGAAAAAAAAATAATAAATAAATAAATCTCAAAAAAAGAGGTCATACTGGAGTAGGGTGGATCCTCAATCCAACATAACTGGTGTACCTATAAGAAGAGAAAATTTGGGCAAACACAGACAGAGAAAATGGCCATGTAGCAGTGACAGAGATGGAGTTATGCTGCCATAAGCCAAGGAATGCCAAGGATTGCCAGTAACTGCCAGAAGCCAGGAGAGAGGTATGGAACAGATTCTTCCCTAGAGACATCAGAGAGAACAAGGCTGCCAACACTTGATTTCAGACTTCCAGCCTCCAGAACTGTGGGGCAATAAAATTATGTTGTTCAAGTTTGTGGTACTTTGTTACAGTAGCCCTAGCAAACTAAGATATACTGTTTTCCTGATTATTCGAAAGGGAGGACATGGATTGAAGACAGCTGGTTTGGAAAAGAAATCCAAGGGCCAAGGTAAAGCTATACACTGGAAGATGAATCACAAAATGATAAGGTGGGAAGTTTGGAGGTAGAGCATGGCTGGTGGTTCTGGACGAAGGGGGTTAGAGGCCGACAATAAGTATTATTAGCTGTTTGTTTTGGAGACAGGACTGCTGATTTAGAGGAGACCATCAGTGCCTCTAAGCCAGCTATGATATACTGGCACACAATGCTACACTAATTTCTGCCTTTCCAACCTTTCCAGTCCCATATCCCACCATTCTCCAACTCCTTCCTTGATGCTCCAATCACAAGGATTTCTCTGAGCATATCACACTGTTTCAAATTGAGGTGCCTTTGACCATTATATTAGACTTCAGGTTAAGTTGCCATAAAAAAAGACAATAAAATAGAGTGCTTACATTAGACAGTTTATTTTTCTCTTTTGAAACAGTCCAGAGGTGAATGGTACAGAGCTGGCAGGATAGCACTACTCCACATGGTCATTCAGGGACCCAAGTTTCTAACATTTTGATTCTTCACCCACTCCTGGTGTGTTGCCATAGTTTACATGGTTGATGTGGGCTTACCTTCATGTCTGGCGAAGTGAGAGTCCAGAGCAAGTGACTTTGTCTCTAAGGAGATGGCTCAGAAGCTATACAAAGGGGAATAGATGTAGCTCAGTGGTTGAGCACCTGCTTCCCATGTACAAGGTCCTGGGTTCAATCCCTGGTACCACATACATATACATACATACATACATACATACATACATAAATAGTTTTTTTTAAAGAAAGAAGTTGAACACATACTTCTGCTCACCTCTTATTGTCCTGAACACAGCCATGCCTAGATGCACGGGAAGCTGCATTGTATAGTCTCAAGTGGTGGACCTGCACTTTACCAAAACACATGATATTCTTTCATGAAATGGGGGACAGATAGAAGTTTCTGCCATCTATCTGCTATTTTCCTGGTCTGGAACGGCCTTTGCTCACCTTAATCACTTCCCTGTCTTCCCTTCCTACAATTTATGACATAGTAAAAATAAACTCCTTTCTCCATTCCTCAACCCCAGCATTTTGTTAACTCCTCTCTTTTATAATTATCTATGTACAACTTAGGCTGTGAGTTGAAGTCAGCAATAAATTACTGGAGTGACTACTGCAGTTTAACAATTTTTATAGTATCTATAAAACCTCCCAGTTATTGCAGTCTTTACTTGGTCACCCTTCAGTACACTATTACTATTGAAGAAAAAAATTATTTATGGACCCAGTCACACTCTTTTATATACTCCAAAGCCAAAGATCTGTGTGATTAGGAAATGCAATCTCTCTTAGGCACTGATTTTATCATTCCTCTCAGTTGTTATTCCTTGCAATAAGTTGTTTTTCACACCACACTGTCCTGTAGGACCTGTTTAACTTCAGGAACCAGACATTGCTGTAATCATAATATGTCTTCACCTGAATCAAAACAAAATGTATACATTGGCCAGTGGGTTGAAATACTTAAAGTGCTGAAAGAAAACGACTGCCAGCCAAGATTTTTGTATCTGGTGAGAATTTTTTTCTCAAAAATGATGGATAGATTAAGACATTCTCAGATAATCAAAAGCTGAGGGAATTCATCACCACAAGACCTGACCTATAAGCAATGCTAAAGGGAGTTCTTCAGAATGAAAAGAAAGAATATTAGACAGTGGATCAAAGCAAATGCCAATATTATTGAAGTATATTGTTTGGTATATAACTACTTCTTACCTTCTACAGGTGCTAAAATGCAAATACATAAAATAATGATAAATCAATGTTTTTGGACACACATAGATATAAGTGGTAACAAGTACAAAAAAATGGTGGGGGACAGAGGGATATAGGGAAAGTATATGTGCATGCTATTGAAGTTAAGTTGGTATAAAACAAATATTATTGTTATATATTTAGGATATTAAAATTTAACCCTTGGTAATCACAAAGAAAATAGATGAAAACTATATATAGATATAAGTCAATCAATATAATACAACACAAAAAGGCAAATAAATATAAAAGTAGGTATTAATGGAAGTGAGGAACAAAAAGGTATAGGACTTAGAAAGGCTGAAGTGCAAAGAGGCAGAAGAATGTCCTATATTATCAGTAGTGACTTTAAATGTAAATAGATTAAACTCTCTAGTCAAAAGGCAGAGACTGGCAGAAGAGACAAAAAAGTATAACCAAACTATATGCTGTCTGCAAGAGACTCACCTTAAATTCAAAGATACAAGTAGGTTGAGGGTGAAAGGATAGAAAAAAATATACCACGCAAGCAGTAACCGAAAAAGAGCTGGAGTGGTATATTAGTCAGCCAAATAGGTGCTGATGCTTTAAAGTACCAGAAATCTGTTGACTTTATAAAGGGTATTTATTTGGGGTAAAAGCTTACAGTTACAAGGCCATGAGGAGTCCAACTCAAGGTACCATAATAGGTACTTTTCCACCAAAGTCTGTTGCCATATGTTGAAGCAAGATGGCTGCCCATCTCTGCGAGGGTTCAGCCTTCCTCCTCCTCTTAAGGTTCCATGGGCCCAACTTCTCTCTGCCCTCAGCTGTAGGCTGGAGGGCTTGTTTCTTTCTGGGCCTTCTCAGTTGCTCAAAGTTCTGGTCTCTTCAACTACAAACTATCAGGAGAATAGCCCAGCTCTTTCTGGGGCCCCAGGATCAAAACTGATAAAGTTCTCTCTCATTTCTTGAGTGAGTGTCCATTTAAATAGCCCACCAAGGGGGCGGGGACTCAATCCTGAGTCAGGCCCTACTAATGTGGTCAAATCAAGGGTATTATACCCAGAGAAACAGACCAGTTTACAAACATAATATCTTTTTTTTAGAATTCATATATAATATCAAACTGCTACAGGTGGCTATACTAATATCAGATAAAAGAGACTTTAAGTCAAAAACAGTTATGAGAGATAATGATGGTCATTGTATACTGATAAAGGGGACAATTCATCAGGAAGATGTAATTATAAATATATATGTACCTAACAGCAGAGTCCCAAAATATATGAAGCAAATATTATCAGGTTTGAAGGGAGAAATAGTTCTACAGAAATAGTAGGAGATTTCAACACTATGTAACCAAATCCAACAGCACGTTAAAAGAGTTATACACCAAGATCAAGTGGGATTTATCCCTGGTATGCAAGGTTTGTTCAACATAAGAAAATCAATTAATGTAATATACCACAGTAACAGAATGAAGGAATAATAGTGATAAGGGTAATGTTGTAGATTGACTGCATTAATGGCCCAATTTTAATGTCTTCTTAAATCCATGCTCTTTGGTAGTGCCCTCCCATACGACTTTGGGTTTCCACATGTGACTTCCTTTGACCAGTGCGATTGTAACAAACTGATGAAAGGAGTGGCATCAAAAAGCCCTAACATGCTTCTGTTTTCTCTCCTGTGCTCTTTCATCATCATGAGAACTAGTCTGCTGGGAGATTAAATTTATTTGGTAGACCCAGCCATCCCAGCTGAGGCCATCAGAGATTAGCTGGCAGCCAGATATGTCCCAAACATGTGAGTGAGCCCAAATATGCCCTACCCTGATCAGCAGAGTTGCCCAGGCAACTATAGACTTGTGAGACATAATAATTGCTCTTTTAAGCACAATTATTATGTGGGGTGACTTGTAACTGATATGACTAACAATAATAATACCCAACATTTACTAAATGCTAGGCATTGATAAAACTTCTTTCATAAATCATTTGATCCTTGTAACAACCCTGATAGTACAATTACAAACTGTTTTTAAATTCAGCATATTGAGGATAAAGTCTAAATCTTCAGAGAGATTTTTCACATTCTTTCAAATATCACAAACATCCTGTGCCATATACAGGGAAGATGGTTCTCCCATTTTACAAAAGGAGTCTAAGGCTCAGAGGAGTGCCAAAGAACATAGTAACTATGAGTGCAAAGCAGTGGCTTGAACTGGATCTTCTATTCAAAGTCTAATGCTCCTTTTACTACACAAGTTTTTTAGAGTAGAATGAGGAATAAGTAGGTTAGAGGGAATGGAAGAAAACCAGAAGCATGAATGTTTTTTTGTTTGTGGAGTTTGTTTTTACTGTGGTAATATATATATATATATATAAAACATAAAATTTCCCATTTTAAACAATTTTAAGTATGCAATTCAATGGTATTGATTACATTCACAAAGTTGTGCTAACACTATCACTATCTATTACCCAAAATTTTCAACACCCCACAGAGAAACTGTGTACTGATTAAGGAATCATTACCCATCCTTCCCCACCCCCCAGCCCCTGGTAACTATTAATCTTTCTGTCTCTATGGATTTGCTTATTCTAGATATATCATTTAAGCAAAATCATACAATACTTATCATTTTGTGTCTGGCTTATTTGACAGCATGTTTTCAAGGCTCATCCATGTTTTAGCATGTATCAGAACTTCATTCCTTTTATATATTTTTTTATTTTACTTATTTTTTTTTAGTATTAGAGAAGCTGTAGGTCTACAGAAAAAAATCATGCATAAAATGTAGAGTTCCCATATACCACCCTATTATTAACACCTTGTATTAGTAAGGTACATTTGTTACAAATGATAAAAGAATATTTTTATGCCATGATGGAAAACTGGTATTGGGTTTTCACTCTGTGGCAGATTGAGTTGTGTACCCCAGAAAAACAACAACAACAACGTTATTCATATTAATCCATTCTTGTGTGCACCCATTATATATAGGACTTTTTGAAGATGTTGTTTTTAGTTAAGAAGTGGCCAACCAACTGAATCAGGTTGGGTCTTAATCCTATTATTGGAGGCCTTATAGAGAGAAAACCACAGGAAAGAACTAGAAACCAGAAGTCAACAGAACCAGGAAGAGAAAGTTGAGGACATCGCCATGTGATGGGAAAGCCAAGGAACCCAAGGATAGCCAACCCACCAGAGCACTACTGGCTCCAGAAGGAAACTAGGCTTCCAGCCTCTGGAACCATGAGACAAAATATTCCCATTGTTTAAGCCAATCCACTGTATGGTATTTGTCATAGCTGCTGGGAAACAAAGGTAATTTCCACTGTAAATAACCATAAAACTGGACAAAATATGTGAGGTACTGTATTTAGGTTGTGGAAAAGAGGCAGCAAAAGACCAAGATCCTTGAAATTAGGGAACACATAAAAAGTGAATGCCATGTTCACCCATGATTTCTGCCTAGGGACACTTTCCAAACCACAGAACAGGAAGATGGATCCCAAGAGAGAAGTGGCCTTGCTGAGCTGAGGAGGGAAATAGAAGTTCAAGGTTGCCAAGGTGACTAGAATTTGCCAGGCAAGGTACCAGAGAGGAGGGGCCATGGAAGTCCACATGGCATTTGCCTTCAGTCTTGGTTGTGCATGGGCAGCATGAGACTTCATGGAGCATGACAGAGAATGACTGTTGGGAACTAAAAGATAAACAGAGATAGCAGATATTGTACAGTGCTGGAAGACATTGGAGTTTTGTTCCTATTGGGATGGAGAGGCTCATACTGAACATCTTGGACAGTCAGATAAGACCCCAGAAAGGCCATACTTTGGGAATAATGACCATGCACTAGAGAAAGGACCACACACTAGGGCTAAGGAAAACAACAAAATAGATGCACCCAACAGAGCCTAAAATCAAGATTGAAAAGATTTAGAGGATCCTCCAGTAATTCATCTACCTACTGTAACAAAATGTAAAATCCTTTAAGAGAATAAATTGTAATCCAAACACCCTACAAAGTATTATCCACAATGTTCACCATACAATATAAAAATTTTAAACATGCAAGGAAGCAAAAAAAAAAAAAAAAAATGTAACCCATAATCAAGGGAAAAATAGCCAGTGGAAACAGATCCCAAGATGACCCAGATGTTGGGATTATCAGATGAGTACTTCAAAACAACTATTATAAATATGTTCAAGAATTAAGTAAAGAGATGCACATAATGAGTAAATAGATGGGAATCTCAGCAGAAAAAATGGAACTACAAAAAAATGGGAATTCTAAATTTTAAAAGTACAATATCTGAAATGAAAAGTTCGCTGGATGTATTTAACAGCAGATAAGATGCTACAGAAGTAAGGGTAGTAACCTTGAAGATGAATCAATAGAAATTACCCCCAACTGAATAGAAAAGAGGAAAAAAGAATTTAAAAGAATGAAGATCACCACAGTGACTTGAGACAGTGTCAAGTAGTCTAACATACATGGGGTCAGAGTCTCAAATGAAGAGAAGAAAGAAAATATAAAAAATAAAAAAATTAGAGGAAGTAATGGCTAAATACATCCCACATTTTGTGAAAAATATCAACCTACAGATTCAAGAAACTCAGCAAATCACAAGCAGCATGAATACAAAGAAAACACACTTCACATTATGTATAGAGAAACAACTCTAAGGATGATATTTGACTTCTCATCAGAAACAATGGAGGCCAGGCAACAATGGAAAGATATCTTTAAAGTGCTAAAAGGAAAAAAAAAAAAAATAAAAGGCCAATATTGAATAATATATAAAACTGAAATATACTCCAAAAGGGGAGTGAAATTGTTAAATATATGACAACTGTGAGAATTGGCACCAGCAAAACTCCACTACTAGAAATACTAAAGGAAGTTCTTCAGGCCGAATGGAAATGATATCAAATGTAAAATTAGATCCATAAGAAAAGTATCATAAATGTAAATATGTGGATATATATAAAAGCCAATCATTTTCCCCCTTACTTAATTACATTAAAAGATAAATGAGTTTTTAAAGCAAAAAAAAAATATTTATGGATTTTACAATACAGAAGTAAAATATGTGACAACAGGAGCATAAAGTACAGGAGGTAAACATATTCTAGAGCTCAATTTCTGTTGTTAACATTATTTTAATTAAAAGCCTTTTTATCTGCCTAAAGTGTGCCTTTTTATCATGTTAGTTGCCAATAAGAGGAACAAAAGATATGGAAGACATGGTCCTTGACCTCAAGAAACTTACAAAACTGAGAAAGCAAAATACACAACTGTGAATTACCTTAACAAATATTACAAAGTAATAATGGAAAATCAAAAGGACAGATAAAATGCCTAAGTTTTCCTAAGGTTCATGATAGAATAATAGAACTCAAGACCACCACTGGTCTATCTGGAGATATTTTGGGAAATAGGAGGGGAAAATACAGGTTTCTTCTCAAAACTGATGCTTGGGCAATTGTGTGAGCTGGACTTCAGTCCCACAATCCCTCAGAGGGGCACGTTTATGCAAAGAAGACTGCACAAATATCCACAGTGACTGTCTGAGTGGGCAGAGGGGTTAATTAGTAAAGACTTCCAGAATCCTGAGCTATACATTAAATAAGCTCATGAACATGAACTATTCTCACATCCAAAGGAAAGAAAACACCCTCTCCATTAATTTTCAGAAGCAGCTTCAAAGGATCTCAAGCTTAGCATACTTTTGGAAGTTTCATATCCAGCATGAATAAACTTTGTTTTGCTTTTCTGTTTCAAAAATCTTATAGGAGTGTTTTATATTTCATCTCTAATTTTCATCTTTTTAGCAGAAATTGTGGAGGCAGGTGTAAGTAAAGAGATAATATAAATGTTTGTGCTTGTTAACTAGAATTGAATATTAAGTAGTCAAAATAATATTACTAAGAAATAACTCCCTAGAAGGATCTTTAAAGGAAGATTTCCCCCCCATCCCATTCAACACACTCATGTATACATGCACATATTCCATCTGTGTTTCTACAGATATTAATTTTAAATTTGACAGCATGACTATCTTTTAATGAGATAAGCCATCAATTGCAAAATTGAGTTAACAGCTCCTACCATTTAAAAATTTATGATTAGATTTTTTGAAGGGTATGGAAATTTTACTTTTGTTTTTAAACTAAGAGGAAATGATAACGTTTGTATCTTAAAGAAAATAAATAAAACTTAAAAATAATTTTTTGAATTGTGTACTCAAAAATTCATAGGCTTATTGATACATAATTAACAATGTATTATTCATGTACAATATGGAAAACTTTTAAAATATAAAAAATTAAGAAAAATTAAAATTCATAATCCTCTCACCCATAAATAAGCAATGCAAACATTTTTGTTTTCCTTCTTTTCTAAGTGCATAGTGTACCCAGACAATAGCATAAAAAGTTATGTTTACTAATTTCTAAATCATGCTGTATTAATTTTGAATTTTGAATCTCTTCTTTATTTTGATCTATCATTAAAGATCTTTTAAACAGATTATTTTATTTTATTTTTTAAATTTTACCGGGAGGTCCTGGGGATCGAACCCGAGTCCCTCCATATGGGAGACGGATGCCCAACCATTTGAGCCACATCCGTCCCCCTAAACAGATTATTTTAGATATCTGCCATAATTATTTATCTGCCATTGTAGCTAGCCCTCAAGATGGCCTATAATGATTATTGCCTCCTAGTAAACATGACCCAGTTCAATACCCCCCAGATTGAATAGGTCTAGCCTGTATTGACCTATATTGACTTGTATTGACCTGTCTGACCACCTTGAATAGGGCCAACCTGCAAAAATAATGGAGTGTGACTTCCAAGGCTCGGTCATAATAGACCTTTTAGCTTCCACCTTTCTCTCCCTTTGCTCACTCACAGTGGGAGAAGCCAGCTGGCATGTCATAAGGACTCAAGCAGCCGATAGAAAGGTTCACATGGTGAGGAATTGAGGCCTCCTACCATAACCAGCACTAATTTGCCTGGTATTTGAGTGTGTCCATATGCAAGCAGATCCTCCAATTCAAGTTTTCAGATGACTGCTGCCCTGGGCAACATGTCGACTGCAATCTCCTGAGAGACTCTGAAGCAGAACCACCCAGCTAAGCTACTCTAAAAATTTCCTGACAGAAATTGTGTGATATAATGAATATTTATTGTTTTAAACTCCTAAAAGTTGGGGAAACATCAACAAATAATAATGATTTTGCTACTAGAAGTGGGGTGCTTCTGTAACAAAAACCTAAAATGTAGGTGTGGCTTCAGGACCAGCCCAGGGAAAGACTTTGGGAAGTGAAAGCTTAAAGTGCATTGAAATTGTTATCAGAAGCCTAACGACTTTCAAGGAGGCTGCTGGTGATGGTTTAGAGGAAAATGTGGAAAAATTATTAGAAATTAGACGATAGGGGATCCTTATTAGATAGTGACAGAAAATTTAGCAACATTGTCACATGCAGCAATATGGATAAAAGAAAATGTATCTGATGAACTGGGTGATCTAGCTAAGGAGATTTCCAGACAGAGCATTGAAAGGTGCTACTTGGTTTCCTCTTGCTGCATACAGCAATTTGTGAGAGGAGAGATAAGCTAAAAGAAGACTTGTTAAACAAAAAGGGACCAGAAATTTCTGCTTCTGAAAATTTCCAGCTTCTGAAAATTTCCAGCTTCTCAAGATGACAAACAGTGCTAAAATTGTTAAATGGCTTCCAGGCCAAGATCATATCCAGGACTCTACCATAAAGCATAGCCTAAAGATGAAACTGACTGTAACTATAAAATCCTATTTTCATGACTAAGAAAAACCCAAGTGGTACTTCAGAGAACCATTGGACTTCATGAAACTTAAAGGCATTTTCCCTCAGTAGTTTCAACAAAAGCGCAATATGGAAAAGGGCTTTATCTTGAAGAGATTTATTGGTGTGGCTTTTGTCTAATGGAATGAAGCCAACCTAAAACCCTTTTGTACATAACCTTAATTCTGATCACAGAAATACCACCAGCTTGAACTGGACTGACAGAATAAAATGAAAAGAGGCCTTGAGACCAGCAAACTTTGCTAGGAAGGAAGCAGGCTGAGCATCAAGCACCTAGATGGCAACGTCAAGAGCCATGAAAAGTCATTTCCAGGAAGGAGCAGGCAAGCCCAAGTGCTAATTAAGGATCTGAAAACTTTGCCCAGCTGGATTTTAGAATTGCTATGTAGCAGTAACCCCTGTGTGCCTCCTGCCTTCTCCTTTTTAAATGGGAGTATCTATAGCAGTTATCCTAAGCCTGTAATATATTGGGTGCAGCAGGGGTCCGATAACTTGTCTCTTTAATTCACAAGTCTTCAGATTGAGAGGAACTATACTTAAGGAGATATATTTAAGGAATTATATCCAAAGAGCCTCATTTATACCTTGACCTGATTTAGATGGTGAGATTCTGAACTTGAAACGGATGCTGTAATAGGATAAAACTTTGAGAGGCCTTGTGAAGGAGTGAGTGTATTTTGCATGTGTGAGGGCCAGAGCACAGACTATGATGGCCAGCCCCACAGATGACCCCCAGAAATTCCTGCCTCCTTTATTCAGGCCTTATTTATCCATCTCCCACAATGAACAGGCATGACCTGTGTAGCCAATAGGGTCTCTCTTGGATCATGCACTAGGGGAAAAGGCAGCTTACATGTCATGATGACACTCAAGAAGTCCTACGGAGAGATGCTTGTGGTGAAGAATTGAGGCCTCCTGCCTAATTTACCAAGTCTAGTGTGTGAGCCCACTTGGAAACAGTTCCTCCAGCCCCAGGCAAGCTTTAGATGACCCCAGCCTGGGACAACATTAGCTGAAGTCTCATGAGAGGTCCTGAGGCAGAACCACCAGCCAAACTGCTCCTGGATTCCTGACCCATAGAAAAGAAAATGTGTCAGATAATAAATGCTTATTGTTTTAATCTGCTAAATTTGGAGATAATTTTTATGCATTAATAGATAACTAACTCATACAGTCTTGTTTCCATCATTTGGCTATACCATAATTTATTTAGCCATTTTTCAGTGTTAAACATTTAGATTATTTCTAAATTTTCATCATTACAAATAATACTTTCATGAAGAATCTTGTAAAAAGTAAATTGTCTGAAACTCTAAGTTAGTCTCTAGACTAAATTCTTAAAAATGAAATTACTAGGCATGGGCAATGCCTGTTTCTACCTGCATTATACTAAAGTATATATTTTACTGCATCCTCAACCATGCATTTAAAAATCACAAGACAAGGACACTCACTATCACTTTTCTTATTTATCATATATGACAGTCAATGCACTCAGAAAAGAAAATGAAATTACAAGTATAAAAGTTAGAAAGGAAAAATTTAAACCTCCACTCATTGCATACAATATGACTGACTACTAGGAAAACACAGAAGAATCTATTGAAAATCTGTTATAAATGTCAAGAGAATTCTTTATAGTGACAAGAGAACAAAGAACTATGACTCTGTGTTAGATGCATTCAAGAGGCCTTGAAGAGAGTTTTGACCTGTGTTTGTGGGCAGTGGTAGAAGAAAAATAAAGCTTATTTCTTCATTGAGGCCTACTGAATTCAGCTCATTCAACAAGCAAGTTACATAAGTACATGCTATAATTTTAGTTTTAACACTTGAATATTACATGTGGACCCTCAAATGTTTGCACATGTACTCATAATCCCTAATTATTTTGAGGGGTAGTTGTTGCTAATTCTGAAACTACAATTAGCACAAGGGAAATAATGGAGCATGTGGTGACTGAAGCAGTTTCTTAACCTGAACTATCTCATTCCTTATCTCAATCCCTGTACTTTCTCATTTTTCTTCAGGTAATCTTCACTGTGACTAATAAGTCAGGTCTTACCATTTAGCTGCTTGCTTGTTAGGCTCCTGCTGAGTCACTCTCCCGCTCGAGACAAGCTCTTACTTGTAAGAATTTTTGCTAAGTTAGTTGGTTCCTATCCCTAAGGATATGTTCAACTCCAAAAGCCTAATTAGGTTTCTTCTTGAAGCTTAACATTTACAGGAGTGCATGCTTCAACTATCCGTGGTTACAGCTCTCGGGAATAAGAGGATCTTGTTGTTGAACCCAATTTAGATTTTGCCTTTGAAATTTCTTTCTTTAACCCATCTACTAGCAAGTGATATATTTGATATGTGTTGCCTTTGCTCGCTCGATTGCACATTTCCTGAAGAAGAGTCAATGATAAAGATAAGAGCTAAAGATGGGGGAGGGAATTGGGAGGGATATAGAGACTGAGATATCTAACAAGTGAACAGGCAATCTTTGGAGCAACCGGGACACTCTGTAATCTCACTTGGCACTTATAGGGTTCATCTCCAGTCTCAGAGTGCTGAAGTAATGTCTTTTATGCATTTGACCATCCTGCCATGTCTGATCAAAATTCCTGAGAGTAAAATGTTTAAAAATAGGAAGATGTTGGGGCATTCATTCTTCAGCCTTTCTAGACATCAGAGAACTGAGTGTGCTGGCCACAAAGAGGAGCCTCCACTCTCCCCACGCCGGGGGTACACTGGCGGTGAGTAAAGGGAGGAGTATCTTTATTTGGAGTTTACGAGCACAGAGTGAGCGTAGGTGACTCTCCATAAGTAAAGGAGACAAACTCACAGAAGCCAAAATGCATACTGTTGCAGTAATTTTTTGTGTTTTCTCTAAAGTGAAGTTCAGAGATCAAACCCCACCAATTTCAGCAAAGAAAGGTGGGGCTTGTGAGAATTTCCCATTATTAGCATGCTGAACCCCATCCTGAAGCACACACCATGTTTACTCACATGAAACTGCAACCTAGGCAGATAACTGAGAAACTGAGTTTCACATGGTTAGAAAGAGAGAAAAATGTGAAAAAGTTATCCTCAGGAGTCACCTTTCTTTGAAATTATTAGAGTAGCACATATTGCAATCTCCAGAGTTCAGATTTTCCATCATGATTTCTCTTTACACCCAAGAGATATTGAGAAATTTTCAAAAGAGACTCTCTTAGTTTGCCAAGGTTACGACTATAACAAATACCACAACCTAGTTGGTTTAAACGACAGAATTTATTGTCTTGCAGTTTTGGAGGCTAGAAATGCAAAATCAAAGTATGCACAAGCTATGCTAACCCTGAAGTCCATAGAGTTCTGGTGATGACTCAATTTCGCCCACTGTCACATGGCTCTCTGTCTCTTTCTGAGATATCCTCCTCTGGCTTCTACCACAACATTCAGATTTCCTTTGCTCTTAAGGACCTTAGTCATATTGGATGAAGACTCACCTGGTTTAAGTTTGACCTCATCTTAATAGGATCTTTGAAGATCCCACTTACAAATGAGTTCACACCCACAAGACCTGGAGTTAGGACTTGTCTTAGTTTGACAAACACTACTCACTGGTTTGCTTAACAATAGGAACTTATTGGCTCACAGTCTGGGAGGCTAGAAATCCAAAATCAAGGTTTTGGCAGGTCTGGTTTCTCCCCGAGTCTGTGGCGTGCCAGTGCTGGCTTGCCACAATCCTTGGGGTTCTTGGCTTGCATCTCTGCCTCCATTACATGGTGATCTGCTTCATTTCCTGGCTTCTTCTGACCTCTGGCTTCTACTTCTTCTGCTCATTTGTCTCTGTCTAGATTTCTTCTCCCACCCTTATTCAATTTGGCCTCATCTAAAGAGGATCTTCAATGATCCTATTCACATAGGAGTCCACATGCTGACATAGCTTAGCGTATTTAAAGATACTATTTACAAATGGGTTCACACCCACAGGAACGCAGATTAAGATTTGAACGTGTCTTTTGTGGAAGACATGATTCAACCTACCACAAAGACTTACAATTAATTTTATTTTCATAAATGTATAGCATATCACATCTAGTATGTCAGAGAAAGGAAATTTGAAATGAAAAAAAAAAATTATTTGTGAACTAATAACAAAAAGTTGAAAATAATGCCCCTGTAGGTAATTTTGGCATATTAAATGGATTAGAGTAGAGGACTGCATCAATGTCTTTTTTGAAAGCCAGAAGTGTTTGCAACTACTACTTTGGGTTTTTAACTTTGACTCATATTGAATCTTCTAAGCACAAGTCTCAGTCCACAACTCAATTTGATTCAATGTCTACTATGTGCTTGACACTGAGGTAGGCTCTGGGATACAGAGAGGAATAATACATGTCTACCCAGAGAAGAGACTAGAAGATGATGTTTTTGCTATTTTACTAGCAAGAAGAAGCAATGCACCGAGTCATTTAAGCCAGCATTATGGAGAGCTGACTGTAAGGGCCTGTGCAAGGTCCTGATAACCACACAAATAATGCCAAACAGCAAATGACTTTTTAAAGCCATGTTACGTATTGACTTTGTAATGCATAATGTGTATCTGGGCATGGAAGATTTACTTTCCTAATTACATTTTACTTATGCTATTATTAAAATTAGTCTGAATTCCCTGATCACTTTCACAGGAAGACTTGGCTTTGGAAAAATGCTGGGCAGCAAGATAAGAAAGGATTGAGGATTCCCAAGTCTGAAGAATTTTTAAATAAAAAGATTTATATCCATGAGCTGTTAAAGATAAATCATGACTTCTCGACCCCACCCTCCCCTGTTTCCTCTCCTGCCTTTTTTCTTTTTTAAAGAATTTAGGTATGACTTGATTAGAAATTTAGAAATCATTAGTTGTATTCTTTATACAGTCATGGGAGGAAAGAGAAATCACTTTTTAATTTATTCCCTACTAGCATGTTACATAAGCTTTCTTTTATTCCTTCTTAGTGCCCTATGAAGAAATTGTTGCCACCAGTTTAGAGATGAGGAAACTGTAGTCCAAAAGTATGTACATAATATAAAAGGTTGAACCAGTATTTGAATATGGGTCCACTGACTTTAAAACCTATGCCTTTCCATTATCCAGGACACCCCATTAAGATCCCAATTTACCAACAGCCCAATAGAGAAATGTGCAAAGGAGAGGAACCTATAGTTTATAGGAAAAGGAAACACAAATGGCTCAAATATATTTTTAGATACTCAATTATACTCATAATAAGAGAAATGCAAACTAAAGCTTCACCAATAAAAGTAGCAGAGATAGAAAATGTTTGGTATCACAATGTGCTGGAAAGGGTGTGGGGAAATAGGCTTGCTCATAAATTGCTGGTAAAAGTAATGTTGATGCAATTTCTCTGGAGGGCAATTTGGTAATTCTTAGCAAAATTTTATACCCTTCTATAATTTTATCCTACATGTATACTTGCACTTGTGAGAAATAACATATGTAGAAGATTATTCACTACAACATTGTTTGTAATAGCAAGGGATTGAAACAATTCAATGTCAATGGGAGGCTTATAAATTATGACCATCCATACAAAGAATTATATGCAGCCATCAGAAAATGAAAACTATTGTTGATCTAAATTGCTAAGTGTAAAAGGAAGGTGCAGAACAGCAAGTGTGATGTGCTTCTACTTATGTAAAGGAAAAACATATACAAGTATTTGTATATAACTAGATTATTATGAAATTAGTAACACTGGTTGCCTCCAAGCAGGTATCTGGGTAGGCTGGGTTGGGAGGGACACATTGCTGTACATCCTTTGTACCATTTCAATTTTTAACCATGCCGTTGTATAACCTATTTTTAAAAAGTTAAAATTTAAAATAAAAAAAAAAACACAACCAATTAATTCCCTTTGCTTTAGGAATGCCATATTTAACTACTGAATAAAAGAAGGAGGCCAATGATACTTTATTTGGTTGAACCTGAAAGTTGTGCAAATTGATATAAAATCATCACCATCAGCTTTCTCCTTGAGCATTCAAGTCTTTAAAACTACTTCTTTCTTAATTGTTGCTGGGGCTATGAGTTGAGTGCCTTACTAACCTACTTTTCTTCTTTCTCCTTATAACAATATTAAACAACAATGGGACCATTTATGGAAGGTCTATTTATAAAGCACTGAGTTTAGGACTGTCTCATTTAATCTTCATGATAGACTTAAATAGTAGGAATATCAGTTCCATTCCTGAGAAAACAGGGACTCTGAGAAATCAGTATTTCCTATTAGTATTTATCTAGTTTCCAGATAGTATGAAGCAACTATTTCTAATTTGTGTGGCTTAGAGAGGAAAGAGAAGAAGAAGGAGGAGAAGGAGGAGGAGGAGGAAGAGGAGGAGGAAGAAGAAAAGGGCCTTGAAAAGTCTACCAGGCCACACAGAAAATTAAAATGCTGACACAAAATTTATTCCACAGAGATCATTCTAAAGGACTCTTGTAATATTTAAGTGCTAACTCAGAAAACAATAGCCTGTGAGTTACATAAGAGATTCTAATAATTTAAAGGAAGAAAAACCCCTCAAAATTACAACTCCCAGAGACTCCTCTGCCTGTTCCAGTAGATTTATCAACCTCAGTGTGTACAGAGCAGGTTCTCTTTTTTCAATGCAAAGAATACCACATGAATAAGTAATTCTTTTCTCACCACACTGGATTAAAAATCGTCTATGGTTGGTGGCAAGGCTCCAGGATGTGTAAGTTCATTGAGGGTGGTGGGCCACACTTGTGGGAGATGTTTGTGTGGGATGTGGTGGGAAGTGTGGGAGGTGGGCAACATGGGAATCCCAGTGGGTTCCGTGTAATTTTTTGGGTAATCTAAGCACCTCTTAAAATATATGTATATATATATATATATAAATAACATTTTTGTAAGCAAATACACATATATGCATATATATTTATATATCATTTTGCAAATGTTTGTATGTATTGTGAGAATTTTGATTTTTACCCACAATAAAAATAAATTAAAAAAAAAAAAAAATCATAGAGTACATCCCCTTCACTGTTCCTTGCACTCGCCTCAAGCATTTTCTCACAAGTTATCAGGTCCCGAGCATAAACCTGGCACACTAAAAGGCTTATCAGAATCTTTCACTAAAATATACTTGATATTTTAGGATTGAAGTAAGGACAACAAAATCATCCAGCCTTGGGCTTTTTCTCCCTTTACTGTGTATGAGGCTGAAATTGAAGTTATAGTGCTTGCAAGAAATGCTTACAAAACTGACCTTCAATTCCCTGTTGTCCCGGCTGATATCTTAGTTAGCTCCAGTTCTCAACCTCCTCTCTCTTAGCCATGAACAAGTGCGTCATACCTCACTAAGGAGCTCCCAAGAGAAGACTACTGTGTTCTCACTCAAAACGACGGAGATTGAAAACAACTTTCCCCTAAAATTTCCAATTTGGCTCTTAGTGGGTTTCAGTGTGCTATGAGGTTTGTGTTAGAATTCAGACTTCTTGATGATTAAAAACTCCCTGATGATACTGGTGAACTGGAATGACTGAACTACTACTACTCCACAAGCGGAAGATGGCTGTGTGGAGCACAGGATAAAGACAACTTACAAATTATTTTATTTTTCCTTTGGGTTTTGGTGGATATGGATTTTGTTTATTATTGTTTCCACACAATTAAATCCAGTAGGACTTATTATTATCATCACCCACATAGAGTAAGGTATTCTAGGCAATGAGGATTCAGGCAACACAAAACCACGTTCTTGCCCTCAATGAGTTTAATATTCTATCAGATTGTACAGAAAATATACAAGTAATTAAATACAATGTCAGGTAAGTGATATGTGGCACTTCTGTGGAGTGCCACCTCCACAGAGATCTGGATGAAGCCTGTGGTTATCCAGCGGAAGAGTGTTCAGTGCAGAGGAAACAGCAAGTTCAAGACCCCAAGATGGGAGTAGATTTGGCAGAAATAGCAGAGGCCTAGTAGAGTGAAGAGCAAAGGGGAAAATGAAAGATAATGGGGTTAGAAAAGTAGTTATGATCCTTGAAGGGCCTTGTAAACCATGATAAGGACTTTGGGCATTGGGAAACCACTGAAGGGTTTTGAGCAGATGTGTGACATGATCTGATTTCCATTTTAAAATGAAAACTTGAAATAAAAGCTTTTTTTAAAAAGATACCTCTGACTGCTGGGTAGACAGTAAACTATTGGGGATGTGGTGGAGCAGACTGTAGGATGGTGCTAATGATTTCCACCTTCTGGTGTTCCCACCCTTCTGTAATACCCCCCTTGAGTGTGGGTTGAACTTATTGTTGCATTTATAATCAACAGAATATGACCGAAGTAATCACTTCTGAGATCAAGCCTCAAAAAGACTGTGACTTCCCTCTTGAGTGTTTTTCTCTCTCTCCTCTCTCTCTCTCTCAGATCACACACTTTGGGGAAGCCAGATGCTGTACTGTGAGCAGCCCTTGGAAAACTCTACACAATGTGACAAGGAACTGATGCATCTTTCCAATGCCCATGAGGAACTAAAACCTGTAAAGCCACTTGAGTGAGTTCAGAAACAGATCCTTCTGCCCCAGGCAAATCTTGAGATAACTGCAGCCCCACCCCCCACCCCCCAACAGCTGGACTGATGTTTCATCCTCAGCCACTCCTGGATTACTGACCCACAGAAACTGTGAAATAATATGCTTATTGTTTTTATGCCACTATGTTTAGTGGTACTTTGTTATTCAGCAATGGATAACTAGCACAGGGGAATAAGAATAGAAGCAGAAAGGACAGTTAAAAGGCCATTGTAGTCAAGAGACAGTGACTGAGAATAGGGTTGTAACGGTGGAGATGGTGAAGCAGTAGGCCTGGATAGGACAAAGGAGAAAAGGAAAGCCACATGCTTTCAAATAAATTAATTGCTCATTTCTCATAAGAAACCATGAAGGGAAGAAAGCAGTGGGTTGAAATACTGTAAGTGCTGAAGGAAAATAACTCCCAGCCAAGAACTTTATATCCAGTAAGACTTTCTTTCAGAAATGAGGGAGAGACTAAGATATTCCAGAAAAATACAAAAGCTGGGGGATTTTATCACCACTACACCTGCCCTACAAGCAGTGTTAAAGGAAATTATTCAGACTTAAAGTAAAGGACACTAGATAGTGGTTCAAAGCATAAAGAAATAAAGACTTCTGGTAAAGGTAACCATTTGGGTAATTATAAATGCCATTACTGTTGTATTGTATTTTTTTGGTATGTAACTCAACTTCTTACTCCCTACATGTGTTAAAATGGAAATGCATAAATAGTAATGATAAATCTATGGCTTTATAAATACAATGTACAAAGATAAAATTGTAGCAAGTACAAAAAAAGGTGAGGGATGGTAGTATATCGGAACAGTGTGTGTATATGCTATTGAAGTCAAGCTGTTATTGAATTAAATATGATTGTTATATCTTTAGCATGTTCAATTTTAACCTCAAAATAACCACAGGAAAAAATATATATGAAAAGTATATCCCAATGGAAATGAGAAGGTACTCAATATGGTACAATACAAAACATCAAATAAATATGAAAGTAGGCAATAATGGAAGAATTAAAGGACCAAAAAGGCTTAAGACTTACAAAGACTAAATGGCTAAATGGCAAATGAAAGTCCTATATTACCAGCAGTGACTTTAAATGTAAATGAATTAAACTCTCCAGTCAAAAGGCAGAGACAGGAATAATGTACAAAAAAATATGAACCAAGTATATGAAAGGATGGAAAAAAGATACCATGCAAACAGTAACCAAAAGAGAGCTGAGGTATTTATACTAATATCAGATAAAAAAGACTTTCAATCAAAAATTGTTGCAAAGGACTAAGACAGTCATTATATACTGATAAAAGGCTTAAATAAACAAGAAGATGTAACAATTATAAATATATATGTACCAAACAACAGAGTCCCAAATATTATCAGATCTGAAGGGTGAAATAGACAGTTCTACATTAATAGTAGGAAACTTCAATTCACTGCTTTCAATAATGGATAGAACTAGTAAAGATCAAAAACTTCCCAATGTAGAAAAACCCAGGACCAGATGACTTCACAGAGGAATTCTACCAAATATTACAAGAAGAATTAATACCAATCCTGCCCAAACTCTTTCAAAAAATTAAATCATTCTACAAGGCCAAAATCACCCTCATACCGAAGCTAGATAAAGATACCAAAAGAAAAGAAAATTATAGACCAATATCTCCTATGACAATAGATGCAAAAATCCTCAACAAAACAGTAGCAAACCAAATCCAACTACACATTGAAAGAATTATATACCATGATCAAGTGGGGTTTATCCCAGGTATGCAAGGATGGCTCAACATAAGAAAATCAATTAATGTAACACACAACATTAACAGAATGAAGGGGGAAACCACATGATCATCTCAATTGACATAGAAAAAGCATTTGACAAAATCCAGGACCCCTTCTTCATAAAAACACTTAGAAAACTAGGAGGAGGAGGAAACTTCCTCAACATGATAAAGGGCATATACAAAAAACCCACAGCTAACCTCATACTTAATGGTCAAACACTGAAAGCTTTCCTTCTAAGATCAGGACCAGGATAAGGATGTTACCACTATTATTCCACATTGTACTGTATGTTCTAGCCAGAGGAATTAGGCAAGAAAAAGAATTAATTCAGGAATTAATTCTTAAATTGTACAGAATTTGTATTTGGGTTGATTATAAAGTTTTGGTAATGGATGGTGTTGATGGTAGCCCAATACTGTGAATGAAATTAATAGCACTGAATGATATATTTGTATATGGTTAAAAGAGTAAATTTTAGGTGGTATATATGTTACTAGAGTAAATTTGTTTTTAAAAATTAGGACTGTACAAACAGTGAACTCTATCATAAAGGGTGGATTATATTAATTAGCACAATTACAAAAATGTTCTTTCATGAATTTTAACAACTGTACCACACTAATACATGTTGTTAATAATAGGGTGGTTTATGGAACTCTGTATTTTATGCATGATTTTTCTGCAAACCTACGACTTCTTTAATTTTAAAAAAAGTCCATAAAAAAAAAAAAAAAAACAGAAAATTACAAGTGTTGGAGGGGAGGTGGACAAATAAGAATATTCATTAATTGCTTGCACAGTGCAGCCACTGTGGAAGACAGTTTGGCAGTTCCACAGAAAGTTAAGTTATAACTACCATATGAACCCACAATCCCACTTCTAGGTATATACTCAAAAGAATTGAAAGCAGGGACTCGAACAGATATTTGCACATTGATGTTCATAGCAACATTATTCACAATAGCCAAAAAGTGGAAGCAACCCAAATATCCATGAACTGATGACTGGATAAACATAATGGAATATATACACACAATGGACTATTATTCAGCCATTAAAAAGAATGAAGTTCTGATACATGCGACAATATGGTTGAACCTTTTGGTAATGGATGGTGGTGACAGTAGCACAACATTGTGAATGTAAATAACAGCACTGAATTATTTATTTGAATGTAGTTAAGAGGGGAAATTTTAATTTGTATGTATGTTACCAGAATAAATTTTTTTTTTAAATCCATGGAGCTGCATAATACAAACAGCGATCCCTAAGTTAAACCATGGACTATGGTTAATAGTACAATTATAAAAATGTGCTTTCATCAGTTGTAACAAATGTATTACACTCATACGTGGTGTTAACAATAGGATGGTATATGGGAATCCTATATTTTGTGCATGATTGTTCTGTAAACCCACAACTTCTCTAATAACAAACAACAAAAATTAAATTTAAAAATTGTATGGTACACACAGCCCTATACGGCTATTTTTCTAGGGAAAGCTATGATTCAAAGCTTACTTGACCCCATCTGTGAACACAGCTGCTTGTTCCCTCTGCTCTCTTCTCACCCTTGATAAGAAAGCCCTTTTAAATGCCTTAAAGATAAGTCCTACTAATGAGCTAAAGAAGGGCCCAGTGGGGAAGGAGCAGATTCTTTGGGGAAATAATAGGCCATGGAGCCTCTGCTGTTCCAAGCCACTCTGTGCATACCTCAATTGCTTCCCTGGCATTCACTGTCTGCTCTGTGACCCACTATATACAAAGAGAGAGCCAACAGAATAAGCAGGTGAACATGTTGCTGAGTCACCGGAGGGCAAAGTACCCAGCAAGCCTCCCTCAAGGTGCAGGCTAAGCTCAGGGTCTATCACATCACAGTTGTGCAACATACTGCTGCTTGGACAGCTCACCCCCGAGCCTGGGCATTTTGGGTCTTGTCATTAAAGCTAATGAATACGTAACACTGAAGGACAAGCCAGGTTCAGCAGCCAACAGGCTGCCAACACAACTCTGTGGTCACCTTCATGGATGATAATATCAAACCAATACCATGATGATTACAATGAACAGTCATCAACAAGCCAAACAAAGATATGTAACATCATATGTTATAATCAATAACTGAATGCTAATGTTTATAACAGGAAATAATAATTGGAAAAAACAAAACATTTAATGGATACATCTAATCTCAAAGCCTGCTTTTCAGTTAAAGATATCCACCTGAATCCAAGAAGAGAGTATCAGCTTGGCTTCCTGTTCTAAAATGAAAGACTGAAAAAAAAACAAACGTACTCATAAATCTAGATGCTTTTCATGTAGTCCTATAATTAAGCCATAACCTCATGCTAATTCCCACAAACAATTATATTTGGAAATAGAAGTATAAAAAGCTACACAATTAGCAAATTTTCTTCCCTACTGTAGATCTTTGCCAGCATTCTGTCATTTTTCATCTATAGTGTCAGTTTGACAGTATAGCCAAATAAGAGCTAATGTCTGTGGCAGGGGAAAGAAATCAGCACATCCATTCATTAGTATCCTGTTCACACTTTCGTTGTCAATTATAAATATTTGCTTGAGCTAAAAACTCTGTCACCATCATTGTAGCCATTACCGCCGGTAACTAAGTAATATATTTGAAGAGTCAGGCTTCTGGCATTTTGCAGCTGGGGCTCAAGAATAATCAAAATGTTCATAAACTAACACTTGGAGTCCCAGCAGAGTGTCTTACTCAAGACAACATATTATTATTCTAAACAATGGAACTATAACTCAAAGTCAGATTCATGAGTTTCACAAGTATTCTTCTGGGCTATGTCCTTTAGCTTTTGTTCAAAGCCTTTCTGTTTGTTCTTGGGGAAATTTTTAGGAGTCATGCAAGCACACAGTTGTAGTCAACATTGGAAGATGCTGCATGATTCTTGGGGGAACCCCATCCTGCCAAGTGTAGTGGAAGGTATTAGAGCTCCACCCAGATTCCCTTAAGGGGAGGGGGATGCATCTGTCCCCCAAGTGCTGTGACTGTTGACTGCTAACAACTCACGCTGCCCCCTGCTCCAGAGAACTGCCCTCGGCCGAATGGGGGCCATTTTGACCTGGAAGCTGTGCGCTCCCCACTCATCCCCAGACCTCAGCCAGTGACTGAGTGATATGAAGATGGAAAGGGCAGCCTTCCTTCTTCCCTCAAGGGGGAGCCAGCTCCGTGGTGCAGTTCATGCTCCAGAGCTTCCCCGTGGGATCAGGCTGAAGCCAGTCTAATACTGAAACTGCATTCTTGCTTATTTTTTTACCCCTGACCTGTCTCCTACTTCTCTCATTAATCTTTCCCTAATAGGACTCTTGGAGGAAAAAAAATCACCTGAAAAAGAAACCCCATTTCAGGCTCTGCTTCTAGGGAATTCAAACTACAACACTAAGAACTTCTCTTTACCCAGGAAGGTGGCTATTTCTGCCTACACACACCATGAACCCTAAACTCCACCACTTGAATGGGTTGTTATTTCCCAAATACTCAATGCAGATGAATCTTTTCTCTTGTGGAGGTCTAGATGTCTTCCCTATGGAATGAGGGATTCCCAGTCTAAGGACTGTGTCTTATTCATCTATAGCTTCTGGCAGAATTCCTCACCTCAGGCCTGACTGGTAAAATCCTTCTTAACTGCCCCTAGAAGTCAGCTGGAGAAGGTCCAAAAGCCCAATAGAAAAATGGACAAAGGATAGGAACCAAAACAGCTCACTGAAATTTAGATAGACATATATGAAAATATATACGTCCTCACTCATAATAAGTGAAATATGAATTAAAACTAAACTGAGGGAAGCGGATGTGGCTTAACCAGTTGGGCACCTGCCTACCACATGGGAGGTCCCAGTGCCTCCTAAAAGAAGACAAGCAGACACCGCCCCTGCCGGAACAAGCAGATGCCACAAGCCAGCAGCCATGGCCTGCAGGGAGAGGATGTGGCTCAGACCATTGGGAACTCCCCTCTCATGTGGGAGGTCCCGGGTTCAGTTCCCAGTGCATTCTGGAGAAGGGAACAAACAATGAGCAAACAAATAAGAGAACCATCTGGGGGAGGGTGGAAAATAAAGTAAATAAATAAATCTTTAAAAAAAATTAAACTGAGATACCATTTTTTAAATGTCAGGTTGGCAAAACACCAAAAGATATTTTTTTCTATCCATATATCCAGCCCAGTGACAATGGGTACTTTTTCCCCATTAATTCATTTATAAATGAATTAATACTCCAAGAAATAGCATTTTACTGTTGGAAAATCAATCTAATAAAGCTCTATAAAGCCCTTCAGAGCTGTGGATCAAAGTAGAATGCAAATCTTAATTATTAACATGACCATTTACCGCCTCAAGAATGGTACATATTATATTATGTTCCTACTCCAGATCACAAAGAACATGCTTCTTTCCTTATTTTCTCTTCCCCATCCAGGCAAAATGTCTTATTGCCATTTTTATCTACTTCTCACTTTCACCAAAATCTTTCTAAGACTACAAATTCTCTTGCCAGTGAAAGGTCTACACCTTCAGTTTGTCATGCTTTTTCCTACCCATCTTACTACAGGTATAATTAAATGGAGTATGTGTTTTCCTCTTTATAATACTGTACCTACTAGTTAAATGTATACACATCTGTTTTGCTCATAGATCTATCTGGTTTGTTGCATTATTGTTCCCAAATATTTGCTTCCTTTTCCTGTGGTAGAATTATATCTCTTTACCCCAATGGTTTCAAATTTGGTCATGTGACTTGCTTTGGTCAGTTAAATGTGAGAAGTGACAAAAACCAGTCTCAATCAGAAGATCCATCATGTGGTTTCACAATCATGCTTTTTCCTCTACCACAGGACCATCCCAAGACTGGAATATCCCAGAGAGAGTTGATTCCTTCAGCCTGGGTCCTGGATTAAAGACAACATGAAGCAAAGACAAAAAGATCATAAAACATGAGTGAAAAATAAACCTTTGTGGTCTTTAGTCCCTAATATTTGGGAATTGTTTGTTACTGCAGTATAACTTGTGCCCAGCTGTCTGCTAGTCTATAAGCTCCAATGCATCTTATTTTCCTTTGTATCTCAAACAGCATCTAGCATAATGTATACTTTGCCCATACTATACATTCAATAAAAATCGGCTGAATAGCTTTTTCTCTTCCTTTTCATTTCCTTTCCATTTCTTTTCTGAACAATTTGGTCCAAAATCCATTATGAGGGGCTAAGGAAGGCATGTCTGTTGAAGGGGTGAAGAGGAGCTATGGTGACTCAGAGCAGGTATCGGAGCCTGAGTAGGGTGAGGAGGCATTTACATTAGGTAGGAGGCAGTGGCAGCATTTAGGGGACTTGATCAAATCAGTAAATATTTAGAGAAGGTAGTTAAAAATATGGAAAGGAGGGAAATTATAAAGATCCCTATTTTGCTGGATTGGAATTTGACATACTAGTATGGACTCAAGGTTTTCAATATATGTAGCTAGATATGCAAATACATATAAATAGAAATATGTGTGTATATATACATTTCCTTCTTCTACCTTAAGAGGGTCTGGGAGCAAAAACTCCCCGATAGCAATGACTACATATAGCACCTAAATCTTCGTTTCTAAATAACATTTTTCCACTAAAGGGATCCTTTGGAGAAATAATTGATTCCAGAGCTGAGTACGAAATGAACCTGGAACATCTTGTTTGGCCATAAGTAAGGAAGTGCTCAAAAAAATGATGGGCACATGTCAAAAGGAAACAGAAGCCAGTTTGAAGAGGTTTTCATGGTCAAATCTAGGATAATTAAAGCATCAAAATAAATAATAATAATAAAGGATTATAATCCATTAAATAAGATAGGAATCCATTATATAAATAAATAGATAGATAATCTATTTATTAACATGACCATTTACCGCCTCAAGAGCCACAGTTCTGAAGGGCTTTATAGAGCTTTATTAGATTGCAAGTCATATCATAGATGATAGATTAGATAGAAGAATAGATGGGTAGAAATAGATAGATAGATAGATAGATAGATAGATAGATAGATAGATAGATAGA
>JAKSZT010053779.1:15954121-16090299 GCA_026826555.1 Tolypeutes matacus
AGATAGATAGATAGATAGATAGATAGATAGATAGATAGATAGATAGACAGACGATCTGACAAAAGATAGACAAATGAAAGGAAGAAGAAAGAAACAGAGAGAAGAGAGGGAGGAGGCAGGAAAGAAGAGAAAGAAGGGAAAGAAAAGGGGATATGAAATAAATTATGCAATGAATTTAACAACAGAAAAGCCTACAAGTACAATTGGGCTAGGGCTGATGCTAGATTGTCATGAAAATAGAATTACCAGTACACTCACAGTACAAACAAATGACAGAAGCTGTAATTCAGAAATTTCATTAATCCAGACTGGCTTTCTCCCTCTTCTGAAAGTGTAATTTTACATAGAACTATTTTGTAACATTTTTTTTCACCACAACAGTGATAATGGCTTACCAAAAACCACTTGTTGCCTTATCTGGCCTACTCTCCATCACTAATGAATTGAAGCAGGATTGGGAATGTTCAACTTTTCCCATACCACCAGGCTTGAAGATCCAAGGAGAAGCATAGATCTAATACATTGATAAAGTGCTTCATCTTCAAAAGGTTAACAATATATTACTAATATTCCCGAAGAGGTAGATATCCTTGTTAACAATTAAATTTACACTCTCCTTTCATCCACAGCTCAGAAGAGTTTTATATAGCTTTATTAGATTCATTTCCCAACAATAAGATACCAAGGGGCATATATTGATCAAACAATACAGCTGTAGCAGAGGAAAAAATTCACTGCTATTGGGCTGGATATATGAATAGAAAAAAAGCTCATCTATTTGGATTCAGTATCATTCATTTTGGTGTATTCAGTGATGTGTATATTTTTAATCTTGTATTTTTTTACCTGATTTTTTTATTTTCAGGAGGAAAATCAGGCTTAAGCATCATCAAAGTTTGGACTCATTTTGCTACATTGGCTAACACACTTCATTACCTCATTAGGATAAAGGCATACAAGAAAGTTTCTCATGGTGCAAGAAAATCCAGGCTCATTGGCTCTAAGACCTGAATCAAGAAATGTTATGGGAAGCAGATGTGGCTCAAGCAGTTGGGCGCCTGCCTATCACATGGGAGGTCCGGGGTTCAGTTCCCAGTGCCTCCTAAAGAAAACGAGCAAGACAGCGAGCTGATGTGACAGCCTGGTGCAGTGAGCTGACACAACAAGATGATGCAACAAGAGACACAAGGAGGAAAATCTAATGAGAGACACAACAAAGCAGGTGGCTCAAGTGATTAGGTGCCTCCCTTCCACATGGGAGGTCCGAGGTTTGGTTCCTAGTGCCTCCTAAAAGGAAGACAAACAGACACAGCAAGTGCAAACAATGAGGGGATGAGGAGAAATTAATAAATAAACAAACAAATAAATAAATAAATTTTTTTTAAAAAATGCTACTCTCAGGACTATTTAGGACAGTCTAATTCATTACAGAAGAAAAAGATCAGAATTGCTGTAGCAGACATATCAGCCATGAACTATGCATTCTGTTCAGAAGATGGTGTTATTTCTGTCAGAGGCAGAACTAAAATCACAACAAGGATCCAGCTTTTGGATATGGATTGTGACCATGAGCAGGAAAACAAAAGTCAGTCTTTGGTGGGGTTGACAATTGTCTCTATTCTCATGGCTTCCCAATTCTTTGATTTCTTAGGAATATGAGCTGGGAAAAGATATATCTCCTAAGCAAGGAAATCAGAGGTACAGTGAACAGAAACAGTCAATAACTATAAATATCACGCATTAAAGACCTATTTTGAGCTAGATGCTGTCCTGGATACCAGGAAGAGAAAGGTAATAAACACTGCTCCTGATCCTCATTCTAGTCAGAAAGATAAATAAATGAGTCACTATAGTACGTGAAGTGAGAGATCTGCCTGCAAAGAGTTGACAAAATACAAAGGAGGGAGTGATTGAGGAGGGACTAGGAAGGTGTCACAGAGGAGGTGACCTTCGACCTGCACCTTGGAAGGTGCTTAAGAGTCCACAAGAGGGGGGAACTTGCGAACTCAGAACCGTGAGTTGGAACCAGCAGCAACTCTTTAGAACTCTCGGGCCTCTGAGCCTGCGACTACAGACAAAGCTCCAGGGATCTACCACTCCAGGAAAGAAGAGAGAGGGGCACAGCCTAAGGCTGACTCAGGTTCTGACCAGCAAATTTGGGCTGCGGAGCCCCATGGACCCCTCCACAAAGTGGTTTGCCCTGGGAGCCTATGAAGGACTGGAGAAATCCGACCCTCTCGATCTCCCTCTCTTCTAGCCTGGACTAAAGTCCTGTTGAGGACTCCACAGGAGAGGGGAGACAGAGCCTGGGGCTGACTTGGCTTTTGACTTGCAGGTTTGGTCTGCCCTGTCCCGAGAGCCCTTCCAGGCTGGGTGAAGCTGTGCCATTGTTTGCCTTGGAGCCTGCAAGGGGCTAATAATATACAAAACTCCCAGTCTCCTCTTCTACTAACAGGGACTGATTGTTGAGGAGTCAGAGGGGAGTGGAAATATTTCCTAGCTGGGAAAAGGGAGGGGGATGCCAGAGAAGACTGGAGAACTCTCTCAGAAAGTTTGAATTACAAGGCTCTTAGCCCCCAGACAGGAAGCTCTGTTACATTGATCTGGTCTGTGTCACAACAAACACACTCTGACCAGGCATTGAATTGAGAGCTGTCAATGAGCACCATCTCCTAGCAGACCAAGGAAGTGCACATAAGAAAATGAAAAATAAGTAGGAGAGGCTTTCCTGGCCTCTATAGTCTCCCTGCCCAAGGCCCTAGGAAGTGACTCTACAACCAATTACTGGGCCCAGTGCCCAGTTTTGAGCAACCAGCAAGACAATCCTAACAATCCAGGTTGAGCCAAAAATCAAAGAACTGTGGTAACTCACAGCCTCCTGCCACTAAATCCCTATAAAAGAGAAACAGATTGAGCATCTGAGTAAACCACATCCTAACCAGATTCCTAAACACCAGCAAAAAATTATGAGCCATACTAAGAAAATAGAAGACACGGCCCAAGAAAAGGAATACATCAAAGTCCCAGAAGAGATGCAGAATTTGAGAGAACTAATCAGTGAGATGAGCACAAAGTTCCAAAATCAAATGAATGAGATGAAAGACAATATAGTTAAAGAGATAAATGACATCAAGAAGACATTGAGCGAATGCAAAGAAGAATTTTAAATCCTGAACAGAAAAGTAACGGAGTTCATGGGAATGAAAGACACAATAGATGAGGTAAAAAACACATTTGAGGCATACAACAGCAGACTCGAAATGATAGAAGAAAGAATAAGTGATACTGAAGACAGAGCACTAAAATTGAAGAGAGAAAAGAATGAAAAAATTGGGCAGGGGCTCAGAGAGTTGAATGACAATGCAAAATGCAACAACATAAGTGTCATGTGAGTTCCAGAAGGGGAAGAGAAGGAAAAGGGGGCAGAAAGAGTATTTGAGGAAATAATAGTTGAAAATTTCCCAACTCTCATGAAAGAAATGAACTTACATGTCCAAGAAGCACACCGTACCCCAATCAGAATAAATCCAAATAGGCCTATGCCAAGACACCATACTACTCAAAATGTCAAATGTCAAAGATAAAGAGAAAATTGTCAGAGCAGCAAGAGAGAAGCAAACGATCATATACAAGGGATGTCCAGTAAAACTTAGTGCAGACTTCTCTTCAGAAACCATGGAGGCGAGAAGACAGTGGTATGATACAATTAGGAAACTGAAAGAGAAAAACTGCCAGCCGAGAATTCTTTATCCAGCAAAATTGTCCTTCAAATATGAAGGTGAGTATAAAATATTCACAAACAAACAGAAACTAAGAGAGTTTGCAAAAAAGAATCCACCTTTGCAAGAAATATTAAAGGAAGCCTTAGAACCTGAAAGAAAAAGACAGAAGAGAGAGGCTTGGAGGAGAGTATACAAGAAAGAATAGCAGAAAGGATAACCAAAAGAGTAAAAAAGACAGGCAAAAACAAGATGACATATGAAAAACAAAGAATAAAATGGAGAAAGTAAATGGTGCATTTACAGTAATATCATTGAATGTGAATGGATTAAACTCCCAATCAAAAGATACAGGCTGATAGAGTGGGTAAAAAAACATGAGCCATCCATATGCTGCTTACAAAAAACTTACCTCAGACCCAAGGATACAAACCGGCTGAAAGTAAAAGGTTGGAAAAAGATACCAAGCGAATAGTAAACAGAAAAGAGCAGGGGTAGCTATATTAATATCAGACAAAACAGACTTTAAATGCAAAAACGTGATAAGAGATGTGGAAGGCCATTATATATTAATAAAAGGGACGATCCCCCAGGAAGATATAACAGTCATAAATATCTACGCACCTAACCAGGGTGCCCCAAAATATATGAGACAAACTCTGGCAAAACTGAAGAGAGAAATAGACATTTCTACAATAATCGTTGGAGACTTCAACACCCCACTCACATAATTAGATAGAACAACTAGACAGAAGATCCACAAGGAAACAGAGAACTTGAACAATATAATAAACAAGTTAGACCTAATAGACATATACAGGGAAACGGACGTGGCTCAAGAGGTTCGGCGTCCGTCTACCATATGGAGAGACCGGGGTTCGATCCCCGGTACCTCCCGGTAAAAAAACAAACAAAACTAATAGACATATACAGAACACTGCATCCAAACTCAGCAGGTTATACTTTCTCTTAAGTGTCCATGGATCTTTCTAGATAGACCACATGTTAGGTCACAATTCAGCTCTCAATAAATATAAAAAGATTGAAATTATACAAAGCACCTTCTCAGATCATAATGGAATGAAACTAGAAATCAATAACAGACAGGAAAAAAGGAAATTTGCAAATGTGTGGAGACTGAACAACACACTCCTAAATATTCAGTGGGTCAAAGAAGAAATTGCAAGTGAAATCAATATTGAGACAAATGAAAATGAGAACACAACGTATCAAAACTTATGGGATACAGCAAAGGCAGTCTTGAGAGGGAAATTTATAGCCCTAAATGCCTATATTAAGAAACAAGAAAGAGCTAAACTCAAAGATTTAACTGAACAACTTGAGAAACTAGAGAAAGAACAGCAAACCAATCCCAAAGCAAAAAGAAGGAAAGAAATAATAAAGATTAGAGCGGAAATAAATGAAAATGAGAACAAAAAAGCAATAGAGAAAATCAACAAAACCAAAAGCTGGTTCTTTGAGAAGATCAATAAAATTTACAAACCCCTCGCTAGACTAACAAAGAAAAAAAGAGAGAAGATGCAAATAAATACAATCAGAAATGAAAGGGGAAAATTACAAATGACTTCACAGAAATAAAAAGGATCATAAGAGGATATTATGAGAAACTATATGCCAACAAACTAGACAACCTGGATGAAATGGACAAATTTCTAGAAACTCATAACCAACCTACACCGACACAACAAGAAATACAAGAACTTAATAAACCAATCACAATTAAGGAGATTGAATCTGTCATCAAAAATCTCCCAGCAAAGAAAAGTCCAGGTCCAGATGGCTTCACAGGTGAGTTCTACCAAGCATTTCTAAAAGAATTAACACCAATCCTGTTTAAACTCTTCCAAAAAATTGAAGAGGAGGGAAATTTACCCAACACATTTTATGAAGCCAACATCACCCTAATACCAAAGCCAGATAAAGATTCCACAAGAAAAGAAAATTACAGACCAATCTCTCTCATGAACATAGATGCAAAAATTTTCAACAAAATACTTGCAAATCGAATCCAACAGCATATCAAAAGACTTAGACATCACGACCAAGTGGGATTTATTCCTGGTATGCAAGGCTGGTTCAACGTAAGAAAATCGATCAATGTAATACACCACATTAACAAATTGAAGGAAAAAAAACCACATGATCATCTCAATAGATGCAGAAAAGGCATTCGACAAAATCCAACATCCTTTTTTGATAAAAATACTTCAAAAGATAGGAATAAAAGGAAAATTCCTCAATATGATAAAAGGCATATATGAAAAACCCACAGCCAAATTCATACTCAATGGGGAAAGTTTGAAAGCTTTCCCCCTAAGATCAGGAACAAGACAAGGATGCCCACTGTCACCATTGTTATTCAACATTGTACTAGAAGTTCTAGCTAGGGCAATTAGCAAGACAAAAAAATTAAAAGTGTCCAAATAGGAAAAGAGGAAGTAAAACTCTCACTGTTGGCGGATGACAGGACCCTGTACTTAGAAAATCCTGAAGTATCCACAACAAAGCTACCTGAACTAATAAATGAGTTCAGCAAAGTGGCAGGATATAAGATCAACACGCAAAAATCAGTAATGTTTTTGTACACTAGTACTGAACAATCTGAGGAGGAAATCAGGAAGAAAATCCCATTTTCAATAGCAACAAAAAGACTCAAATACCTAGGAGTTAATTTAACCAAGGAAGTACAGGACCTATATGCAGAAAACTACAAAACAATGCTAAAAGAAATTTTAAAAGACCTAAACAAATGGAAAGACATTCCGTGTTCCTGGATTGGAAGAATAAATATCGTGAAGATGTCGATCTTGCCCAAACTGATTTATAGATTCAATGCAATACCAATCAAAATCCCAACAGCTTACTTTACAGAATTAGAGAAGGCAATTACCAAATTCATCTGGAAGGGTAAGTGCACCCGAATAGCCAAAAGTATTCTAAAAAAGAAGAGCAATGTGGGAGGAATTTCGCTGCCTGACCTTGAAACATATTACAAAGCTACAGTGGTCAAAACAGCATGGTACTGGCATAAAGATAGACATATCTATCAGTGGAATAGAATTGACAATCCAGAAATATACCCTCACCTATACAGTCAACTGGTTTTTGACAAACCTACCAAGCCCACGCTGATGGGAAAAAACAGTCTCTTCAACAAATGGTGTTGGGAGAACTGGATATCTATAACCAAAAGAATGAAAGAGGACCCCTATCTCACCCCCTATACAAGAATCAACTCAAAATGGATCAAAGATCTAAATATAAAAGCCAGGACCAGAAAACTACTAGAAGAAAACATAGGGAAACATCTTCAAGAACTTGTAGTAGGTGGTGGTTTCTTGTACTTCACACCCAAAGCATGTGCAACAAAAGAAAAAGTAGATAAATGGGAGCTCCTCAAAATTAAACACTTTTGCACCTCACAGGACTTTGCCAGAAGGGTGAAAAGGCAGCCAACTCAATGGGAAAAAATATTTGGAAATCACATATCTGATAAGGGTTTAATATCCAGGATATATAAAGAGATGTTACAGCTCAACAATAAAAAGACAAATGACCTAATTAAAAAATGGGCCAAAGACTTGAATAGACATTTCTCTGAAGAAGAAATACAAATGGCAAAAAAACACATGAAGAAATGCTCAATATCACTCATGATTAGGGAAATGCAAATCAAAACTACAATGAGATATCATTTCACACCTATCAGAATGGCCACTATTAAAAAGACAGAGAACTACAAGTGTTGGAGAGGATGTGGAGAGATAGGAACACTTCTTCACTGTTGGTGGAAATGCAGGATGGTACAACCACTATGGAGGACTGTTTGGCAGTTCCTAAAGAAGTTGAATATAGACTTGCCACATGACCCTGCAATACCACTACTGGGTATATACCCAGAAGAACTGAGAGCAGTGACACGAACAGACATATGCACACCGATGTTCATAGCCACATTATTCACCATTGCCAAAAGTTGGAAACAACCCAGGTGTCCATCAACAGATGAATGGATAAACAAACTGTGGTCTATTCACACGATGGAATATTATGCAGCTGTAAGAAGAAATAAAGTCATAAAGCATATGGCAACATGGATGAATCTGGAGGACATTATGTTGAGTGAAGCAAGCCAGACACAAAAGGACAAATACTGTATGAATGCATTACTATGAACCAAATATATCGTGTAATATATTGTTTGATTCATACACACAAAAAAAAACAAAAAAACAAACAAAAAACAAAACAACAAAATTTTACATGTATCCATTACATTTAATTGAGAAATGTATATATTTATTCATCTGTGTTTACTTTTTAATTTTTAATTGTTTATATTTTCAATTATTAAATGTACAAAATAAAGTAAAAAAAAAAAAAAAAAAAAGAGTCCACAGGAGGAATAACAGGAAAGGAAGCAGAGGGTTCCAGAAACTGAGGTTTGTTTGTTTCTTTATTTATTCTTTGCTAATTATTAAAGTATAAGTACTCATTTCAGAAAATATGGAAAATACTAAAAAAAATTATAGAGAAGACACAAAATGATGACACCATCCCCTGAAAACAATAACCCATTACCCCAGTGTCCAGAGGCATTACTGCAGCAATAATTAACTTTTTACCATAATTCCTATTTTCTTTTTCTATTCATTTTAATTAAGAACTATGTTTATACTGTATTTACAAAATTGTATGTTGTTTTTTTCTCAAAACATACCCCACCTTTAAAGAAGTTGTAAATCAATTTTTCATTAGAGAAATAGTGGTATTGCAATAAAATAATCCATGGAATACAAGATCACAACATGCCACTCTATTATTAACACCATGCATGATGTGGTACATTTGTTACAAGTGATGAAAACACATTTTTATAATTGCACTATTAACTATAGTCTATGGTTTAACTTAGGGATCATTGTTTGTAATGTGCAGATCCATGGATTTTTAAAAAAAATTTATTCTAGTAACATACTTACACAATAAAATTTCCCTTGTTTAAATCAGGTATGACTTTGCCACAGTTGTTTCTTACACTGCTTTCATTGTCTCAAGTTGCTTTTGCCTGGAGGGCAAGTTCTGGGAGGGGTACACTCAAGGGGAGGTCTCCATTTAGTCTTTCCCAGCCAGAACAAGGCCAGAGATGCACAATTGGGTGCACCATGTCTCTAAACTGCCCTGGAGAGCAGATGAGGGAGGGGCCAGGGAGAGCAGGAGCTTCCTCCATGGCTTCCCAAATCTGCCCTTAACCTGCCCAGCAAATGCAGCCTTTCAACTGTCCCCTACTGCTCTGAGGCAGCAAAGCATATTTAAGAACCCTGTCACCTTTGTCTGGAACAAATTGGAACAATGGCCACTCCCAGAGCCAAGGCCCCAGTGATCCAAAGTAGCTAATCAAAAACCATGATCAGTGATCAGCCATGCCCACTGCTGGTCGTGGGAAAGAGAATTTTTATGTCCCTTTCTGAAACCAGTGAGCTAGCAAGGGGCTGGACCCCACTGTGGGCTGTGGCAAGAGTAGGGGATGAGCACTGGTAACTGCTGCACAGAGAGAGCAATTTACTGATCTTTACTCTAATTTACCAGTCTCTTCCTCCTGCTCTTCCCTGGATGCTGTACAATGATCTACTGGACTCAGGAGTTTCAAAATAGTCGATTCAGACAGTTCCTATCTTTTTAATAGGTATTCTTGGAGCTTCCTATTCACCCATCTTCCCACCTCAGTTAAGCAACTAACTCTTTCTAATAATACATCAAATTTTTAAAAACAGGTTTTAATATACATGCAGTAAAATCACTAATCTCAAATATGCAACTCAATGGCAGAGTATCATTTTAAAAATAATTGATAATTTAATAGGTAAAATTTGCATTTCTTTTGTTACTAGTAAAGTTGAATCTTTTCTCATGCTTATTAGATTCTTGAACTTGCTACTTATCTGTTGGTTCATGCATTTATCTATTGTCTTTTTATTTATACTTGTCATATTTGCTGAAAATACTTTTCCCAGATTATTGTTTCTTTCCATTTTCTTTGTGACTTTTTTTTTTTCTTGACACTCAAAGCTTTTATTGTTTGAATGGCAATGTTTTTTCAGTCTTTTCCTTTGTGACTTTTTTCAAGTAGAATTTAAAATATTTTAAATTTTCTTTTGAGACTTTTTCTTTGACTTATGGGTTATTTATTAGTGTGTTATTTAATTTCCAAATATTTGGGGGATTTTCTAGCTATCATTCTGTTATTAATTTCTAGTTTAATTCCACTTTGGTCTGAGAACATACTTTGTACAATTTTTATACTTTTAAATTAAAAAATTTCTAAGGTGTGTTTTATGGCCCAGAAAGTGGTCTATCTTGGTAAGTGTTCCATGTGAGCTTGAGAAGAATGTGTTTTCTGCTCTTGTTGGATGGAGCATGCTATAAATGTCAATTAAAATCAAGTTGATCGATAGCAATCCTTACTATATCCTTACTGATGTTCTGGCTGTTTGAGCTGTCAATTATTGACAAAGGGCTGTCTAAGTCTCCATCTGTAATAGTGAACTTGTCTGTTGCTCCTTGCAGCTCCCTCAGTTTTGTCTCATGAATTTTATTTATTTATATATTTATTATTTTTATTTATTTATTTTTTTAGGTACTGGAGTTGTGGATTGATTCCTGGACTTCATATGTATGAAGCTGGTGCTCAACCACTGAGCCACATTAGCTCCACTGAGTTGGTTTTTTCGTTTGTTTGCTTGTTGTTTGATTTTTTGTTTTTGGGAGGCACTGGGGACCAAACCCAGAACCTCTCATGTGGGAAGCAGGCTCTCAACTGCTTCACCCACATCTGCTCCCCTGCCTCATGTATTTTTATGCTCTGTTTTTAGCTGAATAAAGGTTTAGGATTGTTATGCCTTCTTGGAGAATTATGTTATGATCATCTTTATCCCTAATAAACTTTCCTTGTTCAGCAGTCTGAAATTAATACAGATACTCCAGCTTTCTTTTGATTCTTTTTTATTTCTTTTTTCTCTTTATTTCTTTAATTCTTTCCCCAACCTTTTACTTTTAATCTATCTCAGTCTGAATATTTAAAGTGGGTTTTTTGTAGGCAACATATAGTTAGATCTTGATTTTTTTATCCATGTTGACTATCTTTGACTTTAATTCGTATATTTAGACCATTCACGTTTAAAGTGATTATTGGTATAGTTGAATTCTTATCTACCGTGTTTGAAATGTCTTATGTTCATAGCATTTGCTATTTCTTTTTCCCTCCCCCCTTTTTCTGCTTTCTCTGGTTTTAATTTAGCATTTGATTTGATTTCATTTTATCTTCTCTTTTAGTGTGCCAATTATACTTCTTTTTGAAGAAATTTTATGGGAGGGGGAGGAAATGGGGCATATGGGAATCCCTTATATTTTTTATGTAACATTTATGTAATCTAAAGCGTCTTTAAAAATAAAAAAATTCATTATAAAGAAATAAAGAAATTTTAGTGGTTGTCCTAGAATTTACATTTTTAATTAATCTAAGTCCTTGTTGGAGAATGAATCATTTCCACCTCAAAAGGCTTGTTTAGGTCTTAACCCCTGGTCCTATGGATATGAATTCATTTGTAAACAGGACCTTTGAAAATGTTATTATTAGTTAACATGTGCCCAAACTAAATGAGAGTGGGCCTTAGTTCAATATGGCTGAAGTCCTTATAAGCGTAGGAAGTTGGGCACAGAAAAGAAATCCACAGGGATGAGCTGAAAGCTGAAAATCAGTGGAACCCAGAAGAGAAAGAAGAGTACATTGCTATGTAATGGCAAACTAAAGAACCCAAAAATTGCCAGCCAGCCAGAATGCTACCAATCAGAAGGAAAGAAGCCTCTGAAACCATGAGCCTATACATTTTTATTGTTAAGCCAACCCATTGTGTGGTATTTGTCTTAGCAGTCTGGATAATAAGATTGTCCTCTTTCAAATAACAGTATACACTTCATGTATGGTGTAGGTACCTTATGACAGAGTATTCCCAATTCCTCCCTTTTGCAGCTTGTCACATTGCTGTCCTTCTTTTCACTTATTCATATACTATAATTAACCAAAGCATGGTTACTATTATCTCTTAGCTAAATTAAGAATAAGAAAAATAAAAGAATTTATTTTACCTTCATTTATTCCTTCTCTGACACACTTCCTTTCCCTACATAGCTCCAAGCTCCTGGTCTGTCATTTTCCTGAAGAATTTCTTTTAACCATCCTTGTAGGACTGGTCTGCTGACTGTGAATTCTTTCATTTTTTTTCCTCTGAGAAAGTTTTGATTTCTCCTTTATTTATTTATTTATTTATTTTTGTAAAGATTTATTTTTATTTATTTATTTATCCCCCCCCTTGCTGCTTGTGCTCGCTGTGTCCATTTGCTGTGCGTTTTTCTGTGTCTGCTTGCCTCCCTTTGTTGAGTGATCTTGTTGCATCAGCTCACCGCACCACACGGGCCGGCTTGCCTTTACCAGGAGGCCCTGGGAATCGGACCAGGGCCTCCCATATGATGGTAAACGGGAGCCCAACCAATTGAGCCAGAGCCGCTTCCCTCTCCTTTATTTTTGAAGGATGCTTTTAATGATTATATAATTCTAGGTTGGTGAGGTTTTTTCTTTCAACACCTCAAATATTTCACCCCATTCTCTTCTTGCTTACATAGTTTCTGATGAGCAATCTGCTATAATTTTTATCCTTGTCCTTCTATAATTATGGTGACTGTTTTTTACTCTGAATTCTTTCAAAATTTTCTCTTTGTCTTTGGTTTTCTGCAGTTTCTATATGATATGTGTAGGTATAGTTTTGATTTAGTATTTATCCTACCAAAATTCATAAAATGAATGCATTGATGGTACTTCAAATCATTCTTTCAGTCTGTGCACTTTTTTCCTGAACTTAGCACATTAAGTTCTTTCCCTTGCTGACATTGGTAGGCCTCTGCCCAGAATGCTCATCACCCAACTGGACACTTCTCATCTTTCCCATATCTATGTAGTGCCACCTCTTCAAAAGCTTTCTGGATCATTCTTCCTAAAGTTGCCTCTTCTTATTTGTTGACTTCATATATCTTTTTTTTTTTTTTAAGATTTATTTTATTTATTTATCCCACCCCTCCCCCCTCATTGTTTGCAGTTGCTGTCTGCTCTCTGTGTCCATTTGCTGTGTGCTCTCTGTGTCTGCTCGTCTTCTCTTTAGGAGGCACTGGGAACTGAACCTGGGACCTCCCATGTGAGAGAGAGGTACTCAATCACTTGAGCCACCTCAGCTTCCTGGCTTGTTGTGTCTTTCATTGTCTTTCTTCTTTGTGCCTCTTTGTTTCATCATCTTGTTGCATCACCTCACTGTGCCTGCTCGTCTCACCAGCTCACCTTCTCCAGGAGACACTGGGAACCGAACCCAGGACCTCCCATGTGGTAGGAGGGATCTCAATTGCTTGAGCCACATCTGCTTCCCTGACTTCATATATCTTAATCTAATAGTAATTATTTTATATGTTTACTTGTGTATGTATTGCTTGTGCCCCCGACTAGAATGTAAGAACTATATCTGTCCTGTCTACCACTGTTCTCTCCCTGGACCAGATATAACACACAGCACATCAATACCTTAATCATACCTGCTGAATATAAGAATACAGCTCACTAATTGTCCAGTGAAGAGTTTGGCTCCCTTGAAGGTATTTTGCTATTCAAAAATAAATGAATGAAAAATCATGATGGGTACAAAAATATTCTTAATGGCAGAGAGAGACTTTTAAAACTTAATTAAATGAAGAAGGCAAGTTACAATATAATCTCAGTTTTGTAAATATACATATATTTGTGTACTAAAAACATGTGAATCAAGAAGTTAAAAGTAGATGCCTCTAATGGTATGGGATTATCAGAGTTATGTAAACTTTTCTTTTTGCTTGTCTAATTTTCCCATAATGAGAAAAACACAATAAAATTTATTTCAAGATGGGGTAAGATTCACTAAACATAACCTTTTTTTTTTTTTTGAGATTTTACATTATTGTGTATATCAGGGATCTATTTTTATTAACAAATCAATTTTATTGACACATGTTAATAAAGCACAAACCCATCCAAAGTAAACATAACCTTTAATAAACAAAATTTATAACAAAAATAAAGAAGAGTGTTTAGAGAGTTTTAGCCCACTCTTTTCTTTTATATTAATAATAACTGAGATTTTCTCAATATCTTGCAAAATGCAAAAGAAAATGCAACTTAAACCCCCATTTCCACTCAGTTTTTCTCACCTGTTTCTCTATGTGGAAATCTAGTAGCAGGGGAATCCTGTTATGGCAGTTTGAGATTATTTTTGTGAATCTCCAAAAAAGAGAAAGATTATGTTTGTAAACTGGCCTGGTCCTCTGTGTGTGATACCCTTTGACTGTATTAAATTCAAAGGTTTTAAGTTTACTCAATAAAATCAATTTAGGGCCTTTGATTTGACCATATCAGTAGGGTGTGACTCAGGCTTGAGTCTCTGCCCCCTTGGTGGGCTGATATAAATGGGCATTCCCTCAAGAAGACATACATCGAAGTGGAGAGAACTTGGTCATTTTGGTCCTGCCATGTGATAGAAAGGAGAAGACTCAAACAACTAATGGCTCTAACAGATAAGCCATTTGCCTGATAGTTTGCAGCCAAAGAGAGCAGAGCAGCTGAGCTGCTGAGAAGGCCCAAGAGACCAGGCAGAGATTGCCCGCCATCTTGCTTTAACACATAGCAACAGACTTTGGTGAGAAAGCAGCCTTGAGGTGGACTCTTTAGGGCCTTATAACTGTAAGCTTTTACCGCAAATAAATATATTTCATAAAAGCCAATAGATTTCTGGTACTTTGTGACAGCACCCCTTTGGCTGACGAATACACCTGTATTGTATGCATAATTAGCCATATAATGTGTTTATATGCTTTTTTTTTTTCTATCTGGTTGTGTGATTGTCTTTTTGGTGCGTCACTTCGTCGGTGGGGGCCTTTGCCTCTCTGCACAGGTCTGGTAGCCTTTTTTCTTCTTTTACCAGAAGGTTCCAGGATCGAACCTGGGTCCTCCATGTGGTAAATGGGAGCTCAATTGCTTGAGCCACAGCCATTTCTGGGTTTATAAGCTTTAAAATTAGATAGATGATAGATCAAAAGATATTAAATCTTATTTAAACAGAAGTACAAATAGAGTACACTATATTTAACAATGCTAATGGATTCTATAACCCCTCAGCATTTCCATCAAATAAAATGCTGAAATAACTAACTCACTTCCCCCCAAAAATAAAAAAACAACTATCTGCTAATTTTTAATGTTTTCTTTACTAAACACTTTTTTAAGATGAATACTGAGTAAAGAACCATTCCACACAGGCTTAAAAAATTGGTCATAATGTACAGAGCTCAAGAACATGAATTTCTGGTTCAAGTCCACTTATTAGCAGATTCAAGCTCAGTTCTCTCAGAATTTTTAGAAGGAAGGAGTAGGTAGGAACTGATCATTTCTTTTAAATTATATAAGAAATTGCCTGGAAAATTAAAGGTGTTCAATACTCCTTTGTTGAATTAATAAAGAAAATAATACAATATAGTGAAATACAAAAGATCCCAAATCCACAGAACCCTCATGCAGTCACACACTAGCAGTAAGTCCACATTTAGAGAATTGCTCCGCTTCCCCAACTCCCAGTTCCCCTCAACATTTTGCCAGGATATTGCAGCTGAGGATAGCCATTATACCTCATAAATGTGTCCTCTCACTACCCTTGAAAGGACTTACTCATTTTATAGGAAGAGACTATTGACAGGGAACATGGTACAAACCCTAAACCAGCAGTGTCAATATAGCAGTGTGTTGTAAAGTTAGGAGTTTGGTCCCAAAGCTCACAAACCCAGTTTACAACCTGGCTCTAGCAGTGGATCTTAAACAAATCATTTAGTCTCCTTGAACCTGAGTTTTCTTGATGTCTTACTCAACTGCTGATTAAAGTTTTCTTTTTAAAGAAATAACAGCTTTATTTAGATATAATTCACATACCATACAATGCACCTCCTGAAACTACATAATACAATGGTTTCTAGTATATCCATGTAGTTGTGCAACCATCACCATAATTACTTTTAGAACATTTTCATCACCCTAAAAAGAAACCTCTTACCCATTAGCAGTCACTTCTCATTTCCTCCAAATTCCCTCCCCTCAGCCCTAAGAAGCCACCAATCTCCTTTCTGTGTATATAGATTTGTCTAATCTGGACGTTTCCTAAAATTGAATCATATAATACATAGCCTTTTATGTATGGCTTTCTTCATTTAGCATAATGTTTTCAAGGTTCATCCATGCTGTAGCATGTATCAATACTTCTTCCCTTCTATTGCCAAAAAATATTCCATTGTATATACCATATTTTATTTGTCCATACATCACTTGGTAGATATTTAAAGATTTTTTTTAAAAAAAGTTTCAGCTACTTAGAGTGACACTTATTTAGATGGATTGCTTTTTTTTTCCTTTCAGCAACTTTATCCACAGCAAGGTGCCATGTTGGTTTTGGTCTCTCAAACAGTCAAATCATAATGAAATTCTTCATTAAGGTAAGTGACATTAGCAACCACCAAGCAAGTGCTCCTGACTTGTCATTATTGTCCATTGCTCTATGTCAGAGTTGCCAGATCCTTCCACTTCTGCCATCCTGTCCTCACTTATGGTCATATCTGGACACTGCCATTACCAACAACCATATCACCTTCAAATCCTTGATTTAAGAGTTCTACTCTGGCATACGACCTTCTATCTTTCCAGTTCACTCCTTCAACTACCATCACTCCAACAATTCTTTGTGACTCCCCTTCCTATAATATCCACTCCATCTACCCCACACTGTCCAGCCACCCCTCTATATCTGCATTTACTTCCTTACCCAGCTTAGATGCCATGATCCATCATCATCATCATTCTCCTGTACAAAACCTCCATTCTCCAGCCCCTCTGTCCTCTGAAATCCTTTGTCTGGCAAAGTTATAATCCTGGTCTAATGTTCTGCCTATTCTGTACCCAAATGTGAGCAGCTGAATATGGCTGGGAAAATAACATCCACCGTGCTGAGAGGCATCACTTTAAATTGGTGATAACAAATCTCAAGAGGGCCCACAGCAGGTGTGGGAAATCCTATATTTCCCTTATTTACTTATTCCTCCAGTTTCCTTGACAGCTGTTTCACACTTTCTTCTCTCTTCTTAAATTTCAAGTCCCTTGCCCTTTCTCACTCTCACTGATGAACTTTGCTTTATATTTTGCTGAGAAAACAGCTGCAATCAGAAAAGAACATTCTCAACATCCCTCCAACAAATCTACCAACTTGTCTTCATCGGTATGCATATATACTGTTCCTACCTCCTGATTACAATGGATAAACAAATTTCATCCATGTGAGAGAACACATAAGGCTTGTGAAAGTTTTTAAAAGAGATTAGACAATAGTGGAAAGCTTAGTGTTGAATTTACTGTATAGCTTATCTATGGATATGGTTTAAATGTCTTAATAAGGAAACCCTGAATCTTGGCCTAACCAAGATTATGGGGTTAGACAGCATCTATTAATTTCCCACCAGAGAAAATAAAAATTTAGCTTTTATTCTCCCCCATCCATCTCTTTGGTAAGTGTGAAAACTTAAAAAAGCAATTGTTTGTCATCACTTTCTCACTTCCCGTGTCTATCACTAAAACTGCAAGAGACAAGATAACCAGTGGCCTCTACACCACCATAACAAGGATCAACTCAGACCTCATCTTACTCAGACCTCATCAACTCAGACCTCATCAGTGAAATGTTCACAGTCAATCTGTTCCATACTTCCTGAAACACTTTCTTTACTTGACTTTTAGGATATCACACTCCCTTCGTTTCCCTCTTACCTAGTGAGGGGTGGCAGAGCCAGCAGTGAGTTAAGCTCAAGACACCTGCAATTGGTAGAATTGAGTGCTTTCCCTCGTGAGGATGCCTCCAGAGGTGGTTCTGAAAGAAAAAGATCATTAAGGTCCCTCCCACCCATACCTCCAGGCTCTAAGGTGCTTCCTCCCCAGGGGCTGGAGTTGCTGGTCTCCCTCCACTGCTACAAAATCTGTGTCCAATTCCAGTAGCTACAACTTCACCTTTCTTTTTTCCAATCATCCCCTACTTGCACCCAGTCATTTTGCCTGGAAAGGTCAGGTACAAGGCAGACAAGGGCATCTTAAAATAAAATTTACAGAAACCCATTATGTATCCAGTCATTATCCTTATAATCTAGGACCATGTCAATCCAAAAAGAGAATCTAGGTGCCTGAACCAGAATTAAGTTTGAATCCTCTAGCTCCCCTTTTGTCTGGGCTGCCACTTGGAAGGTATACCAACCAGGTTGGTTCAGAGTTGCTGTCAGGGAAAACAAAGAAGTGTCATGCTCAAGAATGATCAGGGAAGAATCTGAAAGTTTTAAAATAAGCTTATCAACGCCCCTGCAGTCCCATTGTCAAATGGCATTTATAATACAAGGTGTACTATTATCAGACTGCAAATGGTCTAGAAAGGCAGACACATGGTACAGGTTACTTTCATGAACCACAATATTGGCCAGTAAATACATTTGCCATCTGCTCCAGAGAAAGGCATTATCTCTATCTTCCAAGGCTGTTCAACATATCAACTTCTTGGAAAGATAGTCTAGACAAAGACAGATGCCTCTGCTCAGAAGATGTGAAGAAACATGAGAAACCATGTCTCCTAACAGGTAATTGAATTAAAAAATCAACACCAAAGGCAATGATACACATACACATATATAATAAAAGTATATATGTTTGTGTATATCAACTGTATATAAACTGTATATCAACTGTATATATTATTTCTCTAGTAATAGAAGAAACAAATGGACTAATGATAAAAATTAATATCACCAGTAAGAGACAAAAGAATATATGAAGCTGTGAATAAGATATTTTGAGAACGCAATAGCATTTATGTTGTTTTCCAGGCAATAATTCATGCATATCCTGAATTCAGACATGAATAAACATCAGAAAAACCCAAAATGAGTGTCTATGAATCAAATGACCTCTACACTTCAAAAATGTCAATGAAAGACAAAGACTAAAGGAGAGTAGAGTCATGACAACTAATGCAATACATGATCCTGGACTGAATTCTGTCCCAGGAAAGGAAAATGGTTGCAAAGGACTTTATTGGGAGAATTGACAAAATTGGAATATGGACTGCAGATTAAATAATGGTATTTTATCAATGTTAAATTTCCTTGATAACTGTATTGTTGTTATGTAAAAGAATCTTTTTTCATAGGAAAATATAAAGGAGTAAAGAGGCATGATAATTGCAATATCTCAAACGCTTCAAGAAAAAAAAGTATATATATAGAGAGAAAGAGAATAATGAAGTAAATGTGGCAAAATGATTAAAACTGGTGATTTGGATAAAAGGAATATAGGAGCTCTTTGTACTATTTTCCATAACTTTTCCATAAGTTTGAACTTTTTCCAATTAAAAAGCAAAAGAAGATATTTAAAACAACAACTATTGGGGAATAAGTTTAAGAATAAATGTTGGGAATATCAAATATTGGGGAATAAGTTTAAGAAAAGTTTAAAACTCTTCTGCACAGGAAGCGGCTGGGCTCAATCAGTAGGGCTCCCGTTTACCATATGGGAGGCCCCGGGTTCGGTTCCCGAGACCTCCTGGTGAAGGCAAGCCCGCCCGCACGGCGTGGTTAGCTGACCCAGCGAGCACAAGCAGCAAGGGGGGGATAAATGAATAAATAAATAAAATATTAAAAAAAAAACAAAAAAAAAAAACTCTTCTGCGGGACACAAAATGAGACTTGATTATCTGGAAAGGCATATCATAAGAAGAAATAACTTCATAAAGATGTCAATTCTCCTTAAGCTTTACTCATAAATTTATTGTGATGTCAATTAAGAAACAAACAGAAAAAAAAATTAGGAAATCTTTTTTAAATACCATATAGAATATTAAAATGTTTTATAAAGCCAGAGTTACATAATGCTGCATAATGAGATAGTCTACCTGCTCAATGAACTAATTATAAAGACCAGAAAAGCATCCAAATGCACATGTAAATTTTGTCACAGCAGTTCTAAGTATTGGATGTGGTCCTTTAGGTAATACTTGCAGTTATGCAAAATGATGTGTTATTCATTATAGCATTATTAGTAATAGCAAAATATTAGAAATAGGCTAAATGTCCACCAATAGAGAACTAATTAAATAAATTATGATGCTTCCACACAATGTCTTAGTTTGCCAAAGGATTGCTAATGCAAAGTGCCAGAAATGGGTTGGCTTTTATAATGGGAATTTTATTTAGAGTAAAAGCTTACAGTTCTGAAGCAGTAAAATGTCCAAATCAAAGCACCATCAGAATGTGAATATTCTCACTGTCCTGACTTTGTGATAATCAGGTATAACATTCGCTATATTAGAAACCATGCATTAGTCCCCAGACCTAGTTTTTCTCCCTAGGTCTGGTTTTTAGAATGCTGGTGATAAACCAAGCCTGATTTATTAAATGACCATCCTGTATGGGAAATGACGGTAACTCTAGGTATCTTTGGTCAACCTTAAGAGATCTAGCAGAGGGGCAGATGTGGCTTAAATGGTTGGGCGTCCGTCTCCCATATGGAGGGACCTGGGTTCTATCCACGGGACCTCCCGGTAAAAATTAAAAAAAAAAGAAAAATATAGAAGGCATGTGGACCACCAGGCCCCGTGCACAGGTGTGCCACCAGGCCCCGCAAGCGGGTGTGCTGCTAGGTCCTGTGTGTGAGTGCACCACCAGGCCCCATGCATGGGTCCACCATCAGGCCCTGTGAGCCACGCAGCAAGATGATGTCATAACAGGAGAGTGACACAAGGGAGAGCCAAGACGAGAAGTGCCAAAAAACCAGGAACTAAGGTGGCGCAGGTGGTGGGATGCCTCTCTCCTACATTGGAGGTTCCAAGAATCAAATCCCAGTGAAGACAGGAGGAGAAGGATGAGAAGAGAGGGCAGGAGATGGACACACAGAGTTGCCCAGCGAACAAAAGTAAATATATAAATAAATCCTTAAAAAAAAAAAAAAAAAAGCGCCGTCAGAGATGCTTTCTCACCAAAGTCAGCTACTGGTAATCCTGGTGTCCTGCCATGTGGTGCTCAGACATTTGACAGGGCTTTCTTTCCTCTTGAGCTGCTCCATGGGCCCTGCCTCTTGGAGGCTTCGTGCTTAAGCTTTGGCTGCTAGTGATCCTTGAGTCTTCTCTCTCACAAGGCAGGATCAATTATGGTGGCTTCCTTTCTCTATGTTTCTCTCTGAGTGTCTCCATTTATATCAGACCCAGCAATGGACAGGGGTCCTAGCTGTCTCTCGCCTCACTGATGTAGTCCAATCAAAAGCCCTAAATTGATCTCATCAAGTAATCTAATTAAAGGCCCCTTAACTGAATTAATGCAATCAAAGAGCCCCACGCCCACAGGAATGGATTAGTTTAAGAACATAATCTTTTACTGGGATTCACAGAATTCAAACTGTCACAGAATCCTATGCATCCATAAAGAAAAATAAAGATATTCTCTATGTACTGATAGCAAACAATCTCCTAGATGCTGAGCTGTGCATTTAATATACTACCACTTACGTTTTAAAGGGTGGGGATGGGGGCACGATTTACATGGGCATGTATCTCTGGAAGGATATTTTATAACTGACAGGAAACAAAGAATGGCAGCAGGAATTCAAAATATTACCTTTATTATTGATGGCAGAAATGCAACTTAGGTATGTGCCAACAGTGGATTTCCTGATTCTGAACTCAGAAATAGACCAACTCTTCTATTTAGGGTAGGCTGCTGTAAGTTTCCCCAAGTGGGGCCACCCCTGTACATTTTTCAATATGGAGAAACAGAACAAAAAATCTGCTTGCTGCAGTCATTTTGGCTCCAAAAAAGAGAGGAAGGAAGGCTTGAGCTCCAAATACTAGTTCTTCTCCCTAATTTACAAATCATGTAACTCACTCCATTCTGCATGGAAGAGAAAGGAATGGTGTTAGAGGTCAGGGTGTTAGGGAAAAACACCTCTTCATGTAGACCTTGGAGGTAAGCAAGAAGCATCCTTCCCCACCTCCTACCCAATAGCATAGTCAAGAAATTGATACTCTGAAGGCCTCTGGGAACAGGTACTAGATGGCTAGGGGACATAGACTGAAGGAGACCATGTACTGGGTGCCCTTTTCTACCTTTGATATTTTAAACCATGTGACTATATTCCCTGTTGCAAATTAAAATAAAATAAATTTTAAAAATCACCTCAATGTAATGAGAACTTGTAGGTTAACAGAAAAATCACACATAAAATAGAGAGTTTCCATACACCACCTTATTTTTAACACCTTGCATTAGTGTGTGTATATTTGTTACAATTCATGAAAGAATATTTTTGTAATTTTACTATTACCTATAGTCCATTGTTTACAATAGGGTTCACTGTTTATGTTGTACTGTCCTATGTTTTTGGTTTCTCTTTGTTTTGTTTTAAATTTTTATTCTAGTAACATATATACAATCTAAAATTTCCCTCTTAACCACATTCAAATATATAACTCAGTACTGCTAATTATATCTCAATGCTGTGCTACCATCGCTACCATCCATTACCAAAACTTTTCCATCTCCCTGAATAGAAATACTGTACAATTTAAGCATCAACTCCCCATGTCCTAACCCCCACTTCCCCCAATTACTTGTATGATAGTTTCTGACTCTATAAATTTGCTTGTTCTAATTGTCATATCAGTGAGATCATACAATATTTGTCCTTTTCTGTCTGGCTTATTTTATTCAACATGATGTCTTCAAGGTTCATGAATGAGAACTTCATTCCTTTTTATGGCAGAATAATATTCCCTTGTGTGTATCTACCACATTTTGTTTACCCACTCATCAGTTGATGGACACTTGGGTTGCTTACATCTTTTGGAAATTGTGAATAATGCCACTATGAATATTGGTGTGCAAATATCTGTCTTGCTTTGAATTCTTTTGGGTATATACCTAGAAATGGGATTGCCGGGTCCTATTGTAATTCTATGTATAACTCTGTGAGGAACCTCCAATCTATTTTCCACAATGGCTGCACCATTTTATATTTCTACCAACAATGAATGAGTGTTTCTGTTTTTCTACATCATCTCCAACACTTGTAATTCTCCATTTTTTAATAGTGCCCATTCTGGTGAGTGTGAAATGGTATCTCATTGTGGTTTTGATTTGCATTTCCCTGATGGCTAATGATATTGAGCTTGAGCGTCTTTTCATGTGTTTTTTTGTTTTTTTTTTTTTTTTGACCATTTGTATATCTTTTTTGGAGAAATATCTATTAAGTCTTTTGCCCATTTTAAAAATTGGGCTGTTTGTCTATGGATTATTAAGTTGTAGGGTTTTTATATATTCTGGATATTAAACCCTTTTCAGATATGTGGCTTCCAAATATTTTCTCCCATCATGTAGATTGTCATTTTACTTTCATGATAAAGTCCTCTGATATACATGTTTCTAATTTTGATGAGGTCCTATTTATTTATTCTTTTGTTGCTTGTACTTTGGATATTTAAGAAATCATTGCCTAACATGAAGTCTTGAAGATGCCTCCTTATGTTTTCTTCAGGGAGGGTTATATTTCTGCTTCTTATATTTTGGTCATTGATCCATTTTGGGTTGATTTTTGCATGTGGTATAAGGTAGGGATTCACCTTTATTCTTTTGCATATGGACATCCAGTTTTCCCAGCACTGTTTGTTGAAGAGATGAGTCTTTCTCCATTGAGTGGAGTTGGTATCCTAGTCAAAAATTAGTTGGCCATAAATGTAAGGGTTGATTTCTGAGCTCTCAATTCAATTTCATTGGTTTATGTCTGTCCTTATGCCAGTAACATGCTGTTTGATTAGTGTGGCTTTGTAACAAGTTTTAAAATCAGGAACTCTCCAACTTCATTCTTCTTCTTCAAAATGTTTTTGGCTATTTAGGGCCCCTTACCCTTCCAAATAAATTTGATCATTGGCCTTTTCATTTCTGCAAAGAAGGCTATTGGAATTTTTGTTGGGATTGCATTGTATCTGTAATCATTTTGGGTAGAATTGACATCTTTACAATATTTAATCTTCCAATCCACGAACACAGAATGTCCTTCCATTTATTTAGGTCTTCTTTGATTTCTTTTAGCAATGTTTTGTAGTTTTCTGTGTACAAGTCCTTTATACCCTTGGTTAAAATTTTTCCTGGGAAGCGGCTGTGGCTCAATCGGTGGGGCTCCCGTTTACCATGTGGGAGGCCCCGGGTTCGGTTCCTGGGGCCTCCTGGTGGAGGCGGGCCCGCCCGCATGGCGTGGTTGGCTGGCCCAGCGAGCACAAGCAGCAGGGGGGGGATAAATGAATAAATAAATAAAATCTTTAAAAAAAAAAAAAAAAAAAAATTTTTCCTAGATATTTGATTCTTTTAGTTGCCATTGTAAATGGAATTTTTTTCTTGATTTCCTCCTCAGTTTGTTCATTACTAGTGTATAGAAACACTACTGATTTTTGCATTTTGAACTTGTATCCCACCATACTGCTGAATTCATTTATTAGCTTTAGTAGTTTTATTGTAGATTTTTCAGGACTTTCTATATATAGGATCTATATATAGGATCATTTCATCTGAAAATAGTGAAAGTTTTACTTCTTCCTTTCCAACTTGGATGACTTTTATTTCTTTTTCTTGCCTAATTTTTCTGGCTAGAATTCCCAGTACAATACTGAATAACAGTGGTGACAGTGGGCATCTTTGTTTTGTTCCAGATCTTAGAAGGAAAAGTTTCATTCTTTCACCACTGAGTATGATGTTAGCTGTGGATTTTTCATAGATGCCCTCTACCATGTTGAGGAAATTCCCTTCTGTTGCTATTTTTATATGTCCTTTATCATGCTGAGGAAGTTCCCTTCTATTGCTGTTTTTCTAAGTGTCAAGAAAAGATGTTGGATTTTGTCAAATGCCTTTTCTGCCACAATGGAGATGATCATGTAGTTTTTTCCCTTTGTTTTGTTAATAAGGTTAAATCTCTGATTTGAAGTCTTTCTTCTTTTTTAATGTAAGCATTTAGAACTATAAACTTCTCTCTCAGTACTGCCTTTGCTATATGCCATAAGTTTTGATATGTTGTGTTTTCATTTTCATCCACCTCAACATATTTCCTAATTGCCTTTGTGATTTCTTCTTTAACCTATTGGTTGTTTAAGAGTATATTGTTTAATTTCCACATATTTGTGAATTTTCTATTTCTCCCTCTGTTATTCATTTTTATCTTCATTTCATTATTGTTGGAGAAGATATAGTGTATGAATTCAAAATTTTTTAATATATTGAAATTTATTTTTTGACCTAACATATAGTCTATCTGGGAGAATGATATATGTGCACTGTATCGTGCTGCTATTGGGTGAAGCCATATAACAGATATGTCTGTTAGGTCTAGCTGGTTTTGAGTATCTTTCAAGTCTTCTGTTTCCTTATTGATCGTCTATCTAGATGTGTTCTCCCTCCACTTGACTTTGCGCAGATAAATGAGAGTTGCCAAAAAGGGTAGAGGAAAAAAGATGGAATTCTATGAATCATTTGCATTGTGATATATGAAAGGAATGGAATTTTACATAATTTGATAGCGTTAGAAAGTTTTTCCAAAATATAAGTAATTAAATATAAGCCAGAAAATATGCCTTCTCCAGCCACGTTTTTGGTCCTTTTGCATGAAATGCATCATTTGCCCATCAAGAGATAGTAAAGAGGGTTCAGGAAGTAGCTGTAGACTTGATCTGTGAAAAATCCAGGAGCTAGAGAAGGATACAATCTGACCAGTAAAACATCTTTTTTTTTTTTTTTAAAGATTTATTTATTTACTTTTATCCATTTTTACCCCCCCTTGCCCCCTCCCCCGTTTTTGTTGTTTTTGTGTCCATTCACTGGGCACTTCTGTGTGTCCGTTTCCTGCCCTCTCTTCTCATCCTTCTCCTGTCTAGGTCTAGGTTTTAAGACACCCTTTGTGTTTTGTTTTGTTTTTTTAAAGAATATCAAATTTATTTTTTTTTTAAATTTTTTTCATACCTTTTCTACTCATACATTCATATTTCTGATAGAATTTGAAGTATCAAACAAAGCACATTTTAAAAGCAGTTACTATAAATAGGCCATGAAAGGCTGCCAAGGAAAATGTCACCAATTCACAGTGGCTCTGAAGGAAGTGTTTCAAAGAATAATTGACTCAAAGGGTTTCCTGGCTAGGCAAGCAAAGGCAGAGGTGATGGGGAAAGACGTTTAATGTGCCAAATTAAAAAAGAGCATTTAGGATAACCATCCTACCCTGCCCTACTTCTCATTCCCTGGCTTCCTCCCATGGAGAAATCCACTTCTCCCTGACTTGCTTTGCTGTATTTGAAGGAGTAACTTTTGGTTCTGCGTTAAGATAAAGGGAGCAGGGAAACTGTGTGTCAGTGAAGGAGGAAAGGAAGAAGGAAAAAGGTGGGTAGAGAAAGAGAAAATGTAAAAGAAATAACAAGGGATATTTAAAAAACAACCTCTTTTCCCAAACACAGCATCATAGAGGCTGCTTCAGAAAAATAACTGCAGTGGTGAACTGCTGCCTTGGGTGGGGAAGAGGTGGGTGGTATTTATCTACAAGGATCTCAGCCTCCCAGGTGAGGAGACTCTTTGCTCAATCTAAAATTGTGGCTCATATCCAGTTTTCCCTAATACATGCAAAACTGATGAAAAAGGGAATAATGTGGTTTATTTTTTTATAAAGCTAAAATTATTCCATTTAAATAACTTTTTTTATTCTAATGTTAGGTCCCTCCTAAATTTGTGGTGTTAAAAATGTTCTTTTTTTTTAATCTTATAGCAATAGTATATGCTAGTTGCTTTTAAATATGCACTGTTTAACAAACTAAAGGTGGGTGTCTTAGTTTGCTAATGGCTGTCAATGCAAAATACCAGAAATGGGTTGGCTTTTATAATGGGAATTTATTAGGGTAAAAGCTTACAGTTCTGAGACCATGAAAATGTCCAAATCAAGGCATCATCAGAGATGCTGTCTCACCAAAAGTTAGCTGATGGAGATCCTGGACCCATGCCACATGGCAAGACAAAATGGCAGATGGTCTCACTCCAGGCTCACTTTCTCCCTGAGCTCAGCTGTGGGTGATCAGGCATATGGCTCATCACTCTCTCCTCCCTGCCTCGCTGCTTCAGCTTTGGTTGCTCTGCTGATTCCAGCCTCTGGCTTCTCTCTCGGCCTTTTGGGGTTTCTCTGTCTTTCTGCAGCTACTGATGATCCTGGGGTCCTCTCTCACATGGCAGGGTAAAATAGCAGCTCTCTTTCCCTGTGTATCTCTGCATGTTTCTCCCATTTATAAAGGACTCTAGCAAGCGGGCCAAAACCCACCGTGGGTCACATCTCACTGAAGTAATCCAAGCAAAGGCCCCCAATTGAATTTAATCCAATCGAAGGATCCCGCATCCAAAGAAATGAACTAATTTAAGAACATATTTTTCTGGTGTCCACAAAAGACTCAAATCAACATATTTGGGAACACCCCTATTCAATTTTTAAAAATTTACATCTTACTAACCGATGAAATACAATAACTTTGAGAAACACTAGACTAAATGTATGTCAAAGCATGTCATAGAAAGTTAAATCCAATGTCTGTAAAATGTGTACAAAACAGATAGGCGTCCCCTATATTTTTTGTGTAACATTTATGTAATCTAAGTTTCTTTAAAAAAAAAAAATTAAAAAGTTAAAAAAAAAACCCACAGATAAGAATATGTTTAAAATGCTGCCCTTCAAATGAATACCAATAATAACAGTGACACAGCTTAACAGCTAACAGGTATAAAAATAGTCATTTTAAATTGCAATTGATGTACAAACATATCTACTCAATAAATTAGATAGGAAGAGTTAATTTAAAAAGTCTATTTGTTATTAAAGACACTACCTGCTCCACAAATTTTCTTCTCACTTTAACAGTTTTAATGATCATCCTTGGGAAAAAAGCAATTTACTTTTTAAAAATTATTATTCTTAAAGAAGATTTAGATTACTTAAATGTTACAATGAAAATACAGGAGATACCCATATATCCCAACCTCTCCCTTCCCATACTTTTCGCCATTAACAACAACTTTCATTAGTGTGGTACATTTGTTACAATTGATGAACACGCAATTTACTTTTTTTCAACAACTTCAGTAAAGTCTGAGCAAAATATTAATGCAAAGTGTAAATTATTTTCTTTTCTGACATCAGTTGTATCTTACAAACAAGTGGTATAATGTCAGTAATCGCACAAATCTCTGTTTTAATTTGCCAAAGGGCTGCCGAAGCAAAGTACCAGAAATGGGTTGGCTTTTATAAACAGGATTTATCTGGAATAAAAGCTTACAGTTCCAAGGCCATGAAAAATCCAACTCAAGGTACCATAACCAGTGCTTTCTCACCAGAGTCAGCTGCCAAGGGGTGAAGCAAAGTGGCCTCCAATCTCTCCACCTTTCTGCAGTTGGAGGCAAACCTGGCATAGGGCTTGTCCCTTACCAGGCTTCCTCCCTGAGCCTCAGCAATTTGAGCCTCTCAGGGGCTTCTCTACTTGCAGCTTAGCTGTGGGCAAAACTGGAATCTTTTCTCTCTTACATTGCGGAATCAAATATGACAGCTCCCTTTTTCTTTGTGTCTCTCTCTGTGTCTCCGTTTTTATCAGACCCAACAAGAGGGCAGAGACTCAACTTGAGTCACACCTCACTGACATAATCCAGTCAAAATGGTCTCACACCCACAGGAATGGATTAGTTCTCTTTTGGGCATTCATAAAAGAATTCCAAACTGCCACAGTCTCTATTTTCCTTCTGATATATTTTAGGATTAAAGTTTGTGTTACTAAACACTTGTAAACCCATTTGCCTTCATCTATTACTCTCTGGACAAATTTCTATGACAATAAACCAATAGTTTGATACTGAAATTTGAGTGTGGTCACAAAAGATTTAGAACAATGGCCTAGATATCATAATAGAATCAAGGTATTAACTGGTAATCTCTTGGTTCAGCATTTCTTGGCAGTGTTTCTATTAAGTGCTTTTCAATAATAGTTCTGTGGTCAGGCTTGCTTAGAAAATTCTGCATAATATATTTGCCCTTTCAAAAAATTCACAATACATATTGGCATGTTAAAGGTTTTCAGAAGTTCTGCACTAAAGAAACCTCTTTAACTTGGTTTATTTTATTTATTTTTTTTAAAGATTTTATTTATTTATTCATTTATCCCCCCCTTGCTGCTCGCGCTTGCTGGGTCAGCCAACCACGCCATGCGGGCGAGCCCGCCCCCACCAGGAGGCCCCGGGAACCGAACCCGGGGCCTCCCATATGGTAAACGGGAGCCCCACTGATTGAGCCACAGCCGCTTCCCTTTAACTTGGTTTAGATCAATGTTCCCAAACTCCGGCATTAAACACTTGATGAAACAAGCTTTGGGAAACAATGCTCTAACACAACCCATTTTATTGGCCAGAGAAAGGTTAATTTGTCCAAAATGATGCAAGAAGGTAGTAGCAGAGTTAGGACTAGAATCCAGGTCCCAATACAAGGCACTTTCTGATACGACATGCTGACTTTCTTTAAAAGAACTTTGGAAATGTTATGGAAAGCCTATTATGAAAATGAAATAGAGAAACTCCAGGTGAATACAGTGTATTCTTATCAATTTCCATGCCTTTCCAGTTGATGCTGTTAACATAACATTTAAAAAACTTGGAGGTAAGTGTACACATAAAAAAGGAAGAAGGGAGACTTGTGATTGGCAGATAGTAAGGGGAAGTTGCTTTCTCCATGGGCTACTGTTATTCAGATTATATATTTGTATATATGAAAAAATTGAGACAAAGACATTAGCTTCTAAGTAACATACTGAAATGCTCTCTGTCTGAAGATCCAGTTTTGATGGGCTGGACTGGTGTGCACTTGGCTGCTCTGTGTCAGATCATTTTGGGCATGTGTCTGACAGCTAATCCTTAAAACGCAAACTAATACACTATATAAGGAAGTTCTCCACAAAATATATCCATACTTATTTAGCAATCTTTAATACCTTAACATGCAGTTTTTCATTTAGACATTGCATGAAGGTAATTTAATAAATCATACATTTTTTAAAAAGACTTTTTAAAATTTTGAAATAATTTTCATGTGGCTTTAATATTCCATAATAGAATAAAATTAGTCACACTTCCTATTCATCTGGAATATTGTGAGGTAATGAATTATAGTGTAGTAAAATGATTGCCATTAGTCCCTTGAAAAAGGTCTTAGTGATACATTTTTACCAATGGGTCAGGAAACTGCAACACAAAAATACTTCCAATTTGATAGTTCTTTTTATTGTATAGAAACTACTCCTGATAGTTATTAAGAAAGTTTCATTAAAAGGTTTTGAGAGAAAACAATAAATAAAAAAAATAAAAATTAGAAAAAGGTTTTCAGAAATATATCTCCAAATTATCCCACATAAAAATCTTCTTGTGATGATAAGTGAACAGAATTCTGGAATGGTGTTCATATAATTAATGATATAAGAGGTTAACGGCAGTGACTATGAGTTCAGCTCTGTGCTGAATAGAGATGAAAATAAAATGCAGAGTTTGTGCAAAGAATTTGCAATTAGTATTTGAAACTTACAGCCCTCTCTTTTTTTCCACTACGACTAATTTCCCTCCCTGATATGCAGTGTTACCTTTGTCATGAATCAAGTGTTTATATATGCATGAGTCTATATCTGGGTTTTCTATTCTATTTGATTGGTTTATTTGCTGATCCTTATACCAAAAGATCACATATTTTTTAATTCCTAAAACTTTAATAATGTTTTGATATTTGGTAGAGCATCTCTCCCAACAAACTGCTCTTTAAGAGTGTCTTGTCTACTTTTACCCTTTTATTTCCCTACAAATTTAAATTACCTTGTCAATTTACACACACAATTTGTTGCTATTTTTACTAAGATTGCATCGAATCTATACAATTAGAGACCAATATGGGTGAATTGACAACTTTACAGTATTTGATCTTCCATTCCATGAAAATAGTCTCTCTGTCCACTTACTGAGGTCTATTAAAATTGCTTGCTGCTGTGGTTGAGTCTACAGACTTCACTGTAATGGTTGCTTCCTTCCCATGCACTGGCCCACTCCCTCAGTTCCAGTTCTCCATCTGGCAGCTGATGTGAAGAGCAGCTCAGATGATGCATCTTAGATTTCCTGGTTCTGTGGACTTCATGGCAATGAATTCTTCTGGGAAGTGGATGAAGACTATAGCCAGGATATGTTCAAACTCCCAGGGCTCAAGGAGCATGTGCCCCACTAACAGCAAGCTCTAGACATGATTTTGTATGTGGAGCTTGGGGAAGAGCTGGAAGACAACTCCAACTGAGTAACCTGATTGAGCAGATGGCCGAAATACTACATGGATTTGATCCACACCCACTACATCTTCACCAACCCTAGCATCACCTACCTGCAGGGAGACTTTGGCTACTGTCCCTATGTGTAGTGTGAGAACCAGCCAATGCTTCCCATTGACCTGTCAGACATCCCAGGAGAGTCCATGGGCAGGTACACACCCAGGTTAATGAGGCACCACCACATGAACAGGGCTTACTTCTGCACGAGTTTCCTCCAGATGCTCTTCATGGTATACCCCAAGTTCTGGCCCAAGTGGCCTGCCAATCAGTTTGTACCGAGGCTCTGTGGGTTTGAGATCCATCTGATGGCATACCAGCTGCTGCTCCAAGATGCCAGCAAATTCAAGAGGGCAGTCAAGATGATTTGCTGATTCCCCTCCCTCAGTCTTTGAGACCCCATTCCTTTGCAGCCACGCTTTTAGGAACACTCTAAGATTTTTAGTTTAAATTAAAGGAAGCATTATTGTAGCAGTAATGTGAAATAAAGTATAAGAAAATCTCTCTCAGTACTGTGTGTTAGATTTTTGCATAAAGGTATTTCACATTTTTCATGAGATTTGTTTCATTAGATATTTTTTATACTGATGCCAATCTTGTCTATTTTAATTTCATTTTCTAACTGCTTGTTGATTATATATAAAAATAAAATGGCATCTATATACTTATGAAACCAGGAACCTTGCTAAATTCTAAGTACAGAGTCCTATTATCTGCAAATAATGACCATTTTACTTTTTTATTTCCTACTCTGTGATGATTTAAAACCAAATGTACTCCAGAAAAACATGCTCTTAAATCCATTCCTGTGGGTGTGAATCCATTGTAGGTAGGACCTTTTGATGAGGTTACTTCAGTTAAGGTGTGGCTCACCTCAATTGGGATGGGTCTTAATCCTATTACTGGAGTTATAAGCAAAATGAAATTCAGACAGACAGAGGAAGGAAGGAAGGAAGGGAGGAAGGGAGGGAGGGAGGGAGGGAGGGAGGAAGGAAGGAAGGAAGGAAGGAAGGAAGGAAGGAAGGAAGGAAGGAAGGAAGGAAGGAAGGACAGGAAGGAAGGTAGGACAGCAAAGCCAAGGGCCAAGGATCATCAGAAGCCAGCCCCAGAACACCAGTCTTCAGGAAGAAAGCATTACTTTGATGATGTCTTAATTTGGACTTCCTTTTAGCCTCAAAACTGTGAGTGATTAAATTTCCATTGTTTAACCTGACCCATTTCATATTTGCTTGAACAGCTTAGGAAACTGAAGGATATCCCTATACATTTATATTTCCATATTTACCATACTTTCTGGCACCTCCAGTGCAATGTTGAATAAAAGTGGACAACTTTTTCTGGCTTGCTATCTCAAATGGGAACATTTTCACTTTACCTCACTAAGAATAATGTCTGCTATAGATTTTGATAGAGGCTCTTTATCAGATTAAGGAAATTCCCTGTTATACTTAATTTACTAAAAGTATTTATTAGCCCATGGGTATTTAATTTAATCAAATCCTTTTTCTACATTTATTGAAATAATATATGGTTTTCCTCCTTTAATCTATTAATTGATGGGTTATGTTGATAAATTTTCCGATGTTCAACTAACAATTCTCACATAAACTTAATGTGGTCATGATTTAGTATCTTTTTTTACATATTGCTGAATTTATTTTGAAATTATTTTGTTTAGGATGCTTGATTTTATGTTCATAAATTAAACTAACTTTTAATTTTTTTCCTTGTCTTTTCCTTGTTGGATTATTATATCAAGATTTTGCTAGGCATGTAAAATTATTTTTCCTCATTTTCTATTTTCTGGAAGCGTTTGTGCAAGGTTGGGATTATTTCTTCCTAATGTTTTCCAAAACTTATATATATATTTTTTTTAATTTTTTAAATTACAAGGTAATATTTATTGGAGGCAAAGGATAAAAGACAATATTTTTACATTTTCTTTTTTTCAAATTTTTTAATTTTAATTTTTTAACTTTATTTTGTACATTTAATAATTGAAAATATAAACTATTAACAACTAAAAAGTAAACACAGATGAATAAATATATACATTTCTCAATTAAATGTAATGGATACATATAACTTTTTTTTTTTTTAATCAAACAATATATTACACAATATATTTGGTTCATAGTAATGCATTCATACAGTATTTGTCCTTTTGTGTCTGGCTTGCTTCACTCAACATAATGTCCTCCAGGTTCATCCATGTTGCCATATGTTTTATGACTTCATTTCTTCTTACAGCTGCATAATATACCATTGTGTGAATAGACTACAGTTTGTTTATCCATTCATCTATTAATGGACACCTGGGTTGTTTCCAACTTTTACAATGGTGAATAATGTTGTTATGAACATCGGTGTGTAGATGTCTGTTCGTGTCACTGCTCTCAGTTCTTCTGGGTATATACCCAGTAGTGGTATTGCAGGGTCACGTGGCAAGTCTATATTCAACTTCTTTAGGAACTGCCAAACAGTCCTCCATAGTGGTTGTACCATTCTGCATTCCCACCAACAGTGAATAAATGTTCCTATCTCTCCACATCCTCTCCAACACTTGTAGTTCTCTGTCTTTTGAATAGTGGCCATTCTGATAGGTGTGAAATGATATCTCATCATAGTTTTGATTTGCATTTCCCTAATCATGAGTGATGTTGAGCACTTCTTCATGTGTTTTTCTGCCATTTGTATTTCTTCTTTGAAGAAATGTCTATTCAAGTCTTTTACCCATTTTTTAATTGGGTCGTTTGTCTTTTTATTGTTGAGTTGTAACATCTCTTTATATATCCTGTATATTAAACCCTTATCAGATATGTGATTTCCAAATATTTTTTCCCATTGAGTTGGCTGCCTTTTCACCCTTCTGACAAAGTCCTGTGAGGTGCAAAAGTGTTGAATTTTGAGGAGGTCCCATTTATCTATTTTTCCTTTTGTTGCACGTGCTTTGGGTATAAGGTCCAAGAAACCACCACCTACTACAAGGTCTTAAAGATGTTTCCCTACATTTGCTTCTAGTAGTTTTATGATCCTGGCTTTTATATTTATATCTTTGATCCATTTTGAGTTGATTCTTGTATAGGGGGTGAGATAGGGGTCCTCTTTCATTCTTTTGGTTATAGATATCCAGTTCTCCCAACACCATTTGTTGAAGAGACCGTTTTTTCCCATTAGCGTGGGCTTTGTAGGTTTGTCAAAAACCAGTTGACTGTATAGGTGAGGGTTTATTTCTGGGTTCTCAATTCTATTCCACTGATTGATGTGTCTATCTTTATGGCAGTACCATGCTGTTTTGACCACTGTAGCTTTGTAATATGTTTCAAAGTCAGGCAGTGAAATTCCTCCCACATTGCTCTTCTTTTTTTCGAATGCTTTTGGCTATTCCGGTACACTTACCCTTCCAGATGAATTTGGTAATAGCCTTCTCTAATTCTGTAAAGTAAGCTGTTGGGATTTTGATTGGTATTGCATTGAATCTATAAATTAGTTTGGGCAAGATTGACATCTTCACGATATTTATTCTTCCAATCCATGAACATGGAATGTCTTTCCATTTGTTTAGGTCTTTTAAAATTTCTTTTAGCATTGTTTTGTAGTTTTCTGCATATAGGTCCTGTACTTCTTTGGTTAAATTAACTCCTAGGTATTTGAGTCTTTGTGTTGCTATTGAAAATGGAATTTTCCCCCTGATTTCCTCCTCAGGTTGTTCAGTACTAGTTTTACAGTTTCTTAAAGATTGAAATTAACCTCAAATATTTTTCCAAAGATACTTAGATTACATAAAAGATATAAGGATTCCCATATGCCCCACTTCCCACACCTCCCACACCCTCCCACATGAGCATCCTTCATTAGTATGACTGGACCTGAATATTTTTATATTAGTGTGATAGGTTTTAATGGCAGATTCAATTACTTTAACAATAATATGACTCTTCAGGTTTCTTATTTTTCCATAGATTTAGTAAATTGCATTTTTGTTGGGATTTGTCCATTTTAACCATATTTCAAATTCACTGGAATAAAATTATCAAAATATCTATTTGTTTCCTTTTAAGGGTTTGTAGGATCTGAAGTGATATCCTCCTTTTAATTCCTGGTCTTGGTTATTTTTGCTTTCTTTCTATTTTTCTTGATCAGACTCAGTAATCAATTTTAATCATATTTAAGAAAAAACTTTTAGCTTTGTCAATTCTCTCTTTTGTATAAATGTTTTCTGTTTCAATCATTTCTGCATTTCTGCTCATATCTTCATCACTTCCATCTTTTTTTACTTCTTTTCTAACTTCTTAAGATGGATGCTTATTAATTTTCAGCTTTTTTCTTTTTTAATATAAGGAAAATTTTCCCTTTAAGTAGTGTTTTGGTTACATTCCACAAGTCTGAAAATATAGTGTTTTGATAATCAATTTAAAATATTTTCTAACTTCCATTATAATTCTATTTATTTATTTATTTATTTAGAGGTACTGGGGCCGAGCATTGAACCTGGGACCTCGCATGCAGGAAGCCAGCACTCAACCACTGAGCCACATCGGCTCCCCTGAGTTGATTTTTCTTTTGTTTGCTTTTTGTTTGTTTTAGTTTCTAGGAGGCACCCGGGACCTCCCATGTGGGAAGCAGGCACTCAACTGCTTGAGCCATATCCGCTCCCCTTCCATTATAAATTCTTGACCCAAGTATTATTTTAAAGTGTATATATATATTTTTTAAAGATTTTATTTATTTATTCATTTATCCCCTCCTTGCTGCTTGTGCTCGCTGGGTCAGCTAACCATGCCGTGCGGGCGGGCTTGCCTTCACCAGGAGGCCCTGGGAACCGAACCCGGGGCCTCCCATATGGTAAACGGGAGCCCTACTGATTGAGCCACAGCCGCTTCCCTAAAGTGTATATTTTTTATTTCCAAACATATGGGAATATTTGAGTCTCTCGGTTATTTATTTGTAGCATATTTATGATTAAAGAAGCTATTCTATAGGATTTCAAATCAAAATTTGGTTGATACTTTTTTACATAATAGAATATGTAAATCATCTATGCACACTTGAAAACAGTGCACATTCTGCAGTTGTTTGGTAGAGTCTTCTACAAATATCACTTAGCACAAGTTTCCTAATTGTGTTATTCTAGTTTTCTATAACATTAATGATTTTTATGTCTGCTTATTTTTTCAACTAAGAGAAGCATTTTTTAATTGTGCACTTTGAATTTGTCTATATCTCTTTTTAAATCTGTCAGTTCTTATTTTATATATTTTGAAGCCATGTTGTTGCTGATACAAATTTTTCATTGTTATATATTTGCAGTGAATTATTCTTTTATCATTAGATGTGATTCTTTTTATTTCTAGAAATGATTTTGGTCTTCACATATAATTTTAGGATATTAATGTAATTATACTAGCTTGTCTTTATTAGTCTTTGCATGGTATGTGTTTTCCAGCCTCTAAGTTTTCTGTGTCTTTCAGAGAATTAGATATGTATCCTATAAATAACATAGAGTTAGGTTTTCCTATTTTTTGCAGTATGGTAATCTTTGTCTTTTAATGGAAGCATTTAGCCCATTTGTGCTTGATGTAATTAATGATATAAATGCATTTAAATATACCATTGTATTTTGTTATTTTTATCTGTCTTATTTATTTTATGTTTCTTTATCTCTTTCCTTACCTTCTTTTGGATGATTGAATTTATATTATCATTTCATTTTTTCCTCTAATGTTTTGGAAGATTTGCATTTTATCAGCTAGACATTACCATAGAAATGACAAATGCATCCTGAACTTTTCAGAGTCTAATATTAATATATAGTCTCCTTCCAGGATTAAAAGAATCTTGGCAACACTTGAATCCTATAGTCCTACACTAGATTACATGCTATTTTCATTGTGTTATGTACTTAAATCCCACAAAACATTATTGTCCAGTTAGATTTATTTATTTTTTATTTTTTTATTTTTTAATTAAAGCAATGGTCCTGCCATTCTTTATTTCTCATAATGCATATTTACAGAAGAAAAAGAATATATACTTTCAATTTTGATAATTATACAGTTTTTTTTAATAGTTGAATAAAGAACAATGGATCTCTTAATGACTTTTTAAAGCAACTTCAATTCTTACGGGTACAACTTATGATATGATAAACATTCAACAATTGGAGTAAGCTCACTTCAAAAGGAAAGACACAGCACCCAGAAAAAGTAATGAAGCAATTTCACAGAAGACAAGATATCTCTTGGGAGATCTGATCTGGGAGCCTTATCTTTACCATAAATTGACAATCAATCCAACTTTTCAACCTTCATTTTAGAAACTTGGCTGAAAAAATACATGAAAGGATCTGATTGGGCACAATCTTCTACCTAGAATTACAGTGGCTTTTGAGTTACTAGTCATATTTCTAGTGATTGCATAGATCCTCCAGGACTGTACTGAAGCTGAACTTTATACATTGCCATCTGTGGGACATTTCTAGAAAATTTCTCCAACGTATAATTTTTTTAGTTGGTTAATATAAACACATGTACTTACTGGTGTACATACTTCCTATTTCTGGGTTTAATTTAAACTCATACTTTACAGGACCTGGAGAGTAAACCATTAACTCTGCAGAGAGGTCCAGGATGTCCAGTTAGATTTAATTACATATTACAACTCTATTTGCTCTCATGCTCTCCTACATTTCTCAACTTCTACCTGATATAATTTTCCTTCTATATGAAGCATATCCTTTAGAATTTCCTTTAGTGCAAATCTACTAGTGGTGAATTCTCTTGATTCTTGCCTGAAAATGTCTTTATACCTCATTGAAGAACTTAGTTATATGGTTCCACTGATGATGGGGCCCTATAAATCGAAGTCATAAAACTCATTATTCTACAGTTTGGAATGAATCTGAACTACTGTTACTAAGGAAGAAAGGGAGAATAATCTTGAGTAGACGGAGAAAACAGCATTTTAAAATCCTTGGTTTTGGCTTTATGTAGCAATAGGGTTATCAGCCAAAAGGGCCAACAGCATGACATATGTTGAGGAGATTGTCAGATAGGGGTATTGGTGGAGAAGTCACTCTCCCATGGTAAGTAATTCGGGACGGATACTCGTGGGAGGAAACACTGCAGACAGTCCATGGCCTGGCTTCAAGAACCGCTTACACAACAGCCACCTCTATGAAATCAATTTCCAGTTTACAAACTTCCTTTCTTGTAAAGGTCATGGTAGAATCCTCTCAGTATGCAGTTCACCCCAACTATCATCCTTTATTTCAGGCATCAAGGAGACAGTAGCCAGAATAAGAGTCAGGTATGCTGTGGTTTGAACAATCTCTTAATTTTTCAAGATCTTGGAACAACTTGGGTAAACTGGGAGAAGAAAAAGCTAATCTCACTTCAGTCTCCTGAAGGAGAGCTCTTGGGGGAATTGACAGGTTGTTAAGATGATTTTATCATCCTTTTGTGGTTTTCTATTACAGAATAACATTGTGTTGATCACAGACTTGGAAGAGTAACCTAATCAACTAGCAGGGGTACTCCATAATGACACTATCCCAACTGTGGTGATTAGCCTCCAAAGTGGCCCCTTACTGATCCCTGCCTCCTGGTTTCATAACCTCGTGTAACCACATTGGGTCACCAAAGGATAGTGCAAAAATGATGAATCATGACTTCTGAGACTAAGTCATAAAAGATATTGTGGTTTATGTCTTGTTCTCTGTTGGATCACTTCCTCTGGGGAAATACCATGTAGGGAGGTCACTCAAGCTGCTCTGTGGAGAGGCTTACGTGGCAAGGAACTAAGGTCTCCTGCCAACACCCATGTGAATGAGCCATCTTGGAAGCAGATCCTCCAATCCCAATCCAGCTTTCAGGTGACCACAGTCCCGGGCCACATTTTGCCTGCAACCATGTGAGAGATCCTGAGCTAAGTCACCTGCCTAAGTCACTCTTGTATTCCTGGTCCATTGAACCTATGATACAATAAATATTTTTGTTTTGTTTTTGAGATACCAGGGCTGGGGATTGAGCCTGGGACCTCGTATGTGGGAAGCCAGTGCTCAACCACTGAGCCACATCAGCTCCTGTATTAGTCAGCCAAAGGGGTGCTGATGCAAAATACCAGAAGTCTGTTATCTTTTATAAAAGGATATTTATTTGGGGTAGAAGCTTACAGTTGCCAGGCGATAAAGCATAAGTTACTTCCCTCACCAAAGTCTATTGCCACATGTTGGAGCAAGATGGCTGCCGACATCTGCAAGGGTTCAGCCTCCCTCTTTCTCTTGAGGCTCTATGGTCCCAGCTTCTTCCAATATCAGCTGTAGGCTGGGATAAGTCTTGTCTCTCTCCGGGGCTTATTCTTCTCTGGGCTCAGATGCTCTGTTCTCTCTATGAGGTAAGCTGTAAACTATCAGGATCTCTCTCTTCCCAGGGCCTCTGCCATGTCTATGGAGCCATCTCTGTTCTTCTGTGTTCTTCTCCTGTGTGTTTACTTCCTGGGGTTCCAGCAGCAAAAACTCCAACAAACTCCTCTGCTGTGTGATTTCCCATCCACCAAGGGGGCAGGGACTCAATGTCCTACAGATGTGGCCCAATCAAAGCTTTAATCATTATTTAATCAAGTAAAAGTGAAACCTGAATTTAACACATTCTAATACACCCAGAGGAACAAACCAGTTTACCAATATATAATCCAATATCTATTTTTGGAATTCATAAATAATACCAAACTGCTACAGCTCCCAATAAATGTTTTTAAGTCACTAAGTTTTGCAGTAATTTTTTTACTCTGTAGACCACATACTTTTCAAATATACCATATGCTTTTCTCCCAACAGAATTGCTGAGGCTATTTCTCCAAAACCTTTTGAGATTTTCTCTTCCCATAATGAATCTTTTCTCATTTCTTCAATCTTAAGATTATTGCCTCTCCACCCAGACTAGAAAGTGGCAGTTCTTCTTCCTAAATGAGGATCTGCTTTCACTATTTGCCTAACTATTTTCCCAGATAAGTCCTTCCCAGTGGGATAAGCCAGTCCACAAAAAAAAAAAAAAAAAAAAAAAAAAATCTTGCAGAAATCTAAATCTTAGAATATTTATCTCATTATGATCATCTCTTTTTTCCTCTCTCACTGTGAGGGTACAGGTATAGTATGAATAAATTGTGAGAGAAAGGAGCAAATATGTAATTATCCTCGATCCTGAGCTACTCTACAGCAATTGATCACAACCTGGCAGTTTCTGAGTAACTAGACTTTGATAAAATCCAGTCTCTAAGTCCCACTCTAATGCTTCTGATTCAGCAAGTCTAAAGTGAGGCCCAGGAATCAGTGTTTTAAAAAAATCATTCTGATGATGAGCCAAGTTTTGAGACTACAGTTCATTTATTTGTCTCCTAAAACCATATAATTCCCTTATTATGTTTACTTTCTCCTTGCTCTGGAATATAAGGTCCATGAAGGCAGGTATTTTGTCTATGTTGTTTACTGATATATCCTTAGAAACTAGTACTGTGTCTGGCACACAGTAGGTGATCAATAAATAATGAATGAACAATTTTAGAAGTTGATTGCTATGGAAAAAAAACTGAGCTGGGAAAGGAGGATTGGGAATGCAACATTGGGCATTTATAATTTAAGGAGTTGTAGTCAGGCTCAACCTCAATGAGCAATGACTTGAGGAGGTGAAGAAATGTGCCATATGGGTTTCTGGGGAAAGAGTGTTCCAGGCAGAGGAAAAACTAGTGCAAAGACCTTGAGGCTGGCATACTAGAGAAACATCAAGGAGACCAGAGTGGCTAGGATGGAATAAACTAGGGGGAAGAGGACTAGGAAATATGAAATCAGAGAGGTAACGGAGGCCAGACTGTATAGGGTCTGGTAGGTCATCGAAAGAACTTTTATTTTTATTATAAGAAATGAAGAGTTACTGCAGTGTTTTCAGTAGAGTAATAACATTTTATAGGAACATTCTGGCTGTTTGTGTTAAGAATGCTCTGTAGGGGATCAAGGATGGAAGAAGGGAGATGAGATAGAGGTGAGGATAAGTTTTATTGAAGTGACTTTAAGCAAGAATTGGAAGAAAGGAATTGAATAAAATGAGTAAAGACACCTTTTTTGAGAGTTTTGTCGAAAAGGGGAGCAGAAAATGATTCAAGAAAGGGCTTTAGTTTTTTTAAGATAGTAAAGATAACTGTATATTTGTACGCTGATGGAAACTACCCAATAGAGAAAAACATGGGCGATACCCAAACCTGGGAATTCTAAACTCTAGGAGATAACCAGAAACAATGAAAGAGAAGGGAAGGAGAATAGCAAGAAAGATATAAGGTTACTGAAAAGCAAGGTCACTGAGAAGATTTTTGTGTAGATACTGTCTTCAAATTGTAACCACCAAAAAACCATTTCCCTCTGGAAAATTTAAGGGTATTATTTCTACATCCCCATCCCTATAACAAAGTCTACAATTGTGTGTCAGGAGACAATGGTTTCCGGGAGAGGTGACGAGGGTTTTTCAACCTTTCTCCATCCTCCTTGGAGGAGTGGAGGTGGGGCTGCTATGACCCCTAGTTCACATTACCACCATCTCTTCTGTTCTTGATTTTAGTCTCTTCACATTTAAACACTCCCATATTTTCTCGAGGCACATGCTGTTTGTTATCCTTAACTTTTTTTTTTATTTTGCAAATACTACAGCAGAATTAAATGGGTGTGTTATTTGCCTGCAGATCATTCTGTTAGAGGAAGATGTGTTTATCTAGATCATGGTTTCTTCACCTCAGCACTATGGCATTTTGGGCTGGATACTTCTTTGTTGTGGGGTTAGCAGTCCTGCTTATTGTAGGATGTTTAGCAGCATTCTTTGCTTTTTGCTGCTACCCCCTAGATACCTAGAATATCCCTTACCCCAGACATTGCCAAAATGTCCCGGGGGGGGGGGGCGGGCAAAAATTGCCCCTGGTTGAGAGCAACTGATCTAGATGTGAAATTCCTCAATATATCGTTAATAGATTCTGGTGCTGGGATAAAGCTGGGGTTAATTAACCATATTGTTTTTCTGTGCTTTTGTTGTAGATACCATTTTTAGCCCTCTGCTTCTTACCACTATTCTCAAAATGAACATTATAGATTTATTATAAGGCAATATTTCACCCTCATTTGAACAAATGGTACTGCTCTACACATGACTGGACAGGGAAGAATGAAAGAATTAAAATAGGTGGACTATGGAAATTTAAAATTAACATCAGATTGTGCCATCTGAGACTCTTCAAACTATTTGCCTTAAGCATCATAGATTTTTTTTTTTTTCTATCCACAGATTGCTGGTAATCTAAAAGTGATCTTATCTGCATTGGGTCTATAAATATATATTATTTATGTCCTAGTGCCTGCTTTGACTTTGAGGTATCAAAAACAGAGGACCAGAATAGTCTAATCAAGCTTGAAAAAGGAGAACATTTAGAGGATATATACTACCAGAATTCCAGACTTACTACAAAGTTTCAGTAGTTAAGATAGCATGGGTTGGGAAGTGGCTGTGGCAATCAGTAGGGCTCCCGTTTACCATATGGGAGGCCCCAGGTTCGGTTCCCGGGGCCTCCTGGTGAAGACAAGCCCGCCACGCACAGCGTGGTTAGCTGACCCAGCGAGCACAAGCAGCAAGGGGGGGGGGGATAAATGAATAAATAAATAAATAAATCTTTAAAAAAAAAAAGATAGCGTGGGATTGGCACAATGATATACAAATAGAATCAATGAAACAGAAGAGTCAGAAATAAACCTGAATATGGCAAAGATATCAGTTCCAGTCTGGTGAGGGGAAGAATGGGTTTTTCAATAACTGATGTTGGAGCAACTGGATATTTTATGGAACAAAATGAAACTTAACCCCTACCACACATGATATAAAAAATTAATTTAAGATACATCACTGTTCTAAATGTGAAAGATAAAAGCTTTTAGAATAAAACAAGATAATAGGGGACGGATGTGGCTCAAATGGTTGGGCATTCATCTCCCATATGGAGGGACCTGGGTTCAATCCCTGGGACCTCCGGGTAAAAAACAAACAAACAAACAAAAAAAAAAACAAGATAATATTTTCAGGATACTTTTAAATAAGAGTACAAAAGAACTAACTATAAAAGACTGACTTAATTATGATTAAGAACTATATTCATCAAAAGACACCATTAACTAGTCGAAAGGCAAACCAGACTTAGAGATTTCCATCATACATAACCAACAAAGGCCTCATATCCAAATCAGTAAGAAAAAGACAAATAATCCAATTTTTAAAAAAATGACTAAAGACTTGAACAGGCATGTCACAAAAGAGGCTATTCAAATGGCCAATATAATTATTTGTCACAGAAATAATAATTAAAACTACCACAAAAAGGTGGAAGCAACCCAAATGTCCATCAACAGATGAATGAATAAACAAATTGTGGTATAAACACACAATGGAATATTATTCAGCTGTAAAAGGAATGAAGCTCTGATTTGTGCTACGACATGGAGGAACCTTGAAGACATAATGTCGAGTGAAATAAACCATGCACAAAAATACAAATATTATATGCTCTTGCTTATATGACATGCCTAGAGTAAGCAAACTCAGAGACAGACAGTGGATTACCAGGGGCTACGGGGGAGAGGCAGGCAGAGTTATTGCAGAGTTTCTGTTTGGGGTGATAAAAAGTGGGGGTAATAGATTTTGGGGATGGTAGCATATACTGAATAGTACACTTGAAAGTTGTGTACTACAATAAAGACATTTTTTTTAATTGATATAAATGATAGATGATAGAATGATATGGCAATTGTGGCAAAATGTTAAAGGTTGTGGGATCTGGGTATCTGGTGAGAGGTATGTTGGAGTTCTCTGTATGGGTTTTGTATTATATTTGCAACTGTCCTGTAAGTTTGAAATTATTTCAAAATAAAAAGTAAAAAACAAAACCCTTTATTGACAGAACACACCTACCAAATGGCTAAAATTAAAAATATCAAAGTTAATAAGGATATAAAACAATTAGAATTCTCATATTTTGAATTCTGAGGCTGATGGAAAGGTAAATTGGTTCAACCACTTTGGAAAACTGTTTGGCAGTGGAAAACTGATGGCACTAGCTACTAAAATAAAACATACACCTACACTATGATCAAAGAATTCTACTCCTAGGTACATATCCAAATGAAATGAGTGCATATGTTCACCAAAATATATGTTGAAGAATGCCACAGCAGGTTTATTCTTAATAGTCAAAAACTGGAAGCCATCCAATGTCCATCAATCAAAGAATGAATAACTTGTGTTATAATCTTATAATGGAATACAACACAGCAGTTAAACATAATAAACTATTGATACTGGCACCAAAATGGATAAATCTTACAGACATCATATTAAGTGAAAGGGGTCAGTCAGAAGCATTGTGTTCATACAATGTTTAAGATCAGGCAAAACCAATGAATAATGATAAGTCAGAATAGTGGTTGCCTTTTGTAGGGTGGTATGACTAGGAAGGGCATGAGGAAACCTTCTGGAGAGCTAGAAATGTTCTGTAAATTGATATGGACAGTGGTTTCATGGGTTCTATACAGAGGACAGATAACACATTTTTTTTTATTTTTTTAAACCGGGAGGTCCCAGGGATCGAACCCAAGTCCCTCCACATGGGAGATGGACACCCAACCATTTGAGTCACATCCACCCTCCCAGATAACACATTTTGAGTTTTGCTGCTAAGCAGAGAAATTTCTAATCAGCAGAGGATATGGGGTCGGTAGCTTTTTAAAGGACGTGTAAATAGCATATTTATATGTTGATAGGAATGATTAAGTAGTAAGGAACATCTGGCAATGGAGAAAGTGAATGATGGAGTAATGCCCTTGAGCAGCTGAGGAGGAGAAATGCACTCCTTCCATGGAGAGAGGGAGGTGCTGTAATAGCAAATAAGCCAGAATACATGTATGCGATTGTATAAATGGATAGATACAGCAATGGAGCCTAGGACGTTTTCTTCTGATTGCATCCATTTTCTCTGAGAAGTAGAAAACAAAATCATCAGAGTGAAGATGGAGGAAGTGACTTGTGTGAGGAAAGAGAAGAAATTGTGTACCAGAACTGTCAGACATCACAGAAGCCTACTTGAGGTTCAGGAAGAGGAGTTTAATTAGTGTGGTTGTATTTTTCTCTAGTTACCTACAGCTGCACAGATGCAGGCCTCTGAGAGGTGAAGAGTTGGATTTAACTACAGCTGTGGTTTTATCACAGAGAAAGTGCACATTTGGGAAGTGAGATCATAGATAACCCAGGAAACTTATTGGGGCATCATTAGCTCTAGTCTTTCAATAGGCCAAACTAGGAAATATATTTCAATATTTAAAAACAAGCTCCTATTGATATTTCTAATTCATATTTAAAGTTATGGGGATCTTTCTGAACTTTTTTCTGGGGAAAAAAGATACAAATATAAAATCTTGGTTCCTGATCATTCTAATACTGGTGTTACTATCACCAATAAAACTAGTCAAGTTTAAGATTTCTTTTTGTTCTTTGAATATATCCCATTAAGAATGTACAGGATAGGCAGGTCCCAGCACCTCAGATGGCGAGAGAAGTAGCAGGGGTCAGCCTCCCAGCTTGGAGACATCTCTCACCACCCCATGGCCCCAGCATCCGGCTTGCGCCCTTTCTGCCGCCAAGATCCCCAAGAGGAGGTCGGCGAGGTTGTCAGCTAAACCTGTTCCTGCGAAAGTAGAAAGGAAGCCAAAAAGGGCAGCAGGGAAAGATAAATCTTCAGACAAAAAAAATGCAAACAAAAGGGGAAAAGGGAGCAAAGGGAAAACATGCTGAAGTGGCTAACCAAGAAACTAAAGATTTACCTGCAGAAAATGGAGAAACTAAAAAGGAGCGTCCAGCCTCTGATGAAGCAGGAGAGAAAGATGCCAAGTCTGGTTAATATCCTATACCATGTCTTATCAGTGGTCCCTGTTTCTCCCTTCTTGTACAATCCAGAGGAATATTTTTATCAACCATTTTGTAAAATGCGAGTTCTTTAGTAGCTCTAGAAGAAACAATTTTAAGAAAGATTGGAATCCCACCTCATCCCATTTTTAAAGTGTAAATGCTTTTTGTTAAGAGGGGAAATCATTTGCTAGTTGCTTACTTTTGGTACAACCATAAAATAGTGGGATATTAAATTATAGGCAGCTTTGGCTATTTTAGATATCATCTTACCATTCCATAGGGTGGGGGGATGGCAGTTTTTATAGCCTGTAATACAACACATACTAAATGGTGATTTGGAGTTGCAGTCATGCATTTAATATGTATTGAACATTTCAAATTACTTCTATTCCCATGTTTTTTTGTTTTGTTTTAAAGATTTATTTTTATTTATTTATTGCCACCCCCCCCCTGCTTCTGCTCGCTGTCTGCTCTCTCTGTCCATTTGCTGCATGTTTTTCTGTGTCTGCTTGTCTCCCTTTGTTGTGTCATCTTGCTGTGCTAGCTCTCCACGGGCGTGGGCCAGCTTGCCCTCACCAGGAGGCCCCAGGAATCAAACCCAGTGCCTCCTATATGGTAGATAGGAGCCCAATTGCTTGAGCTACATCCTCTTCCCTCCCATATTTTTTCATAGATTGTTTCTTAAAACCACTCCCTGATTTTGCCTCTCCCTGTCAGTATTGCTGGCACTTTTTAACATCCTTGGTCATGGTTGTCCAGTTACTTTGTTACCTGCTGTGAAAGATTGGAAATGTGAATATGTAGTGTGTTTGATATTAAATTGTGAATTAGTGAGACTTAGGATGTAATAGCTTATGAACATTTGAAGATATTGGTACTTTATATCTTCTTAAGGAAAAGTTGCCTGCAAATGTTAAACAGGAAAGTCACTGGAATAACTTTAGAAAAGAATTACAAATATTTGGCTTTTTAGATTTTCGGTACTTACATTAAGAATTGTGAACAAATTGTTCATAATGTCTGTGTGTTGATCTTTGAAAAAACCAATGAAATCTCAATTATGAAAGAAAAAAAGAATGTACAAGATAGACTATTATATTCAACAGTCAATTGGAATAATTATTTACTCTGTATATATCCTACCAATATGAAATGCAAGTAGGCTCTTTTATTGTTTAAGTTAAATTTAAATCTTTGCTTTTACCCTCTTTTTATGTATTTTTAAGGAATATATAAAGACCTAACATTGGTTTTTAAAAATTCAAAATTGTATAAAGATTAAAATCAGAGAAATCTTGCTTTCATCTCTGTCCCCTTTCCCATGCCCTCCTCATCATTTATAGGTAACCATCACATTACCCTGAAAATTGATAGTTAAAAGAATTAAGAATTTATACTGCCTTTGGGGAGGAACTAAAATTTGTCTCCAATTGATGAAGGAAAATTCTTTACAGAAAATGTCAGCTAATAAATGTAGAAGGAATTATTTAATTGGAAAATCTCCAGTCTGCAAACCTCAGTGAAATAATTAATTCAGATAAGATTAAGCCATTGGATAAAATATCACTCCACAGAAATACTTGCTTATTGCAAAGGAAAAACCTATCTTTACATTTGAGAGATCTGGCATTGTCATATTAACCAAGTGATCAAACTTGACATTATGTGCTTATTGTTAGGATGCAATATGAAATACACAACATCAACTATGAAGCATTCTTGACAAAACTGTTTATCATGATTCTAGCTAAGCCTTTAGGCTATACGTACAGTATGGGAATACCAAGGATAGAGGAACAAGTTAAACAATCAGACAGATCTAGAATGTGGCCATTCTACATTGCAACTTATCTCATTTCATAAAATAGGCAATGGCAGGGGTGGAAAGTGGCAGAGCTGTTCCAGGTTAAAAAAAACTGAATGAACCTAGGTTTAAAAAGACTTAATGGGGAAACGGATGTGGCTCAAGAGGTTCGGTGTCCGTCTACCATATGGAGAGACCGGGGTTCGATCCCCGGTACCTCCCGGTAAAAAAAAAAAAAAAAAAAAAAAGACTTAATGACTCACAAATAGTAAGGTATTCACAATAGGTACATATGGTTGTGCAACATTTGCAATAGTAAGAAACTCATTATTACACTTAAATTTGTTATAAATAGTTATAGAAGTAACACTGATATAGTGTGTTACCAATTCTTTACAGTGGCAACAAAACAAGATGGAATAGAACACTAGAATAGCAAAATGTTATGTATATAAACCATTTAATAGCATTTCATTAATTTAAGATTTTAATTAAAAATTTTTTATTTAAATTTTGTTTTAAAATTGAGTCAATTAGATTCATACTTTGTCTTATAATTTTTTTTTTATTTCCGTTTTTATTTGATGTTTCCAAATATTAAAAGAAGTCAGGATTCTTATACCAATTGTCTGAAATGAGACCAGGCAAAGCAATTCAAAATGTGTACAACAATCATTTTCTCCCTTCGATATTGCTTTTATACAATGGTGTGATCAACAGAAAACTGAATGGCATGTGCTTGGTTGGAAAATGTCACTTGTTTACAAAACATGCAGGACAGTTTCTATTTCATGTCTGCAAGTTTTAATTTGCAATAACTAGTGCTTTTCTATTTTTTCATTTGGGAGGCACATGGGACTGAAATTTTAGCGACCTAAAACTACAACACAGAAAGCACAAATGATGGTCCCTACACTGCAAACTTTGGAGGATTGAGATAGTAGACATTATTATCTGTAGTAGATTGAACTGTTTAGCTTGAAGAAAGATGTTGGCTTTTTCTCTTAAGAGAAATAAATTTTCTTAGGGCGTTTCCTCTAATTTTGCTAGACTGGGTTCCAGAAGAATCATCTATGAATTTAAAGAGTGACAACTGTAAAATATTCTGTTGTAGTACACAAATAGAAGACCTCGGAACTTTGCTAGCCGCATAGACTAAAGATAGTTGTTTGCTAAATGGCACTGAAGAAAATCCTGACCCAAGTGGCACTACTTAGTACATACGTTTCTGACTAAAGAAAATTATAAAACAATATTTATAAGGGAACTTTTTAAGAGATGGCTGATATCAATACTGCACATATTTTATATGTCAAATACATAGTTCAAGAGTTTAGAAAATAAGATCATGCACTATTACCTCTAAGAATATCATATAAAAGAGAAATCTCCCCCAAGTACTTGTGACAGCATTTCAAGTGGAAGCAGTCTTATATACAAAACAATGTAGTTTCTCTGCTGTGTTGAGTATATAATTTAAATAAATTTAAGAGATTACTGAGAAAAAAAATCCTAGCCCATTGAAGACTGATAGAAGGTGTCAACTGTGGAATTTTAAATGTTTCCTTTTTAAAAACACCCAGAATATCTAACCTCTGTACAAGGAAAAATATAAAATTCTGGATGATCATATTTGATCACACTACGTAATTTAGAACGAAATTATGTCATTGGTTATCTTCTACTTTAATCATTCCCTTGACAGCATTAATTTGTGAACTAAAGTTTATATTTAGTTCAGCTGCATTTATGGCACAAGATCTCACTTTTAAAACTTGGCACCAATATTCCTTAAGTGTAACAGCACTCTATTTTTTTTTTTAGCAGCAATTATATTTTTTAAAGGTTAATGATTTGTGGAACAAAATGCTCTAACTCTATTTTCTAATTTATACTCACCAGTTACAATATTTACAAAAGGTTTTAAGTCTACATATAGACTGATCTTTTATTCTCCCCCATCCTACATCTTAGGGTTTTTCCTCCCATCTCATTTCTGACCTGGTGGGAGAAGTAACAGGAGTTTCAGAAAGGTACCTATGTGTTTTAGATAGGATTCTTGATTTTAAGTGAGTATAAAGGCAAGGATAAGACAAAATAATTCTGGTTCAGGGTATGTTACAGTGCTCCAAGTTTTATAGATTGAAAATCTATAAAAGATGAGGCATTCTAAGGTGCCCTAACATTGTAAGTCTGTAACAGCTGAACAAGAAGGCTATGTTCAACTATGACCCAGTCATCATTGTCTGGGCATTTAAGATTAAACTCTAATCCTGTGCCATCAGCAGACAGGGAAGTTTAGCTGAAGAGGTGTCACTACATTCAAAAACAAAATATGTTTTAAAAGCAATTTATCTTGACAGAAATATGGTACCCAGGGTATTCTGTGCAAAGAGAGATGGATAAAGGGAGCTGGCCACTGAGCATACTAAATCAAATTCCATGAATATAGCTTTCATGATAATATGTATTTACTCCATGCATTTTGCTAACAATATCTCCCTGAAAACCAACTCGGTAGTTATACTTTGTGTTATACTACTCTTGGGTTATAGGGGAAATAGCTGTATCAGGTAGCTTACATAATACCAGTTATGAAAATTAAGACAAACGATCAGGCAGATTCCTGAAAACAGCAAATTAAATCCTTTGTCAAAATAGTTATTGCACAACACAGAAATAAATAAAATCTGGAATTTATCAATTAAAATTGTGATCCTATGAAACAAATTTTGGAAAGGCTGTATAATTTCTACACAACCAAGAAATATAATTTTAATCAATTCTTGCCACAGAAAGATTTGTTGAGTACGTTTATGCTGTGGAATGAGCAAACAATTTCAGGGGAAAATATATCCACAAATTAACTTGACAAAATTGCCTTTTAATTTTAATAATTTTTAATAATTTAAGACATCTTTTTTGAAAATGTGAAAATAATATTTAATATTCCATTTTAATTTTTGATGAAATATATTCAAATATTATATACCTGGAATGCATTTTTATTATAGGAACATAATTAATGATTTTTTTTTTTAAGATTTTATTTATTTATTCATTTATCCTCTCCTTGCTGCTTGTGCTCGTTGGGTCAGCTAACCACGCCACACGGGCGGGCTTGCCTTCACCAGGAGGCCCCGGGAACCGAACCCGGGGCCTCCCATATGGTAAACGGGAGCCCTACTGATTGAGCCACAGCCGCTTCCCCATAATTAATGATTTTTGTGATGGTTAGGCTAATGTGTCAACTTGGCCAGGTAACAGTGCCCACTTGTTTGGTCAAGCGTTAGGCTAATTGTAATATAAGGACATTTCATGGACTTTAATAATCAGTGAGTTGATTGCATAGATGGCTGGTTACTTCTACAATCACTGAGGAGATTGCCATCAGCTATGACATCCCATCCAATCAGTTGAAGGCCTTAAAAGGAAAAGGGATTTCAGCTTTCAAGGAGAGAATTCTCATCTCTGCTTCAGACAGACAGCATTTCCTGGGGAATTTATCAAGGAGTTTCATTGGAGTCTCTGGTTTGCAGCTGCCCTATGGAATTTGGACTTGTGCAACCCTCGGTGGCATGAGACAATTTTATAAACTCTCATACTGTTTACAGATATCTCCTGTCAGTTCTGTTTTCCTACAGAACCCTGACTAACACAATTTTGCCAAAATGAAGACAAGACAAACTTGATAAAGTTTCCAAAGACTTAAAAAGACAAGAAGAGATGAAAAGAATGGAAGAGCAGGTAAATATATAAACAGAGAACAGAATCAATAAATGGTGTTCCCAAAGGAGAAACCTGGCTGGACAAAAGAAACAGAAGCATTAATCAAAGATGTATGCCTTTATCACTCACCAAAACATTGTTATAGAACACACAGATACTTAATATTTAAATTCAGCTATCTTTGATATTTTGTACTTTGTCATATAAAATCCATAATCTAACACATTTTTTTCAACTTTCTTGTAATGAAAATTTATTTGCCAAGGTAAAAGGACTGAACACTTTAACAGTATGTTGGCTTGACTGAAAAAATTTTAATTTAGACATAATGTATGTTGATCTCAATTTGAAATTTTGCTTGGGCTCTGCAAACAGTAGGGATGGGCCTGACTACAATTTTAAATGCCAAGAATTAAATAGTATTTATAGAATTTTGAATAAAAATATCACAACCCAAGAAAGTTAAACCATTTATACCTATTCAAGTTGCCTTTCACACACACACACACACACACACACATATATAGATAAACAAAACAAAAAGATCATTTCAGTTATGCACAAAGGCTGAGAAAATATAGCACCTATAAATCCCTCTAGAAAAAGCTACTTCAAATGACCACCAAATGACTTGAACTTAAGAATTTGAGATTGGGAGATTTCTGGGAACATAGTAGTGTAAATGCATTCCTGGTGCTCAAATCTCTTGGTCCAGCACCAATACCAGCTACTTTGTTCCTAGTAGGCAGGTATGAAGTGTATGAGCTAAATCTCAGTAAGGATCTCTTCAGGAAGGGTCAAAAAGTCACTGATATATTATCATACCATAAATATTCCTGTGCACATCCCTGGCCTTTGCAGATCAGTGGAAATTGACGAATTAAGTCCTTCAGTCCCAGAATCTGAGGAGTCAAGGGAGCAGAGAGTACTTAACAGGGAATAATCAACCTTCTAGGTAGAGCAGCAGTAGGCCACAAGGCAGAAAATGACTGTGGCTCTCACAAGTAGTAGAGTCATGCTTAGTGTACAGCAGCAGCTGGACTTGAGCCTTGAATGAGAGTAGGACTTTGAAGAGGCAAAGGAAAATAATAAGACCACTAAAGGATCTAGCAGCCAGAGTGAGGCAGAGCAAGAGAATACCCAGAACAAATACTATCTACTGAAACAGAACTGTAGGACAAAGAAGCCACCTTAAACATACTAAATGAAAGTGCTTAAGGAAGTTTGATTACAAATCACAAATCACAGGTTTTAAGGTTAAATATTAAGGAGATAAATCAAAGCAGAGAAAAGTCACTATTTAAGTCCCAATTACCAGACTTAAGGATTAAGCTGAATTTATGAGATGTGAATATGAGCAAACATTTTTTCTTTTTCATTTTCTTAATTAAAAAGGAGACTTTGGTCATTTAACTAATTTGTGTTCATTTATTCATCTTTTAGAACACTGGAGAAACACATTAGTTTGTTTTTAGGATTAAATAAGATAAATGTGCCTCGACAGGATTTTTTAAAATAATGTTTCTGTAATTTGTTAAGCTGCCTTTTGTCTGTTATTTTCTTTTTTGAAGTTGAAATAAAGTTGTTTAAAAAAAAAAAAAAGATCAAGCTCAAAAACATTAGCAAGCATGCAAAAGAAGGCAATTCATGAAAGAAAAGGAAAAAAAAAAAAAGAAAACAGCAGAAAACAGATCTAAGGGAATCTCAGGAAAATAACAGGAGTACCACAGAAATTAAAGGGAAATAGATGAAGGAAAGGTAATAATTAAACAAAATAATAAAATAAAACGTTAGTCTGCAGATTGAAAGGGCCCACTGAGTCCTAATTAGGATTGAGAAAATATTCACACCTGGATAAAGCTTCATAAACCTCTGAATTCCAAGAATCAAATCAAATAAGCTTCTAGATTAATAGAGAAGAAGAGCGAGGAGAGAGAAAGAATCATCCCCCTCTCCCCAAAATAAAGATAGGCATTTGATTTTTTAAAAATCTATAACACTACAAGGTAAAATTCAATTCAGCTTCTAATCAAGTTTGAGTCCTTGCTTGAGTATTTTGCTCAGAAAGTATACGTGGTGATATAGTCCCTGAATATTTCCATATCCGGAAATATCTTTTTTCACTCAGCGGGTAAAAGATATCTTGGTTTAGTATGGGATTCTTTATGCAGTAGATGCTTGCACAATATTTACAGTGAGCCAGGTACTGGTCTACACATGTTAGATATATTAACTCCTTTCATCCTCATAACAATCTCATGTGGGAAATGCTGCCATGATCCTCAGTTTACAGATGAGGAATGGAAGTACAGAGAGGGTAAGAAACTTGCCCAAAGTCACAAGGTGGTAAAAGGCAAAACTCTTTCTCTCTGCTAATATCAGTCAATGAATAAAATATTAAAAACCATAAGCAGAATAGAAAACTTTATATAATTTTAAAGTAGCAATTCATGCAGATATAATGGTCATAAACCTTTATGCACCGACAACATACATAGATTTGACTACAAAAAAATGTCACCAATTCACAATTTGTAGATGACAGATTTTTAAGAATATTTATAATGCAAAACAAATAGTTAAATAGCTCTTAGAAACTCAGACAGTTCCTAAGAATAAAAAGCAACCCACCAGAAAAATGGACAAAGGATATAAATACACAGAAGAGCAAATATTAAGAAGTCGGGGAATATCCAAATAAGTATATGTACAGAGAAACATAGATTAAAGTAATAATGTTATATCACTTTATATCCTCAAATTGTCAAGAATTAAGAGCATCAGGTAACACCTTACCAGACTTCTTACTATGGCTGACAAGGTTGTATGTGATCTATATCCATTTCTTTCCACTCTTCCCCAACCACATTGTCCAGTTGGTGATTCTCAAACACACCAAGTACTGTTCTTTCTTCCTAAAACACTCTTTTCTTAGAATTTATTGTGGCTTGCTCCTCAGGTATCTGTCCAAAAGCCACCTGCACAGAAATTTGCCCTGATCTCCCAGTCTAATATAGAATCTCCCTCCCGTAATGCTCCATGTGGTTATCCTACTTTATTTTCCTTCATAACACTTGTCTCTTAACTATTGCCTTTCTCCCTCAGTGAACTCTAAACTCCATGAGGGCAGAAGCATTTTCACTCTAGCCCCTAGAACGGTTCCAGGCACATGACAGATACTCATTTATTGTGTGAATGAACAAGCATATGAGAACTAGGATTTGTAAAGATACAAAATTCTTCTAAACTTATGGGGAATAATGTGGTCTTATGATAGCATTTGTGAATTTCTGCCAAATTATACATGTCCTTGACAACATTTCCTTTAACCCAGCCATGGTTAACCCATAATCTAAATAAAGCTCCAAAAGATAAGGACATATATACAAGAAGGATGTTTATTATGACACTATTTATAGTGGCAGAAAAAAAACTAGAAACAAGAATGAATGCTCATCCTTAAGGATATGATTGAATAAAAAGATATGGTATATACACAGCATATATTATGCAGGCTTTAAAAGGACTAAAATTAGATGTGTGCCTGTTTACTTAGAAAGATCTGTACTAAATATTAAGCAAGGAAAGCAAGATTCAGATAAGTGTTTATAATGTGATACCATTTTATAAAAACAATGCCTAAATCTCTACTCCATGTATGTGAATACAGGAGCATAGTGAAAGGTAAGTTACCAGAGTGTTGTTAATAGTTAGCTAAGCTACCAATAAAATAAATTTGTTTAAAAAATAAAAAAATAAAAAAATAAAAAAAACAAAAAAATAAAAAAAATAAAATAAATTTAAAAAAAAACTCTATGAGTGGTGATGACAGCACAACATTGTGAATTAATTAACAGCCCTGAAATATATATCTAAAGGTGATTAAATGGGGAAACGTTAGATAATATATATTGCAACAGAATAAAAATTTTTAAATAACCATGGAACTATACTATACAAACTGTCATGAACTCTAAGTTAAATTATGAATTATATTTAATACTACAATTATTTTTAAAAAATGTGCTGTCATCAGTTTTAACAAATACTCCACACCAGTGCAAAGTTTCAATAAAAGTGTTGTGTATGGGAAAAAAAAAAAAAGTTAGCTAAGGGTTTTGGCATGGTAAGGAATAAAAAGTTCTCTTTTGAAAAGTGTTGGTACCAAATTTAACACAAATGATCTGGCCCCATTACGGACAACTACATGTGTATGGCAGATACAGTAGACTGTCTGTCCAACCACCATTCCCATCATCCTTTCTTGCTAGCAAAGTCTACCTCATAATACAGAAGAAGAAAATAACAGAAGCACTCTTCTCCAGCCTCCATTGCAAATGAAGCATGACTCTGTGACTTGACCAGTGAAATGTAAAAATCTGCTAGGGTCTCCTAGGAAACATTTCTTTTCTCCTTGAAAAGAGTGATACAAGGAGAAGCAGCTCAATTCCTTGTTTTCTGCTTTTGAATATAGTGATCTGATGAAGTTATGGCTAGAACTGTGAGAGCCATCTTGTGATTATGCCAAGAAAATCAAGAGGAGCAAATCCAAAGTCTGACTTTGCTAAGCTTCTGCAAATCCTGTAACCTTCAGCCTTTTTATTATGTTATATATATTTTATAAATTATTTTCTATTGTTAACATAACTTTTAGTCAAGTATTTGGGTTAATTACAGCCCAACATCTTAATCCTATGTTTGTGTAGGCATTTTGAATGCATAAAAATTTGAAGGCCAAAATATTAACAGTAATTATTCTGGGGCAGAGATAAGAGGAAATTCCAAGTAACTTTTGTTTACTCCTCATTCTTTTATAAATTGTTTGATTGTTTAAGTGAGTGTATATTATTTATATAGTGAGATCAAAATAATAAAACTGATTTCATTATTTTTTTTAAATGATGTCATCAGGATAAGACAATAAATGTGAAATAAGACAAATAAAAATAAATTTAAATGCTGGAAGTGTAGTTATAAAACAGGGTAAAAATTGCAATTCAAAAATTACTATCCAGTGAGAAAACAATGTAAAAGAGCATTACAATAATCTGGTACTTTTGACTGAGATGTATAAACATTGAAGCATTTTCTTCAATAAGAGAAGCTAAGAAGATTACATTTTAGGCACTGACAAAGAACACAGGCTAATTTTGAAAACTTAAAAATTTTACTATAAGAATGAAAAATAAAATATATACTTCAGAAGGACAAAAGCAAAGAAAATAGTTTAAATCAAAATACTGAATTGGGAGTAGCAATCAACCATTAAAAAAAGATAACTATAATCAAAGATATCAATTATAACAATAAAGGTAAATTACTCTGTATTAAAGACATAATCTCAGAAAGTGTTAAAAATAACCAAAATCTGGCTTCTAACTCAAACCAATAGACTGAGGATAAGTTTATCTCCCTTCCTTCCCAAAATCATAATGAAATAATAATGAAGAAGAATAAGGACTTCTGATGTGAAATGAACTGTGCAAATAAGCAACTTTCCCTTTCTCCTATTGCGAATTGGAAAAAAACAATGTGGACGATGGGGAGGTAATATTTGACTTTTATCAACGGAACATAGGAAAAATACCCACAGATATCAAAACATAGGTAAGCAATACCAAAAGCATCTGAGATTATGCAGAAGAAATTAAGGGACTGGATATAGTATCAGAGAGAGTACAGCAAAAGCACACTGGAACCCTAACGTGTATATCCTTGTTTGCAACAATCAGTGCTTAGAGTAGAAAGCTTAGATAGTATCAAGAAAGACCAATGACAGAAATTTTCAGAAAATGCCAGAAAAGTATTTTGAAGTTGTAATATAATGGATAGCTTTAAAAAAAAAAAAAAAGAAAAAAGCACGACAAAAATACTATCAGGGAAGTGGATGTGGTTCAGGCAACTGGGCTCCTGCCTACCCGCATGGGAGGTCACTGGTTTGAATCCTGGTACCTCCTAAACAAGACAGTGAGATGGCGCAATGGGCAGGTGTGGCGAGCTGACACAACAAGAGGCACAAGAAGAAAAAACATAATGAGAGACACAACAAAGCAGGGAGCAGTGCCTCCTAAAGAAGACAGTGAGCTGACATGACAGGCAGGCATGGCAAGCTGACACAACAAGATGATGCAACAAGAGACACAGGGAGGAAAAATATGAGAAACACAACAAAGCAGGGAGCAGAGGTGGCTCAAGCCATTAGGTAACTCCCTCCCACATCAGAGGCCCCAGTTTCAGCTCCCAGTGCCTCCTAAAGAAACAAGAAAGATGAACAGACACAGCAAGTGCAAACAACAAGGGGGTGGGGAGAAATAAATAAAGTAAAATCTTTTAAAAAAAATACTATCAGAAATAAAATGGAAATGCAGCAAAGCTTACCAACAGATGAAGAATACTCCCCAGAAAATATGAAAATGTTATAGGCAAAAAAGAATAAAGCAAATATTTTCATGAGACTATCTTAGTAGCAAGTAACTAAAATCTAACTAGTTTAACTTAAAAAGCAGGGTGGTGGTGGTGTTGAGTTACTGGCTCATAGAATCTCAGAAATTAATGAACAAAGAGTAGGAAGAGTAGGGAACTATATGGGCTTTAGGAACAACTGTAACCAGGGACCACAAAACACCAGTTCTCACACTCTCCTTATCAATTCTGGTACACACTGGCGCACACGCGTGCACATACACACACACACACAAATCTTGAGAAAGGATTCTAAATGTGGCCAAGTGGAGAGGTTTTATAAAAATAAAAAGAGAGAGCAGCTAGTGCTACAGCAGCAATTTTCAACCGTGGCTGCATACTTGATACCTGTTAATTACCTGAGAAACTGTCAAAAACCATCATGGAAAAATTTGATAGTGAAATGTATAAAAAACATGAACAGACAATTTTTAAACACACACATATATTCACACACCTTAAAATATATACATCACTCAAAATAAGGGAAAATCAGCACTACACCAAAATACTAAGTTTTCCATTGGTAAAAAGTAAAATATTAACAACACATCCTGCTGACAAGGGCATAGTGAAACAGGCATTCTCATACATTGTAGGTGGGAATGCACATTAATGTAAACCATAAAGAAGGAACAAATAAAACTACATAAATACCTACCTTTTTACCCAACAATCCCATTTCTAGGAATTTACCCTGAAGATATTTGAAAATATATCTGGCACAAGACTATTCATTGCAGCATTGTTTGTAATGATATGTATTGAAATGTCTATAATCATTCCATATGTAGGACAGTGGATGAATAAACTATACTGTAGACACAGAATGGAGTACTATATAGGTATAAATAAGAATGAGGAAGATCTGTATGAATTGATGTGAAGCAATTTCCAAGATACATTGTCAAGTAATATAAGCAAACTAAAGAGTACCTATAGTATGTTTCTCTTTCTGTAAGAAGGAAGGAGAAATAAGAAAATATACAAACACATACTCCTTTGTACAACTAGAAATACAGGAATAATGAACCAAAGACTTGTTTGACTTTGGTTACCTACAGGAGGTAGGTTAGAATGAGGTAGAAAAAACAGAGGAATTGAGGGGAACAAAAGGATGTCATTTCTCTGAGTATGTCTTTATAAACAGTTTTGAATTTTGCAACCATGTTTGTTTCACATATGGAAGGAAGGGGAAGAAGGGCATGGTGAAGAGAGGAAAATAGAAGGAGTGGGGAAAGGAGAAAGGCAAGGATATAAAAGGTGTGATGGATAAGGGAGAAGGGAAAAAGAAAAAAGAAAGGGGGAAGCGGATGTGGCTCAAGCGATTGGGCTCCTGTCTACCATATAGGAGGTCCAGGGTTCAATTCCCAGGGCCTCCTGGTGAAGGCAGGTTGGCCTGCACGGCAAGCTGGCCCAAGCCGAGAGCTGGACCACATGGAGTACTGGCCCACGCGGAGTGCTAGCCTGTGCAAGAGTGCTGGCCCATGCAGGAGTGGTGGCCCAAACGGAGTGCTGGCCTGCATGGAGAGCTGGCACAGCAGAATGACAAGGCAGGAGAAGACACAGAAAAGAGACATTAAGAGACACAGCAGACCAGGGGGCTGGGGTGGCATGGGAGATTGGGCACCTCTCTCCCACTCTGGAGAGTCCCAGGCTCCCACTCTGGAGAGTCCCAGGATCGTTTCCTGGTGCTGCCTAAAGACATGGAAAAGCATGCAGCGAATGGACACAAAAAGCAGACAATGGGGGGTGGGGGGGGATAAATAGATAAATAAATCTTTAAAAAAAAAGAGAGAGAGAGAAAGAGGAGAGGAACTTTTAAGAAAGGATAGAGGGAAGCAGAAGTGGCTCAAGTGGTTGAGTGCCTGCTTCTCATGTGTGAGGTCCCAGGTTTGATTTCTGGTACTTCCTAAAAACAAACAAACAAACAGAAAAACCAATTTGGGGAGCCAATGTAGCTTAGTGGTTGAGCACTGGCTTCCCACATACGAGGTCCCAGTTCAATCCCTGGCCTTGGTACCTCAAAAAAATTAAAAAATTAGAAAATAAAAACACACACTGAACACCTGCATACAGACAAGCACAAATAGAAACATAGCAAACACCTGCACACTAACAAGCAATAGGGAAAATATAGCAAACACCTGCACACAAACAAGCATGAGGGGAATAGGAAGGGGATAGGTAAGTACCGGGATATGGTCAATGAATATGTCCTTAACTTCCCAAACACGTGGCATGCAAGAAAATAACTGTCATATCAATGCCTGGATACAAACTTAAGGAACAGATGCTTCAGGGACTAAATCCAGAGTTAATATTTAAAAATTTTTAAATGTACAATGTACAGCCTAAGATTACAAGACAAACAAATAGGAAATGATGTCCCATCCAAAGGAACAAGTCAAAGTCCAGGAACCATCAACAAAAAGGATCAGGCTTTGGGCTTCCTGGACAGAGACTTTAAGAAAATGATCCTCAATATGCTCATGGAAGTAATGGAAAACAGAGAAAGAACTAAAGGATATGAGGAAAGCAATGAATGAGCAATATAGGAATAACTCCAGAGAAATAATGGAGTAGAAGAACTAATCAAAAAAGCATGATACTGGCATGAGGACAAATGTTTAGACCAATGGAATTGAATTGAGAGTTCAGAAATCAACACTCAAGTTTATGGCCAACTAAGTTTTTACAAGGGTGCCAACTCTACTCAGTAGGGAAAGAATAGTCTCTTTAACAAATGGGGCTGCTGTGGCATATATGATTTTGCATTTTCTCACCCAACACTTCCAGTTCTTTCCCCTTCCAGTTGCAGTAACATTCCATTTCTAAATAGGTAAAAAGGCAAGCCTAGGAAAATTATTGTTTGCTACCTTGTGACTGATCAGTAAATTTTGTACCATTGTATTCTTTAGAAGTCCTGCTGCCCTTCATGTGCCTTCCCTAACTGCACATAGACTTGCAGTATAAAAGATCCTCTCATTTTGAGGTGAACATGGATGATCAGGTTAAAAAAATGCTGTCTCTCAAACATCAAAAAGGATGAGAATCCCTGGTAAGCCCCCTAAATGCTTACTACTCACCAAGCTGGACTTGTCCGAGTCTTTCTTTGCCCTGAAGTACCCCACCGCAGAAAGCTGTTGTTTTACACACTCCTTGCCATAATCAGGACAGCTGGGAAATTTGGATCCTTATTTGCAAAATAATGGAGATTCTGTACCTCGCACTACCTACAAAAGTCATCTCAAAGTGGATCAAAGACCTAAATATAAGGGTCAGAACTATAAAACGTCTAGAAGAATACTTAGGGAAGCATCTTCAGGACCTTGTGTTAGGCAATGGTTTCTTAGGCTTTACACCCCAAGCACAAGTAACAAAAGAAATAATAAATGGGGCTTATTCAAAATTAAAACTTTTGGGCATCAAAAGACTTGATTATGAAATAAAATGACAACCTACACAATAGGAGAAAATATTTGAATACCATATATCCAATAAGAGTTTAATATCCAGAATATATAAAGAAATCCTACAACTCAAAAAGACAAAAAAACCTAATTAAAAATGGGCAAGGGAAGCGGCTGTGGCTCAATCAGTAGGGCTCCCATTTACCATATGGGAGGCCCCGGGTTCGGTTCCCGGGGCCTCCTGGTGAAGGCAAGCCCACCCGCGCGGCGTGGTTGGCTGACCCGGCGAGCACGGGCAGCAAGGGGGGGATAAATGAATAAATAAAAATAAAATCTTTAAAAAAAAAAAAATGGGCAAAAACTTGAATAGACATTTCTCTGAAGAAGATATACAAAAATGGCCAAAAAGCACACATAAAGATGCTCAATACCATTGGCCACTAGAAAAAATGCAAATCAAAAACACAAGATACCATTTCACACCCACTAGAATGGCTTCTACTAATAAAATGAAAAATTACAAGTGTTGGAGAGGATGTGGAGAAATAGAAACACTCACTGCTGGTGGGGATGTAAAATGGTACAGCCATTCTGGAAAGAGTTTGCTATTTCTCACAAAGTAAAGTACAGAATTACCACACTACCTGACAATCCCACCTCCAGCCATATACCAAAAGGAACTGAAAGCAGGACTCGAAGAGATATTTGCACACCAATGTTAATAGCAGCATGATTCACAAACACCGAAAGATGGAAGTAATCCAAGTGTCACCCAAGCAATGAATAAATAATATGTGTTATATACACAATGGCATATTATTTAACTGTAAAAAGGAATGAAGTTCTGATACATGACAACATAGGTGAACCTTGAAGACATCGTTTTGAATTAAATAACGCAGACACAAAATGATAAATATTGTATGAACTCATTGATTTGAAATAATTAGAATGAGCAAATTCATAGAGGCCAAATCCAGAATATAGGTTACCAGGGGCCAGGGTAGAGGTAGGGAATGTGGAGTTAAGGCTTAAGATGCACAGAATTTCTATTGTGAATGATGCAAATATTTTGGTAATGGATGGAGGTGATGGTAGCACAACATTATGAATGTAATTAACAGCACTGAAATACATATCTGAATATGGTTGAAAGTGGAAACGCTAGATCGTATATATGATAAAAGAACAGAAATTACAAAATAAAAACCTATGGAACTACACAACATAAACTCAGTTAAATCATAGACTATAGTTATTAGTACAATTATAATAATGTTCTTTCATGAATTGTAACAAATGTATCATATCACGCAAAGTGATCATAATACGGTGGTATATGGGAACCCTGTACTTCATGCATGATTTTTCGATAAACCCACAAATTTTCTAATTAAAAAAGAAGGTAGGGAGTAGATATGGCTCAAGCAATTGAGTGCTCACCTCCCACATGGGAGGTCCCGGGTTCAGTTCTCCAGTGGCTCTTAAAGAAAACAAACTGAAAACAGGCAGACAAGGAGTACACAACGAGTAGACAAGAGTAGATAACGAGCAGACAATGAGGAAAAAAGCAAGCAGATAACAAGCAAAAAAAAAAAAAAAAAAAAAAAAAACAATGAGCAGACAACGAGCAAAAACAAATGCGCAGGGAGTGGATGTGGCTTAAGCAGTTAAGTGCCCACCTCCCAAATGGGAGGTCCTGGGTTCGGTTCTCCATGGCTCCTAAAGGAAAACAAACAGACAACAAGCAAAAACAATGAGCAGTGAACCAAAAATACTAAAAAAAACATTGAATTGTACACTTAAAATGTGTGAATTATAAGGTTTGTGAACTATAAGTGAATAAATTTTTTTTTTTTTTTAAATAAAAGACTTCCAAAGACAAAATAGCATAATGGCTAATTACTGCATAACCAGTAGTTACTTTAAATGTAGATGAATTAAACTCTTTGGTCAAAGGGCAGAGATTGGCCAAATAGATAAAAAAACATGACACAACTATATGTTGTTTACAAAAGACTAATCTTAAAGTCAAAGACATAAGTAGGGAACTTCTGGGAAGATGGCAGACTAGAAAGACATAGGACTATCTTCTCTCCCAGAAAAATAATTAGAGGACAGGCAGAAACGGCCTGGTAAAAAGATCTTCTGGGAGGAGCGGATATGGCTCAGTGGTTGAGTGTCAGGTTCCCACATACGAGGTCCCAGGTTCAATCCCCAGCCCTGGTACCTCCAAAAAAAAGATCTTCTAGGGTTTAGGACACCAGGGGAAGGATGGAAACTGCTCTGAAGAGAAAGGGACAAAGGAAAAGAATCACAACAGCGAAACTGTGAGTTAAAAGCTGTGGCTGCTACTGCCAGCACCCTCCTCCACACTAAAGACACTTTTGAATACTCAGGCCTCTGGGCTGTGGCTACAAAGGGGACTTCAGGGATCCACCTCCCCAGTAAAGGGGAGAAATAGGGACACAACCTAAGGCTGACTCAGCCTTGATCCAAAAAATGGTCTGCTGTGTCTCAGAAGCCCTTCCAGGCTGGGTGGGGCCACACCATTGTTTGCCCTGAGAGCCAGCATGGGACTAAAGAGATCTGACCCTCTCAATCTCCCTCTCTCCTAACCAGTACTGATTGATAAGGACACACCTCCCCAGGAAAGGGGAGAGAAGGGGACACAGCCTAAGGCTGACTCAGCTTTTGACCCACAAATTTGGTCTACAGCATCTCAGGAGCACTTCAAGGCTGGGTGGGGCCATGCCATTTGCCTTGAGAGCCAGCTCAAGACTAAAGAGATCCTGGACTAAAGAGATCTGATCCCCCTCTTAATATCCCTCTCTACTAACCAGGAATTTATTGTTGAAGACACAGAGGGGAGTGGAATTATTTGCTACCTGGGAAAAGGAGGACTGCCAATGAAGGCTGGAGAACTGTCTCTGAGAAAGTTTGAAATAAAAGGCTCTTAGCCTCCAGGTAGGAACCTGTATCACATTGATCCAGTCCCTGTTGCATCAAACACACTCCCACCCAGCATTGAACTGAGAGGGCTGCCAAAGATCACCATCTGCTGGCAGGCCAAGGAAGTGCACGTGAGGAAATTAAAAGTAAACAAGTAAGGCTTTTTCCGGCCTTTATAGCTTCCCTCCCCAAGGTTCTAGGAAGTGGGTCTGCAACCCATTACTGGGACCAGAGCTCAGTTTTGAGCAACTAAAAGGGACAATCCTGAAGACCCAAGTTGAACCAAGAATCAAAGAACAGCAGCATCACACAGCTTACAAAAATACCTATGAAAGAGAGAAAAATTGAGCATCTGAATAAACTCACTATCCTAATCAGATGCCTAGACATCAGCAAAAAATTATGAGCCATACTAAGAAAATGGAAGAAAAGGCCCAAGAAAAAGAATATATCAAAGTCCCAGAAAAGACACGGGATTTGAGACAAATAATTAACAAGATGCACACAAATTTCCAAAATCAAATTAATGAGTTGAAAGATAATATGGCTAAAGGGATAAACATTAAGAAGACATTGAGCACAAAGAAGAATTTGAAAACATGAATAGAAAAGTAACAGAGCTCATGGGAATGAAAGACATGTTAGGCGAGACTAAAAAAAAAAAAATTAGAAGAATACAACAGCAGACTCGAATGATAGAAGAAAGAAGTGATACCAAAGACAGAACAGCTGAAATTAAAGAGAGAAAAGAACAAAGAGAGAAAAGAATGGGAAAAATTGAGCAGGGGCTCAAGGAGTTGAATGACAATACAAAACGCAAAAACATCCATGTAATGGGAGTTCCAGAAGGAGAGGAGATAGGAAAGGGGGCAGAAAGAGTATTTGAGGAAATAATAGCTGAAAATTTCCCAACTCTTAGGAAAGAAATAAACTTACATGTTCAAGAGGTAAAGCATACTCCAATCAAAATAAATCCAAATAGACCTACTCCAAGAAACATACTATTCAGAATGTCAGTGTCAAAGAGGAAATTCTGAGAGCAGCAAGGGAGAAGCAAACCATCACATTCAAGGGACATCCAGTAAGACTTAGTGCAGATTTCTCATCAGAAACCATGTAGTTGAGAAGACAGTGATATGATACTATGAGGATACTCAAAGAGAAAAACTGCCAGCTGAGAATTCTTTATCTACCAAAATTGTCCTTCAAATATGAAGGTGGTATAAAATATTCACAAAAAAACAGAAACCAAGACAGTTCATAAAAAATGAATATACCATTGCAGAAAATATTAAAGGAAGCCTTAAAGCCTGAAAGAAAAAGACAGGAGAGGCTTGGAGGATAATTAAGAATAGCAGAAAGGATAACCAAGAGTAAAAAGACTGATGAACATAAAATATGACAGATGAAAACCAAATAATAAAATGGCTGAAGTAAATAATGCATTTACAGTATTATCACTGATTCTGAATGGATTAAACTCCCCAATCAAAAGATGTAGGCTGCATGACTGGATAAAAAAACATGTGCCATTAATATGCTACTTACAACAGACCCACCTTAGATGCAGGGATACTAACTAGATGAAAGGGAAAGGCTGGGAAAAGATACTCCACACAAATAGCAACCAAAAAAAGACCAGGGGTAGCTATACTAATATTGGACAAAACAGACTTTGATGCAAAAAAGTTATAAGAGATACCGAAGGTCATTATTTATTAATAAAAGGGACAATCCACCAGGAAGATACAACAGTCATAAATATCTATGCACCTAACCAGGGTGCCCCAAAATACATGAGGCAAACTCAGGCAAAACTGAAGGGAGAAATAGACATCTCTACAATAGTTGTTGGAGACATCACTCACATCATTAGATAGAACAACTAGACAGAAGATAAAAAGAAGAGAACTTGAACAATATGATATCATAAACGATTTAGACCTAACAGACATATACAGAATGTTGCACCCAAACTCAGCAGGTTATACATTCTTCTCAGGTACTTATGTATCTTTCTTCAGAATAGACCACATGTTAGGTCACAATGCTGCTCTCAATAAATATTAAAAGATGTGAAATTATAGAAAGCACCTTCTCAGATCATAAAGGAATGAAACTGGAAATCAATAATAGAAAGGAAAGAGGTAAATTTGCAAATGTGTGGAGGTTAAACAACACAGTCTTAAAATTCAGTGAGTCAAAGAAGAAATTGCAAGTGAAATCAATGTATTGAGACAAATGAAAACAAGAAAACAACTTATCAAAACTTATGGGGGACTTCCGGGAAGATGGCAGACTAGTAAGACACGGGAATCTCTTTTCCAGAAAAATATCTAGAGGACAGGCTGAAACAGCCCCAAAAAAGATCTTCTAGGGTTTAGGACAGCAGGTGAAGGCTGCACACCACCCAGAGGAGAGAGGGACAAAATCGCGACAACAGAACCATGAGTTGGAAGTAGCACCTTCTGCTGCTGCCGGCACCCTCCTCCCCAACACTCTTTAGAATTCTCGGGCGTCTGGGCCTGCAACCAAAGACAAAGGGGGCTCCAGGGATCAACCACTCCAGGAAAGGGAAGAGAGAGGAACACAGCCTTAGGCTGACTCGGGTTCTGACCTGTAAATTTGGGCTGCGGAGCCCCACAGACCCTTCCACACTGCGGTTTGCCCTGGGAACCTAGGAAGGACTGGAGAAATCCGACCCTCAGAAACTCCCTCTCTTCTAGCCTGGACTAATTGTTGAGGATACCACAGGAGAGGGGAGAGAGAGCCTGGGGCTGACTTGGCTTTTGACTTGCAGGTTTGGTCTGCCCTGTCAGGAGAGCCCTTCCAGGCTGGGTGGGGCTGTGCCATTGTTTGCCTTGGAGCCTGCAAGGGGCTAAAGACATACAAACCTCCCAATCTCCTCCTCTGCTAACAGGGACTGATTGTTGAGGATTCAGAAGGAAGTGGAAATACTTCCTAGCTGGGAAAAGGGGGCGCTACGAGAGAAGTCTGGAGAAATGTCTCAGAAAGTTTGAACTACAAGGCTGTTAGCCCCCAGAAAGGAAGCTCTATCACATTGATCTGGTCTGTGTCACAACAAATATGCTCCGACCAGGCGTTGAATTGACAGCGGCCAACAAGCGCCATCTCCTGGCAGCCCAAGGAAGTGCACATAAGAAAATTAATAAGTAGGAGAGGCTTTTCCCAGCTTCTATACCTCCCTGCCCAAGGCCCTAGGAAACAACTCTATAACCAATTACTGGGTCCAGTGTCCAGTTTTGAGCAACCAGCAGAACAATCCTAACAATCAAGGTTGAGCCAAAAATCAAAGAGCTGTGGTAACTCACAGCCTCCTGCCACTAAAACCCATAAAAGAGAAAGAGATAGAGCATCTAAGTAAAACACAACGTAACCAGATACCGAAGCACCAGCAAAAAATTACGAGCCATACTAAGAAAATAGAAGACATGGCCCAAGAAAAGGAAAACAGCAAAGTCCAGGAAGAAATGCAGAATTTGAGAGAACTAATCAGTGAGATGAGCACAAATTTCCAAAATCAAATTAATGAGATGAAAGAGAATATAGTTAAAGAGATCAATGACATCAAGAAGACATTGAGCGAATGCAAAGAAGAATTTGAAATCCTGAACAGAAAAGTAACGGAGTTCATCAGAATGAAAGACACAATAGGTGAAGTCAAAAATACATTTGAGGCATATAACAGCAGACTTGAAATGACAGAAGAAAGAATAAGTGATACCGAAGACAGAGCAGCTAAAATTGAAGATAGAAAAGAACAGAGAGAGAAAAGAATGGAAAAAATTGAGCAGGGGCTCAGAGAGTTGAATGACAACACAAAATGCAATAACATACATGTCATGGGAGTTCCAGAAGGGGAAGAGAAAGGAAAAGGGGCAGAAGGAGTATTTGAAGAAATAATAGCTGAAAATTTCCCAACTCTCAAAAAAGGAATGAACTTACATGTCCAAGAAGCACACCGTACCCCAATGAGAATAAATCCAAATACACCTACACCAAGACACATATTATTCAGAATGTCAAATGTAAAAGATAAAGAGAAAATTCTCAGAGCAGCAAGGGAGAGGCAAACAATCACGTACAAAGGACGTCCAGTAAGACTTAGTGCAGATTTCTCTTCAGAAACCATGGAGGCAAGAAGACAGTGGTATGATACAATTAGGAAACTGAAAGAGAAAAACTGCTAACCGAGAATTCTTTATCCAGCAAAACTGTCCTTCAAATATGAAGGTGAATATAAAATATTCACAAACAAACAGAATCTAAGAGAGTTTGCAAAAAAGAAGCCACCTTTGCAGGAAATATTAAAGGAAGCCTTAGAACCTGAAAGAAAAAGACAGGAGAGAGAGGCTTGGAGGAGAGTATACAAGAAAGAAAAGCAGAAAGGATAACCAAAAGAGTAAAGAGACAAAAATAAGATGACATATGAAAACCAAAGAAGAAAATGGAGGAAATAAATAGTGCATTTTCAGTAATATCATTGAATGTGAATGGATTAAATACCCCAATCAAAAGATACAGGCTGACAAAATGGATAAAAAAACATGAGCCATCCATATGCTGCTTACAAGAAACTCACCTCAGACCCAAGGATACAAACTGGCTGAAAGTAAAAGGTTGGTAAAAGATACTCCACGCGAATGGTAAACAGAAAAGAGCACGGGTAGCTATACTAATATCAAACAAAACAGACTTCAAATGCAAAAAAGTGATAAGAGATGCGGAAGGCCATTATATATTAATAAAAGGGATGATCCTCCAGGAAGATATAACAGTCATAAATATCTACGCACCTAACCAGGGTGCCCCAAAATATATGAGACAAACTCTGGCAAAACTGAAGGGAGAAATAGACATTTCTACAATAATCATTGGAGACTTCAACACCCCTCTCACATCATTATATAGAACAACTAGACAGAAGATCAACAAGGAAACAGAGAACTTGAACAATATGATAAACAAGTTAAACCTAACAGACATATACAGAACACTGCATCCAAACTCAGCGGGTTATATATTCTTCTCAAGTGCCCATGGATCTTTCTCCAGGATAGACCACATGTTAGGTCACAATACAGCTCTCAATAAATATAAAAAGATTGAAATTATACAAAGCACCTTCTCAGATCATAATGGAATGAAACTAGAAATCAATAACAGACAGGAAAAAAGTAAATTTGCAAATGTGTGGAGACTGAACAACACACTCCTAAATATTCAGTGGGTCAAAGAAGAAATTGCAAGTGAAATCAATAAATATATTGAGACAAATGAAAACGAGAACACAACATATCAAAACTTATGGGATACAGCAAAGGCAGTCTTGAGAGGGAAAGTTATAGCCCTAAATGCCTATATTAAAAAACAAGAAAGAGCTAAACTCAAACATTTAACTGAACAAGTAGAGAAACTAGAAAAAGAACAGCAAACCAATCCCAAAGCAAAAAGAAGGAAAGAAATAATAAAGATTAGATGAGAAATAAATGAAAATGAGAACAGAAAAACAATAGAGAAAATCAACAAAACCATAAGCTGGTTTTTTGAGAAGATCAATAAAATTGACAACCCCCCCGCTAGACTAACAAAGAAAAAAAGAGAGAGATGCAAATAAATACAATCAGAAATGAAAGGGGGGAAATTACAAATGACCTCACAGAAATAAAAAGAATCATAAGAGGATATTATGAGAAACTATATGCCAACAAACTAGACAACCAAGATGAAATGGACAAATTTCTAGAAACACATAACCAACTTACACTGACACAACAAGAAATACAAGAACTTAACAAACCAATCACAATTAAGGAGATTGAATCCATCATTAAAAATCTCCCAGCAAAGAAAAGTCCAGGACCAGATGGCTTCACAGGTGAGTTCTACCAAGCATTTCTAAAAGAATTAACACCAATCCTGTTTAAACTCTTCCGAAAAATTGAAGAGGAGGGAAAATTACCCAACACATTTTATGAAGCCAACATCACCCTAATACCAAAGCCAGATAAAGATTCCACAAGAAAAGAAAATTACAGACCAATCTCTCTAATGAACATAGATGCAAAAATTCTCAACAAAATACTTGCAAATCGAATCCAACAGCATATTAGAAGACTTAGGGGGACAGATGTGGCTCAAATGGTTGGGCGTCCGTCTCCCATATGGAGAAACCCAGGTTCAATCCCCGGGACTTCCCGGTAAAAAAAAAAAATAGAAGACTTATATATCATGACCAAGTAGGATTTATTCCTGGTATGCAAGGCTGGTTCAACATAAGAAAATCAATCAATGTAATACACCACATCAACAAATTGAAGGAAAAAAACCACATGGTCATCTCAATAGATGCAGAAAGGGCATTTGACAAAATCCAGCATCCTTTTTTGTTAAAAATACTTCAAAAGATAGGAATAAAAGGAAAATTCCTCAATATGATAAAGGCATATATGAAAAACCCACAGCCAACATCATACTCAATGGGGAAAGGTTGAAAGCTTTCCCTCTACGATCAGAAACAAGACAAGGATGCCCACTGTAACCATTGTTATTCAACATTGTACTACAAGTTCTAGCTAGGGCAATTAGACAAGACAAAAAAATTAAAGGTGTTCAAATAGAAAAAGACGAAGTAAAACTCTCACTGAATGCGGATGACATGATCCTGTATTTAGAAAATCCTGAGGTATCCACAACAAAGCTACTTGAACTAATAAATGAGTTCAGCAAAGTGGCCGGATACAAGATCAACACGCAAAAATCAGTAATGTTTTTTGTACACTAGTACTGAACAATCTGAGGAGGAAATCAGGATGAAAATTCCATTTTCAATAGCAACAAAAAGACTCAAATACCTAGGAGTTAATTTAAACAAAGAAGTACAGGACCTATATGCAGAAAACTACAAAACAATGCTAAAAGAAATTTAAAAAGACCTAAACATATGGAAAGACATTCCGTGTTCATGGATTGGTAGAATAAATATCATGAAGATGTCACTCTTGCCCAAACTGATTTATAGATTCAATGCAATACCAATCAAAATCCCAACAGCTTACTTTGCAGAATTAGAGAAGTCAATTACCAAATTCATCTGGAAGGGTAAGTGCACCCGAATAGCCAAAAGCATTCTAAAAAAGAAGAGCAATGTGGAAGGAATTTCACTGCTACAGTGGTCAAAACATGGTAGTGGCATAAAGATAGACACATCAATCAGTGGAATGGAATTGAGAATCCAGAAATATACCCTCACCTATAAAGTCAACTGGTTTTTGACAAACCTATCAAGCCCACGCTAATGGGAAAAAACAGTCTCTTCAACAAATGGTGTTGGGAGAACTGGATATCTATAACCAAAAAAATGAAAGAGGACCCCTATCTCACCCCCTATATAAGAATCAACCCAAAATGGATCAAAGATATAAATATAAAAGCCAGGACCATAAAACTACTAGAAGAAAATGTAGGGAAACATCTTTAAGACCTTGTAGTAGGTGGTGGTTTCTTGGACCTTATACCCAAAGCACGTGCAACAAAAGAAAAAGTAGATAAATGGGACCTCCTCAAAATTCAACACTTTTGCACCTCACAGGACTTTGTCAGAAGGGTGAAAAGGCAGCCAACTCAATGGGAAAAAATATTTGGAAATCACATATCTGATAAGGGTTTAATATCCAGGATATAAAAAGAGATGTTACAACTCAACAATAAAAAGACAAACGACCCAATTAAAAAATGGGCAAAAGACTTGAATAGACATTTCTCTGAAGAAGAAATACAAATGGCAGAAAAACACATGAAGAAGTGCTCAACATCACTCATGATTAGGGAAATGCAAATCAAAACTATGATGAGATATCATTTCACACCTATCAGAATGGCCACTATTCAAAAGACAGAGAACTACAAGTGTTGGAAAGGATGTGGAGAGATAGGAACACTTCTTCACTGTTGGTGGGAATGCAGAATGGTACAACCACTATGGAGGATTGTTTGGCAGTTCCTAAAGAAGTTGAATATAGACTTGCCATGTGACCCTACAATACCACTACTGAGTATATACCCAGAAGAACTGAGAGCAGTGACACGAACAGATATCTGCACACCGATGTTCATAGCCACATTATTCACCATTGCCAAAAGTTGGAAACAACCCAGGTGTCCATCAACAGATGAGTGGATAAACAAACTGTGGTCTATTCACATGATGGAATATTGTGCAGCTATAAGAAGAAATGAAGTCATAAAACATATGGCAACATGGATGAACCTGGAGAACATTATGTTGAGTGAAGCAAGCCAGACACAAAAGGTCAAATATTGTATGAATGCATTACTATGAACCAAATATATTGTGTAATATATTGTTTGATTCAAAAAAAAATTTTATATGTATCCATTACATTTAATTGAGAAATGTATATATTTATTCATCTGTTTACTTTTTAGTTTTTATTTGTTTATATTTTCAATTATTAAATGTACAAAATAAAATTTTAAAAATGTTAAAAAAAAAATATCAAGGGTCCAGCATATTGGTCTGTTCTCCTAAACTAGGCATTGCCAATGTACTTGAAGGATTCTTTTCACTCCACTGGTAAATGTAGCAGGACTCCCCAGAAAGAGAACTCAATTTTCCGTCAGTTATTGTGTGGGTCTCCACCCACTGAGATGATACCTCACATTAACACATTCATATTCCATAGAGGCATGCCCCAGATGCACCCCTCCCCACACATCCCCCCTCATCACCAATACCCTGCACTATGATCTCCACTGCCACAGTTGCAACCCATATGCAATCCAAAACCTCTCCCAAAACAAACCAAAATAAAATTAAAAAAAACAAACAAACAAACAAAAACCTTATGGGATAAAATGAAGGCAGTCTTGAGAGGGAAATTTACAGCCCTGAACACCTATATTAAAAAAGAAGATGGGAAGCGGCTGTGGCTCAATCAGTAGGGCTCCCGTTTACCATATGGGAGGCCCCGGGTTCAGTTCCCGGGGCCTCCTGGTGAAGGCAAGCCCGCCCGCACGGCGTGGTTAGCTGACCCAGCGAGCACAAGCAGCAAGGGGGCGATAAATGAATAAATAAATAAAATCTTTAAAAAAAAAAAAATTCACAAATCAACAGAAACTAAAAGAGCTCAAAAAAAAGAAGCCAGCTTTGCAAGAATCATTAAAGGGAGCCCTACAGCCCCAAAGGAAAAGACAGTAGAGAGAGGCTTGAAGTAGAGTGTAGAAGGGGAGACTATCTGAAAAGATAAACAAAAGGATAAAATGACAGATGAAAATAAGATATGACATATGAAAACCAAAGAATAAAATGGTGGATGTAAATAATGCATTTATGGTAATATCATTGAATGTTAATGGATTAAACTCCCCAATCAAAAGATATAGGCTGGGAAGCAGATGTGGCTCAAGTGACTGAGCTCCCACCTACCACATGGGAAGTCTGGGTTCGGTTCCCAGTGCCTCCAAAAGAAGATGAGCAAGACGGCGAGCTGATGAGACGGGCTGGCATGGTGAGCTGATGCAATAAGAGACACACGGAGGAAAACATAATGAGAGACACAACAAACCAGGGAGCAGAGGTGGCTCAAGTGATTAGGTGCCTCCATCCCACATGGAAGGTCCCAGGTTCGGGCCCCAGTGCCTCCAAAGAAAAAAACCAGCACACAACAAACAGACACAGCAAGTGCAAACAGCGAGGGGGTGGGGAGAAATAAATAAATAAATCTTAAAAAAAAAAAAAGACATAGACTGACAGAATGGATGAAATAAAAACTATGAGCCATCCATATATTACCTACAAGAGACTCACCTTAGACCCAAGGATACAAACAGCCTGAAAGAAAAAGGTTGGAAAAAGATACTCCAAGCAAACAGTTACCAAAAAAGAGCAGGCATAGCCTTACTAATGTTGGACAAAAAAAACAGACTTTAAATGCAAAAAAGTTGTAAGACATAGAAAAGGCCATTATATATTAATAAAGGGGACAATACACCAGGAAGAAATAACAATCATAAATATCTATGCATCTAACCAGGGTACCCCAAAATACCTGAGGCAAAATAGCAAAACAGGTTTCAGGAATAGACATCTCTACATCTGGAGACTTCAACACACTACTCATATCGATAGATAGAACTAGACAGAAGAACAAGGAAACAAAGAACTTGAACAATATCATAAATGAGCTAGACCTAAAAGACATATATAGAACATCGAACCCAAACTCAGCGGGTTATACAAGTACTTATGGATCTTTCTCCAGGACAGACCACGTGTTGGGTCACAAAGCAGGTCTTAATAAATATAAAAAGATTGAAATTATACAAAGCACCTTCTCAGATCATAAAGGAATGAAACTGGAAATCACTAACAGATGGGAGAGGAGCAGGTATAGCTCAGTGGTTGAGCACCTGCTTCCCACATACAAGGTCCCAGGTTCAATCTCTGGTATCTCCTAAAAAAAAAAAAAAAAAAAAATAGATGGAAAAGAATGAAATTTGCACGTGTGTGGAGGCTAAACAACATACTCCTAAACAATCAGTAGATCAAAGAAGAAATTGTAAGAGAAAGTAAATATCTCAAGACAAAAATGAGAACACAGGGAAGCAGTTGTGGCTCAATCGGTTGGGCTCCCATTTACCATATGGGAGGCCCTGGGTTCGATTCCCGGGGCCTCCTGGTGAAGGCAAGCAGGCCCACGTGGTGTGGTGAGCTGGCGCAGCAAGATGACCCAACAAAAGGGAGATGAGCAGACACAGAAAAACACAAAGCAAATATACACAGCAAGCACAAGCAGCAAGGGGGGAATAAATAAATAAAAATAAATCTTTGAAAAAAAAAATGAGAACACAACTTATCAAAACTTAAGGGGAAAAAAAAAAAATATATATATATATATACACACACATATAACTTAAGGGATACAGCAAAGGAAATGCTGAGGGAAATTTACAGCCCTAAATGCCTATGTTAAAAGAGAAGAGCTAAAATCAAAGATCTAAATGAACACCTGGAGGAACTAGAAAAAGAACAGCAAACCAATCCTAAGCAAGCAAAAGGAAAGAAACAATAAAGATTAGAGTAGAAATAAATGAAATTGTGAACATAAAAACAATAGAGAAAAAACAAGACCAAAAGGTCATTCTTTGAGATTAATAAAATTGACAAGGGGGACAGATGTGGCTCAAATGGTTGGGCGTCTGTCTCCCATATGGAGGGACCTGGATTCGATCCCCGGGGCCTCCCGGTAAAAAAAAAAAAAAAAAAAAAAAAAAAATTGACAAAACTTTAGCTAGACTAACAAAGAAAAAAAAGAGAGAAGATGCAAATAAATAAAATCAGAAATGAAAAGGGATGCTACAATTGACCTCACAGAAATATAAAGAATCATAAGAGGATATGTATGCCAACAAACTAGGTAACCTAGATGAAATGGACAAATTCCTAGAAATAAACAACTTACATCGACTCTACAAGAAATACAGAAACTCTACAAATCAATTACATTTAAAAAGATTGATCAGTCATCAAAAATCTCCCAAGAAAGGAAAGTCCAGGACCAGATGGCTTCACAGGTAAATTCTACCAAGAATTTTAAGAAAAGTGCACACACAATCACTGAGCTACACCTGCTCCATATAATCCTGTTTAAACTCTTCCAAAAAATTGAAGAGGAGGGAAAATTACCCAACACATTTTATGAGGCCAACATCACCCTATGCCAAAGCCAGATAAGGATACCACAAGAAAAGAAAATTACAGACCAATCTCTCTAATGAACACAGATGCAAAAATTCTTAGGGAGTGGATGTGGCTCAAGCGGTTGAGCTACTGCTTCCCACATGGGAGGTCCCGGGTTCGGTTCCTGGTGCCTCCAAAAAAAAAAAAAAAAAAAAAAAACACAAACACAACAAGCAAACAAATGAAAAAACCAACTCAGGTGAGCTGATGTGGCTCAGTGGTTGAGTGCTACTTTCCACATATGAGATCCCGGTTAAATCCCCGGCCCTGTCCAAAAAACAACCAACCAACCAACCAAAAAAAACCTCAACATAATACTTGCAAATAGAATACAACAGCATATTAAAAGAATTATATACTATGATCTTGGTATGCAAGGGTGATTCAACACAAGAAAATCAATCAATGTAATACACCAAATTAACAAATGGAAGGGGAAAAAAACCAAAACAGGATCATCTCACTTGACGCAAAAAAGGCATTTGACAAAATCCAGCATCCTTTCTTCATTTAAAAAAAATGCTTCAAAAGATAGGAATAAGAGGAAAGTTCTTCAATATGATAAAGGGCATGTATGAAAAACCCAGAACCAACAACTTACTCAATAGGGAAATGTTGAAAGTGGGAACAAGATAAGGATGCCCATTGTCATCACTGTTATTCAACAATGTACTTGAAGTTCTAGCTAGAACAATTAGACAAGAAAATAAAAGACATCCAAATAGGAAAAGAGGAAGTAAAATTTATTCTCAGATGACAGGATCCTATATTTAGAAAATCCAAAATGTCTATGACAAAGCTACTTGAGCGAATAAACAAGTTCAGTAAAGTGGCAGGATACAAGATCAACATGCTAAAATGAGTAATGTTTCTGTACACTAGTGTTGAACAATCTGAGGAGGAAATCAGGGGGGAAAATTCCATTTACAATAGCAACAAAAAGACTCAAATACCTAGGAATCGATTTAACCAAAGATGTAAAGGACTTGTATTCAGAAAACTACAAAACACAACTATAAGAAATCAAAGAAGACCTAAACAAGACATTCCATGTTCATGGATTGGAAGAATAAATATCATGAAGATGTCAATACTACCCAACTGATTTACTGCAATACATCAAAACTCCAACAGCATACTTTAAAGATATCAAAATGCAATTACCAAAAAATATATATATATAAATAAAAATAAAAGCCTGTGTGTTAATCTTTGGAAACAAGTAGAAAGATGACAGCACAACATAATGTTTATAACTAGCAGTGCTATTATATGGGTATGACAGTGATTAAAAGGTAGATACTAAGGTCATGTATTTTACTAAAAGGAAAGCTAAAAAATGTAACATGGGTCTGTATAGCATACTAAAACTTCATGTATATTAAAGGAGCATAATATTTGTAACTCTGCCAATATCTATAGAGGCCTGTTGCCATTTTTGTCTTAGGAAATTTTTATCCCCAAGAAATGCAGGAATATATTTTTTTCCCACGAATGAGATGTTATCATGTATTCTTGGTTATCACAATACCTCATGGCTTTGGGGCTTTGAATTGGTAAATATTCATGATGTGTGAAAAGGCATGATACATTCTATATTCTATATGTTCTTGACCAGATGAAAATGTATGCTCAGTTGTGTGTATACATGCACAGGACCTAGAAGGTGAACTAAACTGCTTGTGATTATGGGTGACTTTTGTGTTCTTTGCTTTTATTTTTCAGTTTTCTGTATTGCACAATTAAAAGTTTGAAAAAAAAAAAAAACATGTAAAATAAGAATATGGGTAATATTACAAATATAAGATTGTTTTTCTTTGAAAATGAACAATTGTTATATATGTTAATGTTAATATCAAGCAAAAAACACAAAACACCAAAGCATTATGCTAAGTGAAAGAAACCAGACACAAAGTACTACATATTGTATGATTCCATTTATATAAAATGTAAAGATAAATCAATTTATAAAGATGGAATTAGATTAGTGGTTATGTAGGCCTGGGGATGGATAGAGGGATTGAGAGGTGACAGCTATGGGGTGTGGAGTTTCTTTTTTGGAGTAATGAAATGGTTCTAAAGTTTTTTGTGGTGGTGCATGCACAACATTGTGATTATACTAAAAGCCATTGATTATACCCTTTGGATAGAGTGTATGGTATATAATATAGCTCAATAAAATTGCTTAATAATTGTGCAAGAATAGCCAGAAGTAGGGGAAACATAGAGATTGAGGTGTTAAGAATTTTCTTGTTTATTATTATTGAAATAATGAAAATGCTCTGATGATGATTGAGGTGACAAATGCACAACTATGTGGTTATACCAAATACCATTGATTGTACACTTTGGATGAATTGTATGCTTATTAATATGTATCAATAACATTGTTTAAAAAAATTTTTTTTTTTTAGAAAGCTACTGTGTTCAAAACAGCATGGAATTGGCATAAGGATAGATACACTGATAAATGGCATAGAACTGAGTCCAGAAATAGACCCTCACCTCTATGGCTAACTGGTTTTTGACAAACCTACCAAGTCCAGGTCACTTCAACAAATGATGCTAGGAGAACTGGAAATCCATAACCAAAAGAATGAAATAGGACCCCTATCTCACTCTCTATACAAAAATCAACTCAAAATGGATCAAAGACCTAAATATAAAAGCCAGAACCATAAAACTCCTAGATGATAGTGTAGGGAAATATCTACAAAACCTGATGGTAGGTGGTGGTCTCTTAAATCTTACATCTAAGGATTGAGCAATACAAGAAAAAATAAATGGGACTGCCTCAAAATACTTTTGCACCTCAAAGGACTTTGTCAAACGGGTGAAAAGGCAGCCGACTCAATGGAAAAAAAATATTTGGAAATCAAATAATGGATAAAAGTAAATAAATAAATCTTAAAAAAAAAGAAATGAAGTCATGAAGCATATGACAACATGGATGAACCTGGAGGACATTACGTTGAATGAAGCAAGCCAGACACAGAAGGACAAATACTGTATGATTGCACTATTATGGACTAAATGTATTGTGTAAACTCTTGGAGATAGGTTACCAGAAAATAGAATGAGGTTACAGAATGGAAAGTGGAGGTTTAATCTGCACAGAATTGGTAAAAAAGTTGTTCATAAATCTTTGGAAATGTATAGAAATGGTGAAAGCCCATCATAGTGTACTAACTAGCAGTGCTAATATATGGGTATGATAGTGGTTGAAACAGAAAGCCTAAGGTATGTGTATTACTAGAAGGAAAGCTAAAAAATGTAAAATGGGACTGTACAGCATAGCAAAACCTTATGAGAACTATGGGTAATATTGCATATGACTGGTCTTTGAAACAGAACAAATGTAAGTTAATGATACACAATATTAATACCAGGCAAAAATTCAACCAAAGCAAACTATGGACAGTAGTGTATAGCATTATGTTAGCAATCTTCCATTAAGGGTAAGGAAAAAAAAAAAAAGGAAACATATTACATGAAAGAAAATACAGAAAAAAGGACTACACATGTAGTTTGTCTCCATCTATACAAAATATAAATATAAACGAATTAGAGAGATGGAAACAGAATAGCAGCTATGTATGGCAGGGGAAGGATAGAGACATTATTAAGGGGGTAGAGTTTTTTGTCTGTTTTTTGTTTATTATTGGAGTAATAAAAACGCTCTTATATTGATTGAAGCAATGAACGCACAGCTGTGATTATACCAAATACCACTGATTGTACACTTAACATGGATTGTAGGCTTTATGAATATGTATCAATAAAACTGACTCTAAAAAAGTCTAAGAAAAAATAGACTAGAATAGAAAAATCTCAGAATACACTGTTTATGGTAAAATTGAACAGAGCTTGATGAAATTTTTGTTTTGGTATAGGTATACACCTATATAAACAGCATCATATTTATTGTAGGTTACAGTAAGAAACATTTTGAAAACCACTGTTCTATGCTTTAGAACTTTTTCAGGAGATCCTAGACCCACCTCTATGCAGTTTTGGTGGTATTCCATTCAGGTACCTATCTTTATCAAGCTCAGCTTTCACAAGAGAATCCTAATCTAAGCTCTGCTCTTAACACATACAATTGCACATATAATTAGATCTTCAGGTACTGTTCCAAAGTAAGAAACTTAGTGCTATTTTAAACTTATTAATGGGAAACGGACGTGGCTCAAGAGGTTCGGCGTCCGTCTACCATATGGAGAGACCGGGGTTCGATCCCCGGTACCTCCCGGTAAAAAAAAAAAAAAAAAAAAACAAACTTATTAATGGCTCACTTAACGAACAAGATATGCAGCCCTGCTGTCCAACAGAACTGTGATGATGGAAATGTAACAATCTATATTTAGAATTGTCATGTTCACAATGATCCTAGGTATAGAGTCAAGTCTCAGACTATTTCATTAAGTTGTCATGATTGAGCTAAATATTTAAAACCACTTTATTCTTATTTCCCCTCTGTAATATAGGTAGGACATTAATATATTTTCCCTTTAAAATTTGGGTAAGCAAGTTATGTTACCCACAAATATAACTTCAAAATATAGGATACAATGTATATGTTTTTATGATAGGGTGTTTTGGGTCTGACAGATTGAACCACCATTAATTTAAAGATTTATGTACTCATTATTATCACTTTAGATCAGAGGCCCTTAACTTAGAAATACAAGAACCCTCAATCTAAGGAGTCCATGAAGTGGCTTCAGATCTTTGGAACCCCTAATACATACATACAATTTGATACTGCTGTATAATCACCCTGGGAGAATAATTATGCCATTAAAGTAGATTAAGAACCATTGCATTATAACCTAAGATTCTATAAATTGGGCTGAATTACAACTTGGACCTCAGAATGTAGTTCATCCATCACCAAATTACATTTATGAAATTACAATGTGCATCAACTCATCAGTGTACATTGATGAACTTTTAAAAAAGCAGTCCAATAAGTTAGAATTACTTATTAATAATTCTAACATTATAGGATATTAGTGTCATTGCATTACTTACACTATAGGTCTTTTATGAAGACCCATGGAAGAAAGTTTCCATTAAACATTCTTGTGTACCAAGCACTGACTGCACTATGCCACTGTATACAAATGACCTCAATTCTTACAACCACCCAATGAAATAGGTCTATCACCAGTTTCACAGAAGGAAATTGGCTTTGAGTACTCAGTTAACTTGAATAGTTTTAGAACTTATAGTACGAAGAACTAGAAATTGACCTCAGGCTGAGTGCAAGGCACATATGCTTTCCTGATTTAAAAAACAAACAAACAAACAAAAAAAAACACTGAAATATTGGATCCTGTTTTCCTTTAAACATAGCCTATTTGATTACTTTAGGGCAAAAGTTGTGTCTCACAAATCGTTGTCCAAGTATGACTTGCTTCTCTCCTTCATTTGTTCACTCACTAGAATGGGCTTTATGAACTCCATTTTTGGACACTAACTTCACTTTTGGCTTACCATTTTCTCATATCCCCCCCCCTTTTTTTCTTACTTTCTGTATTAAGGCAAGGAAGAAAATATATGGAGTTTCTATTTGAGACAATGGAGGCATTTTAGTAGTGGATGTGGCAATGGTAGCACAGTATTGTGAACTTAATTAACAGCACTGAATTACATATTTGAATGTGGTTAGAGGGGAAACTTTAGATTATATAAATGTTAGAATAAATGTTTTTAGAAATCCATGGAACTACACAATACAAACCGTGAATCCTAAGTTAAACCATAGAGTATATTTAATGGTACAATTACTTAAAATTCCAACAAGGGATTCTTACATCCATGCAGTGGAACATTAGACAATAAAAATGTGCTCTATATGCACTATGGCATGTAAAACCGTCCAAGATTATTGAGTGAGAAAACTATGCTAATATTCTATTTGTGTCAAAAAGAAAATACAGGCATGCACATACACAACCCCCTGATGAAGGCACAAAAGAGACCCAGGCATTTAAAAGAAATTTTAGTGGCACCTTGAAAAGGAGTGGGATGGAAGAATAAGGAATTTTTACCTTCTGACCTTCTGCAGTTAAAAAGTAAGTCTGTAGGGGATTGGAGGTCCCGGGTTCAATCCCCGGTGCCTCTAAAAACAAAAAGCCAGTATTAGGTATGGCTAAACATTACAGGGAAAAAAAGAAATCATGGATTAGTATTTTGGAAAACCATGTCAATGTAGACACAATCACTTTTAAAATGTTTCAACATACTCAAATAGTATGTGAAATTAAAAAAAAAATTGTAATCACATAATCAAAGAGAGCCACAACTTTACATGGATAATCATATAAAATTCAGTGATATAAAGTAGAAATTAGGTCTTGCAAAACCTGTAATTTGCATGAGGGTTAGCTCAAATAATCCAGTAGTGGAATCTAAACTGTTTAGACCCACTATTAGAGATAGAAGGGTCTCAAAGCAAAAAAATATTTTATATTTACCTCTAGACTACAAGATTCCCAAGAATAAAAAACTATTTCAATAACAGTAACTATTTGTAGAACCTTATGGAGACTCATTTATTTAGAATGTCTGCTTTTAAGATCAACTTCTTTAGAGCAGGGACTGTTTTGTTCTCTGCTATATTCTCAGCAACTAGGACCTAGCAAATACACCTGCTCAATACATATTTTTTGGAGGAAAAAGGGAAGAAAATGACTTACGTGTAAAACTATTAAGTATTACAAGCTCTGAGTTAAAGGAAAAGGGGGCAAGATTAACATGTGAAAACTGATTCCTCTGAATTGGAAAAGACATAGTCACAACATGAGCACATGGCAAACAATCTCATTTTTTGCTTCTACCAGTGGAAGAAATTAATCCTAAGAGTATTAAAGTCCAGAACTACCCAAGTACTAGGGAAGGTTGCTTACTGCCCACTTTGGAATTTGCAGTAAGCTAGATATTACCTATTATCTTATATTATTAAAGTATATTACTGAAAAACTTTACAGAATAGGACCTGTAGTTTTGACATCAAATCTAGTAGTTGTGAGATTAGGTCTGGAGTGATAACAAAGTTATTTATTTTAGGGATTGATGAGCAAATGAGCTAGCCTTGGTTACTGGAGAAAGCAAACCAAAAGTGGTGCTTCTTAAATTATGAATGATGAGGAACCAGTTTTAAATCACCAAAGACATAATTTTGTTTTAAAAAATATATATTAGAAAATTGATCCCATGTAATGTAAGTTTCTAGATTCTCTCAGTATCTTTACTGGTCCATGGACACTGACCTAGAGTTTTGTTTTTTAATGTCAATTTGACCTAAAATGTTGAATCTACCTAATAAAGAGGATCTGATTCAAGTAAGGTTTGGGTTTTTTTTGTTTTTGCTATTTGAGAATGAAGATAACACATAATAAACAATTAGACAAGAGGTAGCATGGAACTTGCCATTAAACTTATTTTTAATTTTAAAACATAAAACATTTCATTGTCACACTGCTTATCTATAAGTTTATTAATCTTTTGAATGCAACGCCAGCCTGTAAGAATCTCAACTCCTATCAATCTGAAAAATTCACTGTCATTATCTATAAGAGAACTTAGAATATACTTAAAATTGTATCTGAAAATATTCACTGCACCAGTATTCTCATGAACTTAGAAAAGTTACCTACATGTTTTCAAAACTCCCCAAATGACTAGTTTGGTTGGGTGCTAACATGGAGAGTCTAAGGAAAATGTCCATCTATTATAAGTTTCACTACAAAAGGAAATCAAAGGGAGGGACGTTTTTATGCCTAACCTATAAGCCAACTGCACTATGATTTACTATAGCCTATCAGATGGGCACTAACCTACAGAGATAGTATAATGTGCTTTTGGTTCTCTGGAACCAAGTTTCCAAGATTCAATCCACATTGCCATTTATACAAATTCTAGAGCAGGGGTTCTTAACAAGAACGGAACTAAATTAAAAAAAAACTTTATTCTTGTGGAGACATATTGGTAAAGGTATGATATATTTATTAAATAATACACAATATAGTGTGGACTTAGTAAGGGGTCCGTGGTCTTCACCTGACTGGCAAAGGGGTCTGTGAAACAAAAAAGGTTAAGAACGCCTGTTCTAGAGTTACTTAAATTGTTAATGTTGTTTCTTCACCTGTAAAATGGGAATAACAGCACTCACCTCAATGGATTATTGTGAAGGTTAATTTGCATATACAGTTTTTGGACACTGCCTGGCATTCAGTAAACACTATATGTGTTATAATTATTTAATTCTTACATAATTTGTCTCTAATTCTTTTTTAGAATTGAGAAAACAAAAATGGTTAAATGAAATGTTACATCCCTACAATGAAATACTATTCATCTATTAGAAATTACTTCAAATTCTGATATGAAAATATATTTATTCATAATATCCTGTTCAACAGAGGAGGAAATAGAAAAACATGTACAGTCTAATCTTATCATTACCCACTCCCAAACCCTGGGGTAGTGATTAAAATAAAACTTTGATTGTTATTCTAAAATAGTAAGTAATGTTATAGATAATTCATGCAACTAATCAGATTTTTCCCCCTCTTAATTTAACCATGTACACATAGTAGTATTTCTCCTCCATCCCCAAAGCTAATGCTTCTTAAAACTGGATGGCATCTTAGAATTAAGGAAATAGAGTATTAACTTCTAATACCCCACTCACCACCAGCACTGTTACTTTTAAGCAAGCTCTTGACGTGCTCACAACTATGCATACCAACACAGACAATAAATCACCTTAACCAATCACCCAAGCTTCACCAGCAGTTATTAAATACTTAATGAGATTATAAACACAAAAGATTTGGTATTTCTAGAATACTGAACAAGCAGTGTTTATGGCATCGTTAATACTCCAAGGATACCCTTTAAACTGTTTTAAAATTCTGCAATTAAATCAATCATTAATTTCATGTTTATTTTATACAAGATCTTTAACAAGTTTATCAGTTTTTAAATTATCAATTCATAACATTTAAAGACAAAATTTCCTCTCAACTAGTATTTTCATCCTGCTACCTATAGCTCAGATTACTAACTTTTGTCTATAACAGCCATTTTTTTTTCTCACAGGATCTGAAATATACAATTATAAATTACAGACAAAAATTGTTCAAGTTTGTTTTCAAGTGCTGTCTATAAAAGAATAGGTCTAGTTTTCAAACTTACATAAAACCATACTGCACCAATTTACTAATATATATGTCTTCATACCCATTTATCTCATTGTTAGACAGCAACACTAAGAAAATTCTTAATGCATATGCCCCAAACCACCTACACTTTCCCTATGTTATCATTTGACATTTACATAAGAATATCTCAATTCAGCAACCAAGTTGTTCAACTGTTGTTTCTGCCAATTAAATGGTGATACACCAAGAGCCCAATTTTTAGTTTTAACATATAATAGAGTACTACATTATTGACCTAGTCTGAACGACTGAGCCTTAGTTTATAAAAGCAAAGATGGCTACATCAATTTAGTTCTGTATATATATATGATGCTACCTATTCAATTTATTTAAAATTTTAATAAACATAATAATCAAACTAGTGCTCCAAACTTATGCTGTTCACATGGAAAACACTACAAGAAGACACAAGAGACTGCCTTGCAATAAGAGGTACATAATCCTTCTAGAGATGGAGAAATAAAAGGACAAATCTAGTTGTCTGAAAGACAATTCACTGTACACATTTTATTTACAGTTTTGTACACTGTCTTATTAATATGAATGGGACCGCTTCTCTATTTGAGCCATCTTTAACCAAAGCAAAATAACCTAAGTAATACAAAGTGTTAAAATACAGCATAAAGATACAAAAACAGACATTCTAATTCTAGTTAGGAATGTAATTATGATGTTACATTTTTAAAAATCCACAATTATGTTTAGGAAATCACACAAACATAGATCACTGATTTGAATGAAATGCATAAATTTGTAGCAAAGCTTTGTAGTTACAAAAAAACAAAAAAATTACCAAAGAATGCACAAAATTAATGTTTATTCCACCTTTGTGTCATATTCCTGGATCCTTCACCAATGTTACATGAAGAAAAAAACAAAAGCAAAACAAAATGAATAACTGAAATCAGATTCACTAATGTTATCAAGTAGGGAAACAAATAAATTAAAATCTAGCAGCCATCAGCAAGACTACAGCAAAGACAATGCTGTAAAAAGAAACAAAAGAAAATTGCTAGAAAACTGTATGCATCATATTCTTTCAAACCAGCAAAATATGCTCCTGCATACAATGGAACATAAACAGAATTTTTTTTTCCTATAAGGTATAGAAATGCAAGTTCTTTTTGAATATTGTGGATGGGTAAGTGTGTTTGTAATGGTAATTCTACTAAGCTATTACAGAGTGGGCCAGGAACACATTTATGGATTCTGGGGGCGACGTGCACTGTAATTCTTTGATTGGGATAGTGGATACGCTAGCCAAAATAAAAAAAAAGAAAAAAAAAAAAGAGAGAGAGAGAGAAAATAATATATGAACACAGAAGTACAAGACAAAGGCGAATGAGACTTCTCTTATATCTTAGCAACATTTAGATGGAAATCAAATTTAAATGCAGTCCACTCTGCTTTTGAAGAGGCTTTGGTTCAGCTCCCAAATCTCGATTGCTTGACGCAGTCTCCTATGAGAATACTCAGAAGGTGTCTTCTTAAACAACAAACCTATTTTTAGTGGTGGAGCCGCTCTTAGTAGCTGTGTCTGCATGGGACTGATAACCAATCACTATCTTTGGAGGAAGTCCTAACCTTTCCTTGTATACCCTCCTAGAAGAAGAAGAAAAATAGCCATTAGTCCTTATATAAAAAAATACCTGAAATAGGAAATCACACACCCTTTTATTTTTAGCACAATTCTTCATTTTCACAACAATCTTGGTTAATCACGTAACCAATATTTGAGAGTCTACTATGTATCAGATATTGTGATATTATTAATAAAACAATACTAAGCAAAACAGGGACAGTCCCTGGGTTCATGGTCTAGAAAGAAACATGCTCAAATAATCACAAATACATACAGATACATATGGTACAGCTGCATAACATGCATATTTAGATAAAATCAATTACATGCACACATCTATTTTAATTCTTTATTATATAATCTAAAATACTACACCATAGTAAACACTGCATATTACAGCACAATTACATTCACCATACCTGCTACAAAGATTGCACACAAAAATTAAACTCTTTGAGTGGAATTTATATTTTCAGGATAATTTAGAACATAAAACTTCTGTCTTACAAACTAACTCTAGAACCTAATTTTAAAATAGGTTGTGACTCTTATTTTAAGAACAAAATGTGATGAATGCCAAAAAGGATAACTATAGGGACTGTGATATTGCATATCAGGTAAGCTACTCTTTCAAAAACATGAGGTAGAAAGTTAATAAGAGAACAAAGCTCATCCAATGACTAAGGAACAAAAAGCTGTGTCTATACATAAAGAAAGTGAGTATGAAAAATAAAGCTACCCCTATCTTGGGGATAGATCACAGACAGTCATAGGTCACAGTGTAGGTATTTGTATCTTTATTCTAAGAAAAATGGGCAAAACTTAAGAAATAAGTAATAAAATAAAAAATAAAGGGAAATATATTTTCATGGTGCTAAATTCTCCAACATGAACTAGGATTGTTTTTTCATTCATAGTCTCTAGCCTCCAAAAGATTTTACTACCCTCTGCCTAGTCATGTGTCTAAAAATAATTGTATGATATCTAAAGTTATAACTATTGTCAGATTTACAATTCTGGGATTATGATACAATACATTCTTCTCAGTTATACTTTAACCATTAAAAATTCCAGATAAGTGCTCTGAGCCATGCAAACCAGGGAAGGTTAAAAAAAAAAAATTCCTTGAAAAACTTAAGTCAAAATGTTTTACACAGAAATTTTAAAAACTTATGATTGACACAAATACAAAACTTTTAGAGGAAAGAAAGTCATAGTTAATTTATAATTAATAGTGAACTCAGTTAAGTTCTTTAACTTCTGTGTTAAAAGAATTGTGAAACTCCCACAATCAACAAGTTTTAATGCTGAAATATTAAGGAATACAAATGATAAATCTACAATAAATTCCCTTTTCTTACAGAAACCCGGGAAATGCTCATACCTTTAGACTCAGAAAGGAATTATGTTCATAGGAAAAAAATCACATGCAAAGAATCAAAACAAACCTTGTTAATACTACCACAAAATTTAAAGTCAAAATTTACTAATTTAAATGTAGTGACAAGAAAATCCTAGTTAACACTGATGTTGGAAAAAAAGCAACAGAAAACAGGTGACAGGCCATTTTTGCAAAGAACAAAATTCAAAATAAAAAGTATAAAAGACTATATGTTGGGAAGCAGATGTGGCTCTAGCAGTTGAGTGCCCACCTTCCACATGGGAGGTCCTGGGTTCAGTTCCCGGTGCCTCCTGAAAAACCAAAACCAAGCAACAAGCGAAAAACAAACCAAAAAAACCAACTCAGGGAAGCCGATGTGACTCAGTGGTTGAGCACTGGCTTCCCACATACAAGGTTCCAGGTTTAATCCCTGGCCCCAGCACTTCCAAAAAAATAAAATTAAAATTAAAAAATAAATTTAAAAATTCTACCTATGTTGGAGAAAAACAGAATTGCCTAAGTATTATCGCAGTTTTTAAATATAGACAAAACCAAGGTATGTCATTTAAATTTCAATAAAAATTCTAAGTACATGTACATACACACACACCATTTTTGTGAATACTCACTGAATTAGAATGCATATTGCACATTAGCGCTACCATTTCAAAGTAGGAAAAATGAATTATAGTCTCATTCTGGAAATGAATAAAATGCTTCATGATTATATACTCTATTGATGCAAAAAGGGCAATTTTACAGAAATGTAAAAGATACAAATACAAACAAAACATTAAGCAATAAAGTAGTTCAAAATAATTTCTGCTTTTAGTTATCTTACTATTGTCAAAAGTAAGTAAACAGACCTGCCCGGAGGAAAAGTGACATCAGGTTCAAGGTTCAAGCACTGTCTTCCTGTTTTGGCCCTGACACCCACTCACTACATTACCAAGCAAGATGAGGAAAGACTGAAAGCCTTGTTGGACCACCATTCACAAATCTAGAACCTGCTTTCTACTCCACCATGGAACTCAGCAGTCTTGGTACCCAGGTGCCAGATATAAAGAAAGCATACACCTTCATTAAATCTAGCCTCGATCCCAGCAACGTAGATTCCCTTTACTATACCACCCAGTCCAGCCAGGCCCTCTCAGAAGGCCTGGTAGCTGTCAGTGAAGACTCATCCATTAATCAGATCTACCAAGCAGTTGCAGCTGTAAGTGGCTTTGGCCTTCCCTTGGCATCCCAAGAAGAACTCAGGGCCCTTACTGTTCATATCAGCAGGAAGAGACTGTTAACCATGGTCCAGATTCTGTAGGTGGCACCCTACCTGTCCCAGGAAGCTGAGGAGCATCGTGGAGACTGAAAACCTTGTTAGCCTAGATAAACCGAGGGGTGTGATTATCCAGTTTGAAGGAGGACTGGAACAGCATTATTTGTAACTGCCATCTACAAGCTCATGGAGCATGTGGGGACTAAACCATCCATTAAGGAGCATCAAGTCATCCAGCTAATGTATGCAACCTTCAGGAATAACTTTGAGTCACTCCCAGTGTAGCCTCTGTTGTTGATGTTCTCTCCCAGTCACTACCAGGTGCCAGCTGTGCTTGTGCCCAAGGGCTCTCTTTCCGATAGTCATGAACAGAATGTCCTGAGGTTGCAGGTCACCAATGATTTGTTCCAGCTTCTAACTCAGGCCACAGTTAAACTAGAACATGCTGAATCCTTCAAGAGTCACTGCCCTCCAGAAGATGTCTTAACATTATTAATTTCAAAACTTTCAGTAGTTAATTATGATATCTCTAAGTTGAAGGTGACAAGCATTGTATTGCAAATACTATAGAGTTTGGAGTCAAAATCTCCACTGAAGTTGGTATCAAACGTCAATCTCTCTGCTATGGATAAGGATCAGAGCATTGCACCAAAACCACCCAGGTGACCTATCCAGCCAAAACCAAGGGCACATCCATCACAGACAGCCACCAGAACTTCTGCTTATTCTTCCAGCTGGTAGATGTAAACATTGGTGTTGAAAACTCACCCCTCACCAGACATTTGTCCAACTCCATAACCAGACGACTGGCCAAGAAGTGGTGTTTGTTGCCAAGGGGGACAGCAAGCATGTATACAAGTTTGAACTGGATACTTCTGAAAGAAAGACCAAACTTGACTCTGACTCCAGCATCTACACCCTCAGCTTGATCATAGGAGATGCCACTTTCAAAAACCTAATCCTTTGGAATGTGGCTGATGTGGTCATCAAGTTCCCAGAAGAAGATACACCAACCACTGTCCTGTCCAAGAACCTTTTCACCCCTATACAGGAAATTCAGCACCTGTTTCATTAGCCTAAGAAGAGGATCCCAACAACAGTGTCGAACATATTCACTGCTCTGATCCTCTCACCCTTGCTCCTGGCCCTTTGCTTAGTGGATCCAGATAGGTGCCAATGTCTCCAACTTCACTTTTGCTCCTAGCACGATTATTTTTCACCTGGAACATGCTGCCATGCTGGGGTTCCTGTATGTCTACTGGACTCAACTCAACATGTTCCAAACTGTGAAGTATCTGGTCATCTTGGACAGTGTGACATTTCTGACTGGCAATCAGGAGCTAGCCCAGCAGGCAATTAAGAGAATATTACATTAGTTCCAGAAATAGAAAAAAATTCTGAAAACAAATGAATATCTATAAGGAGTCGAGAACAATTCCAATTTAAAAACAGGAATGAAAAAACTTTATTTAAAAAATAAAAAAGTCAGGAATGTGGCTATAGTTTTGTTTGTTGTTTCTCTATTTCTCCAACACAGATGAGATTCCTGTGAGCCCAGATATTGTTTCTTTGGCATGGTATCCTAGCAAGATGCTGCAAATATTCTTAATCTACCCAGAAGTTGCATTTCAAAAATTAAAATCTGTAATGAATCTGTTTTGGAATAAAGAGAGTGATAACAGGGGGGAATAAAAAGGAAGTAAATAGCAAAACTTACCCTATATGTGTAACAGCTTCTCTGTTTTCACATTCAGTAGTCCATATTGCTATTTTATCACCTTTTGTTCTAACGTTAACAACGGCTCCGCATACATCATCACTGTAGTCATCAAAAGATTCTCCAATAAGGCACAGAAGCTTTTGAAAAGACAAAACCAATCTCAAATTATATTCATTAGATTAAAGAGTATCTTGGTAGACTGCAAATGTCTTTCATATACAAAATTAAAAACAAGATTTTTTTTCTTACAACAGCATATTATCCTTCATTAGACCTTACTGATTTTGTTATATTTGAACTAATGCCGTCTGGTTTTTCTATTTCCTCCATCAGTTGTTTTGGTTTTTTTGTTTGTTTAATTTGAACGTTCCTAGTAGCTTTATTCACAATAGCCAAAAATAAGAAATGACCAAAATGATCAGCAACCAACATATGGATAAACTTTAACACAGCCATACTATGGAATACCATTCAGCAACAAAAAAGAACCAGTGATATATACATCATGGGAATTTTTAGTTATTATTATTAAACAAGTTGTGGGTTTACAGAGCAATCATGCATAAAACACAGGATTTCCCATATACCACCCTACTGTTAACACCTTGCATTGGTTTGGTATATTTGCTACAATTGATGAGAGCAAATTTTTATAAATTGTACCATTAACTATAGTCCATAGTCTAACCTAGGGGTCACTGTTTGTATTGTACATTTCCATGGAGTTTTCCCCCCTTTAGTTTTTAAACTGAGTTGACTGTTTAAATGTCTAGATTCTATTTATGTATATAATTGTTTATCCTTACTTTTTAATGTAAATTCCAAAATAGTATTTATTGTCAGTCTACCCCAAAAACAAAATTAAATCCTATCTTTAAAAAAATCTCTCATTCTAATATTTAGTTGCTAAATATAAATCAGACAATATACCAAGTACTAGGGATACAAAGAGGAATAATAAGACTATGAAACCTAAGCCTGTAGTTTAGAATCTTTTCTTAGAGAAAATGCCCATTACCTCATGTTTACTCTATGTCTTTTAAAGCCAAAATTCCAGGTTATATCATAATATATAAATTGAATACAGTCAAGCAACAATCTCATTGTTTGCTTCAGTGATCTAAGTTTAGTAATATATATAACAATGATGTAAAGAGGACTGTAAAACTATTAATCATATAAAATGTGGGATTCTACAATTTTAAAGTTAATGAAATGATTGAGGTGTGTTGTAAGAGTCAAATGCCAATGATTTATGATGTGGTATTGCAGGGAAAAGGGATGTTCATTGTACTAGTATGCAAAATAAACAAGATTCACGATAGAACAACAACATAAAAAAATTGCTGATATATTTTCTAGAATGAGCATACTTATCTCCTCTTCAATTAAATAACCAACATAAAATGTAATGTAACTTAAGTTTCGGTATTACAAAATTGTCTCTAAAACTGCTTTATAATTTTAAAACCTTACTGTCTCTAGCCAAAAGCGATCGAGGTCACTTCTTCTCTGCTGTTTGTTCAATGTAATTAGCCATCGTCCTCCTCGTTTGTTTTTTTCATCTTCCCACATAGGCTCAATACCATCCTACAGAGTTAGAAGAGAACAATAACTAGACAATGTTGTTACCCTGGCTTTTGAGAGATAATCGTTAGAAAGAACAAACAATAACCTTGTCAACTTTTTACTTTGTTCCCCATAAAACTGCAACTGATGTAGTTTAAAAAAAAAAGGCATGTAAGACTTAATGCCAGAGGCATGGGATTGCACAGTCCTGGTTTTGTTACTTATTAGCTAGCAAACCTTGGGTTTCACTTTATTTGGAGGTTCTTAACATCATTTTGATTAAAAGATGCCTTTGACAAGATACATACACTTCTATAGCCAAAAAATAAATTCAAAATTGTGCAATTTCAGAGTTAACGAATATTAACGAATACCTCACTCTCCTGCCTCCTCACATATTCCTATACCTCTCATGGACCCAGGCACCCCAGGTTAAGAATCCCTGACAAACCCTGGGCTTCAGTCTCCTCAAATATATACAAGGATTAGATTAGATAATCAAAGTTCTCTTTGAAATCAAGTACAGTATGTGCTCATAGAGTAAGACTCTCAATTTCTATTATGAATACAATAAATGGGGCAAAATATCCTTATTTCAAAGTCTAGTAAAGCTAGTTTAATTACTAGTCCATGCACTGGAGTACTATTAATTAGTATGTGGCAACATTTCTCAGTAAATACCTGAATACCTCAGTAAATACCTGAATAATAAATATATGAAATCACCAATTATGCATACCTTAAAAAGTGAGTAGTCACAGCCAGGCATTAAATTACTAGACAACTGGATATGGTTGTACAGACTAGGTAAAAGAAAAGGACAATTATAAACATAGAATATGTAATGCAGAATTTAGGTGCTTACAGATACATTTAGAGAACATGATGAAAAATAAACACAGATAAAAATTTATGTTCACTTGTTTTCTATGGAGTCAGTTTCTGAAAGGGACAAAACAGATCTTAATGGCAAGTTCAAGAATCAAGTTCTGATAATATGTACTATTTTCAAAAATCCATTTTTAATGATTTCACTCATACAAAATATATTTATAATATAGTAGTAAACTCACTGTATGCGTGTATGTGTGTGTGTGTATGAAACCTAGAATAGAAGAATAATGAGGTAACTTTGGCAGAAGAAAAAATTGAGGCTAATGAGAACTTTTGTTTGTTCACACACAAAAAAAGATATAAAGCAAGAGAAAGCAACTTGACCTTCCTCACCATCAGATTGCATGAACGAAATAAGTCAACATTATTATCCTTGGAGGTATCCAACAGTAGAATAGACTGATGGTTGGTTCCTAAACACCACAGACTGTTATCACTCTGTTGGCACGATAATCATTTAGGCAACTTTTTTGATCAAAAACAAAACAAAACATAGTACTAGGCCTTACCCCTTGAGATTCAGAGCCCTTAAATATAGAGTAGAACTCTGGAATCTGTATTTAAGACCATTTCCCAATTATCCTTGTTAACAGAAAAACATGACCTAGATATTCATTAATCCAAAGGCAGAAGCTAGATCATTTGCTCTCCTGTAGTTTCTTCTAACAAAATGGTTTTTAAATTGGCAACAAGGGAGTAAAATTTAAAAAAATAAAATTAAAAATAATAATAATAATAATAAAGAACAAAAATAACTTTAAAATAAGAAAATAGTTGGCATCAGGGTAAGAATGTTTTGCTAGTCTCAAATATCAGATGACAGAAATCATAATCTTAATTATATATGTCTACAGACCATGGATGATTCCATTATCCTTGGTCAAGTTCTCTTGGTGCTATTTTAACATAGTCTAGGAATATTTCAAACAGACTTTTAAGAAAGAATTTGTCATCCTTTGGATTATATTCTATGGGATAATATACAAATCCAGTTTGGGTGGGATAACATAAGAATGAATAAGATTTGTTGAGTCACTCCACATAATAGTCACTCTTGTCAACTCCTACATTACTAACAGCCACCACAAGACAAGAGGCTTGGATATTGGTCATTACAGAATTAGCACCACCACTTTTATAAAAAGGAATGGATACTGTAAGAGTGACCTTCAAAGGCATAAAAGGTAGAAAAGACTTTCTTTTCATTGTGCCTTTCTCCTTCATAGTGTTCTTAGGTCTCTTAATGTTAAGTCTATGAGAATGACTATACAAAGACAATGATTACACAATAACTACAGAGTGGTGTTACATTCTAATTAAGAGTCCCAGTCAGAAATATAATTCTATGAACTGGTCAAAGTCAAGCAAACTAGATAAATGCAAATTTGATTCAGGGGAAAAAATGGTACAGAGCTCCAGGTTGAGAGATTTTGTTTTGGAGAATTCTTGAATAAATAAATTCTTTAAAAAAACCTTGATGTTTTGATGAAGGCAAAACAGAATAACCCTAGACAACTAGGCCTATAAAATCAGTGGAACTTAAATGTAGTTCTTTAATTAGAAAAAAAAAAAGTGATTGCTTTTAATAAAATGTAACCACTCTCAAAGTGGTAAGTTCACAATTTAGAGTGGTCTCCAATTATTCTATGCTTTGTTTTATTCAGTTATTCAAATACATATTAAATGCCCATATGGGCCAAACACTGGAGATAGAAGATAATGATTTCTACCGCTGTATCTGAATTTTCTGACTACAGTGTTTATTTCTTTTGTGGTGGCAGAATACAACACTTAGGGGGATACATTAAAACATTACAGCATTACTGATTCAGCATGTGTATGATCCTTAAATATTCAAACTGTATAATAGAATATTTAGGTAAATTTCTCAGTAATTTAAAGTTTGTTTTAAACATGTTTGTAACAAGTTTTCTCTTTCATATTCTCAGATACTTTCTCCTATACATTCTCCAAGTAAATAAGACACACTAAATTTTTATTTCTAAGGAATCAATATTCCAAAACCTCTGAAAGACTTTACAATTTTAAATTTTAAGTCATGCAAAAGTTTATGATAACAAAGCTTAATTATTTTGCTAAATCTTCAGATATTTTTGATATTTGAAAAATCAACTCTCCTTCCTGAAGTTGGTCACAAAGTATAAAGAAATTAATAAACTCTGATCACAGATACTGTCATTCTCTTGACAAGCCCTGAATTTTGAGCATTTCAGCCATCAGTATCTCAGAATCCCTGGCACAGGAAATCCCAGATGTTTCACTGGTAAGAGACTTCAGAAATGGGGAACAAATAACACTCTAGAATATCCATGTATGGGGCAAATGTATCCAGGCAACCAAGAAAGGAGGCAAGTTCCAACCAGTAGCCAAAAGTTCTAGGGGGTATATAAAGGATTCCCAAAGATTATCTTAGGGACAAAGAATAGATACTATTCAGGGCTAAAGGATGACAAGATTGAAACTTTCTAAAACTGATGAAGAATAATCATCAATTCAAACAGTTGTGAGAAGTTGGACAAACAAAAAATGTAGTTCTATAGATGAAGATTTGTTTATTATTCACCGTCACCCTTCATTCTGTGAATGCAACTTACAAGGTAAGATGATTAATGCATGATATAGCCTCACAGGTATTAACTCACAGAAATTATACCATCAAAAGTGAAAAACTACATGACTAATAAAATATCCTAGAATAAATAGTTACTTACGCCCAAAAGTCTTCAACAGTATCAAACTTAGAGATCAGTCGAAGGTTTGCTTGCCAAGTTTTGCTTTTATCATTTTTAAAAAACCAAAGCGCCCATCTAAAAAAGAAGTCAGTGTCAAAAAATGGTGATTGTATTACAATGGTAAATGAGTGGTTTTCTCTGTTTTTGTGCCTATTACACAACAGATTTTCTCCTATACCTAGAGACCCACTGAGGCTCATCCATCAGTGGAATTCACAGAAATGTAGCAAAGAGACAATTACCATGTGCTAAGTGTTATGACAGAAATAATCAAGCACACTTATTGAGAAAAATAAAGGCACCTAAGCAGAAAGGAAAGTGAACAAGAAAGCTGAGTTTTCAAAGGAATAAAAAAGTATTTATTAGCTGAGACAGAGGAGTGCTAGTAAAGGGGATAACTATTAAATATGATTCTGTATTTACTCAAACACACAATTGGGAAAGTAATAAAATTCAATAAAGGAATTCATTGAGTAATACTGCCACAGTTAAGTTCTGAAATAATGTATACTAACCAGTTCCTATACATTTATTATATATTTCTGTTAAAAAAAAGTTTTTATTCTAATACCATGAAAGATAAGGACATGTAACATCAAAGTTACACTTAAACAGATACTATTATCCCAAGATATATTTAAGCAGAATTAAATTCAATATTTTCTGAATTACTATACCAAGGGTAAGTCAATGGGAAATTCCCCCTTCTTATTGATAAAGATGTTGTCTTCTAAAGAGGTTTCCAAATAAGACACATTTTCATAACTCTATGATTATTGCTTGGTAACCCCAGTTAGAGATAAGAATAAGATGCATTTCAAAATCTACTTGATAATTTGTATGCATTTGCCAACCTAGAAGCCATGGAGAAAAAGTGATATTTGACTACATGAAAATTAAATACCTCTTTAAAAAATATGTAATTCCATAGACAAAGACAAATGATTTGAATAACCTATTTACAACTTAATCCCTATGCCCCCACCCCAAGTGGGTTAGAATCTCTAATATACAATGTTTGGAAATAAATTTGAAAAGATAACCCCCCTGCCAAAAAAAAATGGACAAAAGAACTAAACAGACTGTCCACAGAAAAAATCCACAAATGATCAACACAATCTGAAACTATTTTAAGCCCAAAATAAAAGAAATAAACAGTAAGACATTATTTTCACCAGTTTGGGACCAGACTGGGGCAATCATTATAAAAATTGATACCACTTGGCAAAGGTGTGGAAACCAGGATCTCTCAAACTGTTAGGAGTCTGAGCTAATGAAGAAGGGTAACAGTTGTTAAAAGATAGTTTTGACCAGGAAATCTGAATAAGGATGCACATAGGAGGAAAAAGTTTTTACCCCATTAATGTTAGCCTGGTAAAATATATGACTATGTATTTATATAATAATACTATGCAATAGTTTAAAGTGAGGCAAAACCTGCACATATAAACATAAGCCAATAGTATGGTCATTTGTATAAAATTTCTAGCATATAAAAAAATTTAACATTTACTACTCTGGAGAGTGGAGAAAAATAAAATGGGAGAGAGGATATTTGGAGAAAGCAGAAAACTTTTACAAAAATTATATTCTGTCATTTAATCTTTTCTATAGTTATTGTGGTTTTTCAAGAAAGCAAAATAAATTCCACAATATTTAGGAAAATAAATGAGCAAATTACCAAAATATGAATAAAGCAACTTGAAATATTTTCCATATATTTAGTATTTTACACAAAAAGTAATAAAATGCATAGAGACTTTATTTTAAGATTTAATCAATTTGTTTCCTGATGAGGACACTGTTCAGGAATCTCTTCTCAGAAGATTTCATTCAAGCTGTGATGGACCTCTGCCTCTGCCTGGATTACGTTTCTCCCACAATAATAGCCAAACTTAGAACTGTTTATAGAAGCTATACGGTATTCAGTTAGCTTTTTTATAAGATACCGCCGAAATACTGAGAAAAAAAAAAAATGCTAAGGGTTTTGGCAATACTGTTAGGTTGAACCATATAAAACTAGCTCCTAATAAATTGTTCAACAAAATACACTTAGTATAGTGCTTTCCTGAGGAAGGATTTTAACCTTTATGGGCTATTTTGACCTTTGATGTCTCACTAGCTGACAATCCCCATTGTCTGGAGGACTGATATGTTTCTCACTGGAGCACATGCTAGATCACTGAGCCTCTTATGAGAGAAAAAGTAAATTGAAAAAGAAAGACAATGAAAGGAACGGAAAGGCTCAAAAGACTCCCAGCAGTTAATTTCAACTTAATTTCTTCCACATTCTTAGAATAATTCTGAGCTGCCATCTTCTTCACATTAGTTTTCAGTTAATTCAAGTTAATTTTCATTATATAATCCAGAAAGCCATTAAGTAAAAGTAGATACATACTGAGGAGGGATGGGGTAGAATTGAGAAAAATCAGATAATGAACTATTTCTCAACTTTCTACAACTATAACTAGGAAAACTTAATTCATCTCAACCTTTCATCTTATAACTTGTCTGCTGCCTCTTAAATACAAACCAATCAACCTCCAGACTCCACATTCCCTAGCTCTCTCCTTTCTCCTTCACAGCCCAACTTCAAGTTGCCTGTTCTTGTTCTAAACATTTGTACACTTCCATCTCACTCTTCAAACTACTCAAATCCTTTTTTCCATCATCTATACTCTACTAAAAAACGTTTTCCTAAGTTAGCAAGGACTCTCTACCTGTTCAATGGATATCTTAGGACCTGGCTTTATTTGACCATTTGGTGAAAAATATGCTATTGACTGCCCAGTCCTTCTTAAAAAAAAAAAAAAAAACATTTTCTTGGCTTCCATGAACACTCCTCTGTCCTAATTTATATAGATATATCCTTCATAGGCATTCTTTTTCAACACAAATCTCCTAAATGCTGGTTCCCAAGTGTCTGTCCTGAGTCAACTTCACTTTTTAGGAGCACTCTCACATTGTGGCTAAAATTACTACCAATATACTGATAAATTTCAAGCCAATCTCTTGCCCAGTTCTCCTTTCTAAGCTTGAGATTCACACATAGAATGGCATACAAGAACCAAAAAAAAGAAATAAAAGAAAAAAAATAACAGGAATTGCATACTAGACATGGAATCCTTGACCCTAACATATCTAAATTTAGTCTCATCTAACCTTTCCCTCCAAACCTGTTCTATGACCATTCCCTTTGCTGCCTAAGAAAACCTAGGTGTCACCTAACTTACCCTTCATATTCAGTCACCAAATACTGTCATTTCTCCCTTTTTAATATCTCTGAACTTTCCTCCTTTACTCCTACTATTGTCAGTTTAGTTCAGGTTCCTCTCATCCTTTGCTTGGATTACTCCAAGAGCCTCCAATCCATTCTCCACACTACTTTTCGAATGATCATTCTAAACTCAAATCTAAAACTCCTTCCTTAATATAAAACTCTTCGATTCTGTATTTTATAATGAATATGGTCCAAATTCTCTAGCGAGGCATAATTTTCAGCCTCATTTCTGTAGTCTACACCATAATCTCCCTTCCTCTAATCTCCTGTACCTATGGTCCTTACATAATGAAAAATAGAGTCTTATAACACTCCATAGTTTCCTCTTATATTTGAGAACTTGTGAGATACTCTCCAACACTTTCCCATCCACCTTACCTGTCCTTCAAAGTTCAGCCTATGCCTTACCTCTTCCAGGCAACTTGATCTGGCATCTGCCCATGAGCACCACTTCCCCAACCTTAATTGGTTTAAATACCTCTTTTCCATACTTCCACTGTATCATGGACTTACAGTGTTTATTAAAAGTGCATGTTTATTTACAGTCTCCCCCATTTAAGTATGTATTCTTTAAAAAAAAAAAAAAAAAAAAAAAGACAGGGTCTGTAACTTTGGTGATTACAGAATGTGGCATAGCAATTGGGATAGTAGGGGATCACAGAAAACAAATTATGCATGCTACACAAAGAATAATTAAATCATAGTTGAAATCCAAGCAAGCCATTCATTTATGCTTTGAAGCATAAATACTAAAAAATTCTTTGATATTCTGTCCCTATACTGACAATAAAAGCGATTACTATGTAGTGAATTGTTAACATGTTATGGTAGGACAAAAAGGCTTACCTGTTCTGTAGTGGATGTTTAATATAGTGTTCTGGATTAGCAACCTCCTGATTAGATTCTGTTTTCTCTTCTTCTGTAGGCGGGGGATTAGAAGTAGGGGTGGTTTCCTAGTGCAAAATAATAAAACATTACTTTAAATTTCTTAATATACCTATGACATACAGCGCAGCCATTTCATAAAATAGACAGAAAAAAGCCACTAAGAAAGGCACCAGACTATCCATTCTAGTGTGTCTTCATTAAGAGCAAAGAGTTTCTCAAAATTTAAAATATAATAAAAAATGATAAAGGGCATATTATAATTAATTATAACATACAATATACGTTACATACATACACAGAGATGATAGTTATCTTCCCAGTTGCAGCTTTTTTATGTCAGAAGATAATCAGAGACAATACAACAATGTTGAGAAAAATCAACTACCATTCTAAACATATCATTATACTAAAGTAATGTGTATGGTATTGAAGGAGAGTGAGGGGAAGAGTACAATTAAAGTTTGAAGACTATAATAACTATCTCACGATGACCAAAAAAAAAGTTTTGTAAAATGATCAAGCCTATACTACCCAGGTCCTTGCCTTCATGTCACACTGCTTACCCTATGGTAACTAAAAGTTCACCAACTTATTTTTAATTGGCCCTAAAGAAAAGAAGCTAGCTACTGGCTTAGGAATAAATCTTCTTCAAAGCTAGGCACAAGTAATATTTTCATCTAAAAATGCCAGAAAAGGGGGGTCTGGGAATAATAGTTTAAGAGAGGTGTTCACTACATTCTTCCACGTAGCTTTTCACACTAATATAAATTGGTTTCAAATAAACAGCCAAGGAAAACCACCAGAAATTGAAACAAAAGTGACAATCACACTGCAACAATTGTTTAGGTACCAGATTTAAATTGAACGAGATCCCAAATGGGGGGAGGAAAATGCAAAAAAGAATGAAAAGCTAAATGTGGGTAAATATATAAAAGGCTATTTACCATTTAAAGGAGCAATAATAATGATGTCTTGTGGGGTTTCAAATAATAATGATGACCCTACCAAAGAGTTGGGTGTATGTAGGTTTGTGAGGTTGGGTAAGCCAGTAAAAGATACTCCTTCCTTCTCTCTCATTTATCTACATCAGTTCTTAATCTTTTTTGTTCCACAAACCCCTTTGCCAGTCAGGTGAAAACAATGGATCCCTTACTAAGTCCACACTATACTGTATATTATTTAATAAATATATCATACCTGCACCAAAACACTCCCACAAGAATAATGTGTTTTGTTTTTTTTTTAATTTCAATTCAAAGCTCACAGACCCCTGGTTAAGAACCCCTGATCTACATTCAAAGACAAAGGGTAGGCCCCAATCAAGATGGCGGGGTAAGAACCTTCAGGTCTTAGAACCATCTACCCACAAAAGCTTTAAACCAACAAGAACTGGCAGAAAAGTTTTCAAGGCTCCAGAAAACAGTTAAAGTGCCAAACAAACAAACAAACAAACAAAAAAGGCTACTTAAAAGCAGTAGAATCTCCTGACACCCTGGCTGGTCTAGCCCCCACCACCTCTCACAGACTCTGCTCAGAGCTGGCCCATGTTCCCAGTGCATGTCCCTGGTCCTGGTTCCAGAGGGAGCAGAGTAACCTTTGCGCACATATTGGGAGCATGCATGTCAGGTACAATCTGACTGGTAGCAGGGTAGCAGCCTGAGGGACCGAACCAGGTGGTTATCGCTGGTTCTCTGTACCACAATTTGCCCTGCATGAAGGCAGCTCACATAGCTCTACTTCAGAATGCTGAGGGAGATCAGTCAAGTTGTGGCTGCCTAGGGAAAGGGACTGCTGGCTGCAGGACATACAGTGGCAGTGTCCAGGACCATGAGGAAACAGTTTCCTAGGGAACAGGGGACATTCAAATCTGTGTAAACAGGGAAGAATTCCTAGGGCCACAGACACATGCCCAAGCCAAGAGACATGTGCAAAAAGGATCAGGGAGGTCCCTACACTGTGGGCTCAAGCTAGTCTCTAAACTCATTGTAGAAAATAAGCCATGAAGAACACTTCCAAAAGTCAATCTGCAAAGAATGGAAAAGGTGTTTGCTTTCCATTATTTTTTCTTTCTTTCTTTTCTTCCTATCTCTTGGCATTCAAGGAAAGCTGTCATACACTAGCTGGATATAATTAAAGAACAAATACCTCAGAGCCTAAATTCCAGTGATAACATGTTTAAAATATCAAAATGTCCAAGTTTCAAAAAAAAGATTAAAAAACCCACAAAGAAACCAAATTGGAGAGCTTCTCTCCGAAAGCCCTCACAGGGCCTCATCCTCATCTGGCTATTTGAGTTTGCATGTTTCCCTGTACTATCGACATTGAACATTTAGAGTCTTTCATCAAATATGTTTTAACCACTACAGTAAAAACAAAACAAAAACAACAACAAAGAAAATGGAAGCAATGGCCCAGGCAAAGGAGAAGATTAAAGCACTAGTAACCATCAATGAGGAGGAACAGAAGGAGGAAAGAAAGGGGCAGAGAGAATAGTCAAAGAAATAATGGCTGGAAATTTCACAAATTTAATGAAAGACAGGAATATACACACCAAAATGAGCAACAAACTCCAAACAAGATAAACCCAAATAGATCCACACCACAGCGTATTATAATAAAACTCAAATACCTAAGATAAAGAGAACTATGAAAGCCACAAAAGAGAAGCAACATGTCACACACAAAAAAATTTCTCATTAGAAACCATGGAGGCAAGAAGGCAATGGGGAATGTCATATTTAAAGTGCTGAAAACAAAAAATTGCCAACCAAGAATTCAAGCAAAACTGTCTTTCAAAACTGGAGAGATTAAGACATTTCCAAATAAACAAAAGCTAACAAAAGTTAAGGGAGTTCATCACCAATAGCTTACCCTATGAGAGATGCTAAAGAGAGTTCTGCAGGTTAAAAGGAAAGGAAAATAGGCAATAGCATGAAGAAATAATGCTCTCTGGGTAATGACATGGGTATATATAAATGCCAGTACTACTATATTTTTGGTTTGTAACTCTACTTTTTACTTTCTACAGGATCTAAAAGGCAAATGCATAAAATGTAATAATAAAATCAATGGTTTGGGACTTAATATATAAATATGTCATTTGTGATGAAAACTACATAAAGATGGGAGGATGGAGGGGTAAAGGAACATAGTTTGTGTATACCATAGGTTGGTATGAAAGCAAACAAGACTTGGAGATTTAGGATGCTAGAATTAAGCCCCATGGTAACTAAAAAAAAATATCAGATAACATTCAGGATCATAGAGACAGAAATTAAGATTAAAGTTTGTGGGGGGGTGGGGGAGGGGCGGGAGTTGTGGCAGGGGGAATGGGGAGTTAACGCACAATAGGTATAGGGTTTCTGTTTGGGGATACGGGTACGTTTTAATAACGGAATTTAATAATGCCCATTGTGGATGTGATTAACCCCACTGAATGGAATGTTTGGGAGTGGTTAAGATGGGGAAATTTATGCTGTATATACGTTTCCACAATTTGGAAGAAAAAAAAAAAAAAACTAAAAAGACAATAACAACTAAATGAAATACATTATCCTGGACAAGATCTAAAAAGGGAGGAGAAAAGGCTCAAAAGAACATTATTGGGACATATGAAAAAGGTGTAATAGTGACTAAGTTTTATATCAGTTTTATAACTGGACAACTGCACTTTAGGAGGTTATGTAAGTGAATATCCTTGATCTTAAGAAATGTACTTGGCAGTATTAAGTGTTCAAGGAGAATGATGTATGTAATCTATACTCAAGTGTTCAGAAAATGGATTGATATAGATAAATGGATGGATAGAAAGATAGAATGATATAGCCAATGTGAAAAAATGTTAAAATGGTGGATCTGGGTAGCTGGGGGTTTAGGGATATGTTGAGTTTTCTGTATGAGGTTTGTATTATTTTGGTAACTGTCCCATAAGTTTGAAAGTATTTCAAAATAGAAACTTTAAAAAGAAATAAACTGTTTAGAGACAAAAAGTAAATTACAGGGTACCAGGGGTCAGGGGTGGGATAAGGAATGGGGAGTTGATGCTTAATGGCTGCAGTTTGTTTGGGGTGATGGAACCCTTTCAGTAACAGATGGTGGTGATGGCAGGGTAACACTGTAAATATACTTGACACCTCTGAATTGTACATTTGAAAGTGGTTAAAATGGGTAATGTATATATATTACCCCACCCCAAAAGTCAGTCATTTTTTTTTAAAAAAAAGGATAAAATCTACTCATTAAATTCAAAATCCTTTTTAAACCATAATTTCTCAAAGTTTATTTAAACCTTTTACCTGAGGAGCACATAACAGACAATTGAGTGATTACAATGAGTAATTTCATGAGGTCCAAAGTCACCCTCTAACTCAGTCAGTACCTTACTTTAGTACTTTTCTATTATTTCACTAGGAGAATGATGGAAAATTTAGATGGTATCAATTTATCTGGACACATTAAATGCAGATAAGTTTAAAAAAAAAAAAAAAAAAACTTCAGGAGCTTGTTTTAGGCAATAGTTTCTTAGGCTTTATACCCAAATTACAAGCAACAAAAGAAATAGATAAATGGGATCTCAACAAAATTAAAAACTTTTGTGTATCAAAGAACTCTATCATGAAAATAAAAAGACAACCTACTCAATAGGAGACAATATTTGGGAACCACATATCCAATAAGGGTTTACTATCCAGAATATAAAAAGAAATCCTACAATTCAACAATTAAAAAAAAAATTGTTTTTTAACAGACAAAAGACTTGAATAGACATTTCTCCAAAGAAGATATCCCAAATAGCACAGAAATATATGCTCAACATCACTAGCTATTAGGGGGATGCAAATCCAACCTGTTTCACACCCCCTAGGATAGCTATAAATAAATAAATAAATAGATAGATAGATAAATAAATACATGTTGGAGAGGAGGCGGAGAAATAAGAACACTCATTCACAGTGTTAGTGGGAATGTAAAATGGTGCTTCTGTGGAAGGCAGTTTGGTGGTTCCTCAGAAAATTAAGTATAGAATTAACATACAAACTGGCAATCCCACTTCTATGTATACACTCAAAAGAACTGAAAGCAGGGACTCAAACAGATATTTACACATTGATGTTCATAGTGACATTACTCATAATTGCCAAAAGATGGAAACAACCCAAGTATCCATCAACCAATAAATGGGTAAATGAAATGTGTATAATACATACAATAGATTATTCAGCCCTAAAAAGGAATGTCATATGAAAACATGGATGACTCCTAAAGACATGATGTTGAGTGAAATAAGCTAGACAAAAAAAGACATTGTATGATCTCAATGATATGAGATTATTAGAATAAGCAAACTCATAGTCAGAATCTAGAATATAAGGTACCAAAGGACAGGGTGGGGGTAGGGAATGAGGAGTTAATGCTTAAATTGTACAAAGGTTTCTATTTGGGTTGGTCGTAAAGTAGTGATGGCAGCACAACATCATGAACAGAATTAACAGCATTGAATTATACACATTGAGTGTGGTTAAATGTGGAAATTTTAGGATGTATTTATGTTTTCAGAATAAAGGTTAAAAAAAAAAAAAAAAAACAGAATTGTATAGCACAGTGAACTCTGTGGACTTTAATTAACAGAATTATAAAACTGTTCTTTAATTGTAACAGATGGACCACACTAATGCAATGTGTTTGTCTGCATGATTTTTCTGCAAACTTACTATTTCTCCAATTTAAAAAAATTGCATCCAGACACACAGACATACACACACACACACAAAAGCAGGTAATCATTCAGGGAAAAAAACCTAATCAGCCCCAGAATTTTTTAAAAAATTCTTTGATTTAAAATTAAAGTCCTATATTAAGTAATTGTTTTAGTGTTTATATTTAGACATAGTTGTGGATTTTTCTTAATCTAAAATATTCATATTCAAATATATGTACATGGGTGGATATATAAATCAGTATCTTAATTTAAAACTGTTCAATCTTCACTTTCAATATTATTCAAAATGCTGGATTTTAGACAAATGCTGAAACACCTTGAAAAATCTATTAGACATAATAGTTTCAATATTTGAAACTTTTAAAAATTTAAGCATTTTATTGATGTTTCTCTTTCAGCCTTTTAAATTACTAAGTACAGTTTAATGATCCCATGTTCAAATTTTAAACTTGTATGAATTTCTCAACCCATCCTAATAAAGCAAAAATGGTTTTAAAAGCCATTTGTGCGCGATAGAGAATAGACCAATAAGCCAGGTCCTTGATGTTGATGGTTGTACATATGAACTTTTCTTATGAAATTGAAACTTAGTCTAGTATTATATATTGCCTAAGAGTTACCTCCTGAAAGCCACCTTGTTGCTCAAATGTGAACTCTCTCTAAGCTAAATTCAGCATATAAACACACTACCTTCCCAGGGGGCATGGGACATGCTCCTGGGGATGTCTCCCTGGCACCAAGAAACCAAGGGATTACTACCAAGCATCAACTAGAGATGCATTTGGAAAAAGAACTTGACCAAACGGGGGAAATATTAAATACAAATGAGTTTGTAAGAGAGAGGTTACGATTATGTAATCTCAAGAAGATCTCATTGCCACAGTAAATAATGCCTCAAGCAGGGGAGCTCCTGAGGGCTCTAGAAACATCTAGACAGAAGAAGCAGGGCAGACAAATTTCAGGTATCAGGCATCCTGTGACTGGGCCTTACCTTGGAATATATATTCCCCAATGTAACAGAGTTAGACTAATAATTTCCCTACACATGGCTCTTCTGCCCCTTTTATTTGAACCTATAATTAGCACTATACTCACTACATATATGTCCCAGAGATTTAAATCTTCAGTCTGTTCATATGCCAGTTGAGTCCTGCATCTCAGCAGAGTTGCAAGACCTCCTCTCCAGTTCGTTGGACTTGCACCAGACAATTAACAAAGGATGATAATGGACAATGCCCATCCCAAAAAACAAGAGTGTTGGGGGCAATGTCCAACAAATACAACTGTCATGGCCGTTTCTATCTTCTTCTTTGTCTTCTTTTTCTCCTTCTTAAAAAGGTATATCATGTGACTGTTCGTGCCACAATGTTTGCGCCTAACAACCCACGTTACCCAATCATATACCGACACCTAAGCCCTAATGTACTTCCCCTTCCCCTGCTTATAAAAGAGTTGATTGTAACCTGCTCGGATATAGAACAATAGAGCTAGAGCAACGGTAGAACTATGTTAGTAGAATAAAGTGTACAGCCATTTTCTTACAGGTGTCTATGTCTCATTCCTTCGCTGGGTAACTCAGAGTCTCAGTTGATTTGTCCCGTGGGGCGCCACTTGTCCCGGCCCGCGGGACAAATCAACTGAGACTCTGAGTTACCCAGCGAAGGAATGAGGGGGATGTAGAGACAATTGACACAGACACACACAGGAGAGACTTTCTACATGCTACTTCTTTATTGCTTCTGCTTCCTTGAGGGAGGTGGTGGCATATATATCATGAAAAAGGGGAAGTACGTGTAAGGCATATGTGGCAGGCTGGGATTGGGCACAGTTGGTTGCTAGGGAGGGTTTGCTATCTGTGGAAGGCGGGAAGGTTTCGCGGGCGAGGGAACAGGGTGAGCTACTTCCTCAAAGAAGGCTAAATATAGGATCAGGCTTGCTCTTTGTTGTTAGTCGGCCATTTTCTTACAGGTGTCTATGTCTCATTCCTTCGCTGGGTAACTCAGAGTCTCAGTCGATTTGTCCCGCGGGTCGGGACACAAGAGTATATACAATGGAAAGCAAGACAGTTCCATCCATCTGCCCCATGGGATCTAAGCCCCCTCTCAAACAGAAACAGAGTGGGCATCGCCATCCCAAAATCCTCAAGACTGAGGAATGAACAAACGTTAAGTGGGGAAAGCAACTATGGAATAATGTAAACTTATTATTACTCTAATAATGAAGAACTTGTAACAGTGACAAGTCACCAGAGGTTCTGAGGGGAGGGAGAAGGAATAGGAGTAACATAGGGCATTTTGGGGTCATTGGAATTGTTCTGCATGACCCTGCAATGACAGATATAGGCTGTTACACATCTTGTCAAAACCTATAAAATTGTGTGGTACAAAATGTAAACTATTACGTAAACTACAGGCCATGGTTAATAGCAATACTTCAATATGTGTTCATCAATTGTAATAAATGTACCACACTAATGCAATGGGGAAAAGTGGGGGATGGGGGTATACGGGAATCCCTCTATATTTTCAATGTAACATTTATGTAGTCTAAAGTTTCTTTGAAAATAAAATAAAATAAAAAGCCATTTGCTTTCAAGATAAAATACAAAATAATTCAGTTCTCTCCCAAAATATTCATTCCCCATGAAGTGATAATTACTTATGAAAAAAAAAAAGCACTAAAAATCCAAAACTATAGGCTTAATTGTAACAGATGTACCACACTAATGCAAAATGTTAACAATAGGGGAAAAACTGTGAGGGAAGTTTATGGGAGCTCTGTACTTTCTGTATTATTTTTTCTGTAAAGCTACTAGTTGAACTACTCTTAAAAATTTTTTTTAAATCCATATATAAAAACACATTTTCTAATTTGGGCTACATTTTGCTATGACCATCTACTTATCTCAACAATGCATTTTTTTAATCAGTGGCAATTTAAACTAAAAAGCTGCCCATCAACCATTCATTCTCATAAGCTTGATTTTGCAATTATCTTATAAACTATTGCAAAGGATGGGGAAAAAAAAAAAAAAGACTGTTGATTGAGACATGCCTAATTATAAAATCATGGAGGACGGATGTGGCTCAAATAGTTGGGCGTCCGTCTCCCATATAGAGGTACCCAGGTTGGATCCCCGGGACCTCCCAGTAAAAAAAAAAAATTATAAAATCATTACCTGTTAATTTTTTTCAACTTATTTCATTTTGTTATAAATTAATCTGGATTCAAATAACCAGAATTTTTTTTCCCTTCCTTTAATTTAACTTAAATTAAACAAAATATCCATATGAGATATTAAAATGTTCAAGCTGATTCTATGAGGATGGTCCAATTCTATGGGAAAGGTCCAATTCCTACACCTTTGAATCTATGGAATTATACACAATGAGAAATTATGTGCAGAATGTTGGCCATGTAATAAATTATTCAATCAAAAAAAGATTTATAATTATAGGCATATGCCAAATTAAAATATACTATTTCATTTTTCAAAGAACCATTACAAAAATACTTTCCACGATGGCGGACTAGTAAGACACGGGATCTCTTCTCCAGAAAAATAGCTAGAGGACAAGCTGAAACAGCCCCGAAAAAGATCTTCTAGGGTTTAGGACAGCAGGTGAAGGCTGCACACCACCCAGAGGAGAGAGGGACAGAAGAGGGAAATCACAACTAGAGAACTGGACTGATTGTTGAGGATTCAGAAGGGCGTAGAAATATTTCCTAGCTGGGAAAAGGGTGGCGCTATGAGAGAAGTCTGGAGAACTGTCTCAGAAAGTATGAATCACAGGGCTCTTAGCCCCCAGACAGGAAGCTCTATCACATTGATCTGGTCTGTGTCACAACAAATACACTCCAACCAGGCATTGAATTGAGAGCTGCCAACAAGCACCGTCTCCTGGCAGACCAAGGAAGTGCAAATAAGAAAATTATAAGTAAGAGAGGCTTTTCCTGGCCTCTATAGCCTCCCTGCCCAAGGACCTAGGAAACGAATCTACAACCAATTACTGGGTCCAGTGTCCAGTTTTGAGCAACCAGCAGAACAATCCTAACAATCAAGGTTGAGCCATAAATCAAAGAGCGGTGGTAACTCACAGCCTCCTGCCACTAAAACCCCATAAAAGAGAAAGAAATAGAGCATCTAAGTAAAATACAAACTAACCAGATGCCTAAGCACCAACAAAAAATTACGGGCCATACTAAGAAAATAGAAGACATGGCCCAAGAAAAGGAATACAGCAAAGTCCCAGAAAGATGCAGAATTTGAGAGAACTAATCAGTGAGATGAGCACACATTTCAAAAATCAAATGAATGAGGAGAAAGAGAATATAGTTAAAGAGATCAATGACATCAAGAAGTCATTGCACGAACGTAAAGAAGAATTTGAAATCATGAACAGAAAAGTAACGGAGTTCATGGGAATGAAAGACACAATAGGTGAAGTCAAAAATACATTTGAGGCATACAACAGCAGACTAGAAATGATAGAAGAAAGAATAAGTGATACTGAAGACAGAGCAGCTAAAATTGAAGAGAGAAAACAACACAGAGAGAAAAGAATGGAAAAAATTGAGCAGGGGCTCAGAGAGTTGAATGACAACACTAAACGCAAGAACGTATGTGTCATGGGAGTTCCAGAAGGAAAAGAGAAAGGAAAAGGGGCAGAAAGAATATTTGAGGAAATAATAGCTGAAAATTTCCCAACTCTCACGAAAGAAATGAACTTACATGTCCAAGAAGCACACCGTACCCCAATAAGAATAAATCCAAACAGACCTACGCCAAGACACATATTATTCAGAATGTCAAATGTAAAAGATAAAGAGAAAATGCTCAGAGCAGCAAGAGAGAAGCAAACGATCACGTACAAAGGATGTCCAGTAAGACTTTGTGCAGATTTCTCTTCAGAAACCATGGAGGCGAGAAGACAGTGGTATGATACAATTAGGAAACTGAAAGAGAAAAACTGCCAGCCAAGAATTCTTTATCCAGCAAAACTGTCCTTCAGATATGAAGGTGAATATAAAGTATTCACAAACAAACAGAAACTAAGAGAGTTTGCAAAAAAGAATCCACCTTTGCAAGAAATATTAAAGGAAGCCTCAGAACCTGAAAGAAAAAGACAGGAGAGAGAGGCTTGGAGGAGAGTATAGAAGAAAGAAAAGCAGAAAGGATAACCAAAAGAGTAAAAAGAAAGACAAAAATAAGATGACATATGAAAACTAAAGAATAAAATGGAGGAAAGAAATAGTGCATTTTCAGTAATATCATTGAATGTGAATGGATTAAATTCCCCAATCAAACGATACAGGCTGACAGAATGGATAAAAAAATATGAGCCATCCATATGCTGCTTACAAGAAACTCATCTCAGACACAAGGATACAAGCCGGCTGAAAGTAAAATGTTGCAAAAGATACTCCACGCGAATAGTAAACAGAAAAGAGCAGGGGTAGCTATACTAATATCAGACAAAACAGACTTCAAATGCAAAAAAGTGATAAGAGATGCGGAAGGCCATTATATATTAATAAAAGGAACGATCCTCCAGGAAGATATAACAGTCATAAATATCTACGCACCTAACCAGGGTGCCCCAAAATATATGAGACAAACTCTGGCAAAACTGAAGGGAGAAATAGACATTTCTACAATAATCGTCGGGGACTTCAACACCCCTCTCACATCATTAGATAGAACAACTAGACAGAAGATCAACAAGGAAACAGAGAACTTGAACAATATGATAAGTTAGACCTAACAGACATATACAGAACAATGCATCAAAACTCAGCGGATTATACATTCTTCTCAAGTGCCCATGGATCTTTCTCCAGGATAGACCACATGTTAGGTCACAATACAGCTCTCAATAAATATAAAAAGATTGAAATTATACAAAGCACCTTCTCAGACCATAATGGAATGAAACTAGAAATCAATAACAGACAGGAAAAAAGTAAATTTGCAAATGTGTGGAGACTGAACAACGCACTCCTAAATATTCAGTGGGTCAAAGAAGAAATTGTAAGTGAAATCAGTAAATCTATTGAGACAAATGAAAATGAGAACACAACATATCAAAACTTATGGGATACAGCAAAGGCAGTCTTGAGAGGGAAATTTATAGCCCTAAATGCCTATATTAAGAAACAAGAAAGAGCTAAACTCAAAGATTTAACTGAACAACTTGAGAAACTAGAGAAAGAACAGCAAACCAATCCCAAAGCAAAAAGAAGGAAAGAAATAATAAAGATTAGAGCGGAAATAAATGAAAATGAGAACAAAAAAGCAATAGAGAAAATCAACAAAACCAAAAGCTGGTTCTTTGAGAAGATCAATAAAATTGACAAACCCCTCGCTAGACTAACAAAGAAAAAAAGAGAGAAGATGCAAATAAATACAATCAGAAATGAAAGGGGGGAAATTACAAATGACCTCACAGAAATAAAAAGAATCATAAGAGGATATTGTGAGAAACTATATGCCAACAAACTAGACAACCTGGATGAAATGGACAAATTTCTAGAAACTCATAACCAACCTACACTGACACAACAAGAAATACAAGAACTTAACAAACCAATCACAATTAAGGAGATTGAATCTGTCATCAAAAATCTCCCAGCAAAGAAAGTCCAGGACCAGATGGCTTCACAGGTGAATTCTACCAAGCATTTCTAAAAGAATTAACACCAATCCTGTTTAAACTCTTCCAAAAAATTGAAGAGGAGGGAAAATTACCCAACACATTTTATGAAGCCAACATCACCCTAATACCAAAGCCAGATAAAGATTCAACAAGAAAAGAAAATTACAGACCAATCTCTCTAATGAACATAGATGCAAAAATTCTCAGCAAAATACTTGCAACTCGAATCCAACAGCATATCAAAAGACTTATACATCACGACCAAGTGGGATTTATTCCTGGTATGCAAGGCTGGTTCAACATAAGAAAATCAATCAATGTAATACACCACATTAACAAATTGAAGGAAAAAAACCACATGATCATCTCAATAGATGCAGAAAAGGCATTCGACAAAATCCAACAACCTTTTTTGATAAAAATACTTCAAAAGATAGGAATAAAAGGAAAATTCCTCAATATGATAAAAGGCATATATGAAAAACCCACAGCCAAATTCATACTCAATGGGGAAAGGTTGAAAGCTTTCCCCCTAAGATCAGGAACAAGACAAGGATGCCCACTGTCACCATTGTTATTCAACATTGTACTAGAAGTTCTAGCTAGGGCAATGAGACAAGACAAAAAAATTAAAGGTGTCCAAATAGGAAAAGAGGAAGTAAAACTCTCACTGTTTGCGGATGACATGATACTGTATTTAGAAAATCCTGAAGTATCCACAACAAAGCTACTTGAACCAATAAATGAGTTCAGCAAAGTGGCAGGATATAAGATCAACACGCAAAAATCAGTAATGTTTTTTACACTAGTACTGAACAATCTGAGGAGGAAATCAGGAAGAAAATCCCATTTTCAATAGCAACAAAAAGACTCAAATACCTAGGAGTTCATTTAACCAAAGAAGTACAGGACCTATATGCAGAAAACTACAAAACAATGCTAAAAGAAATTTTAAAAGACCTAAACAAATGGAAAGACATTCCGTGTTCATGGATTGGAAGAATAAATATTGTGAAGATGTCAATCTTGCCCAAACTGATTTATAGATTCAGTGCAATACCAATCAAAATCCCAACAGCTTACTTTACAGAATTAGAGAAGGCAATTACCAAATTCATCTGGAAGGGTAAGTGCACCCGAATAGCCAAAAGCATTCGAAAAAAGAAGAGCAATGTGGGAGGAATTTCACTGCCTGACCTTGAAACATATTACAAAGCTACAGTGGTCAAAACAGCATGGTACTGGCATAAAGATAGACATATCGATCAGTGGAATAGAATTGAGAATCCAGAAATAAACCCTCACCTATACAGTCAACTGGTTTTTGACAAACCTACCAAGCCCACGCTGATGGGAAAAAACAGTCTCTTCAACAAATGGTGTTGGGAGAACTGGATATCTATAACCAAAAGAATGAAAGAGGACCCCTATCTCACCCCCTATACAAGAATCAACTCAAAATGGATCAAAGATCTAAACATAAAAGCCAGGACCATAAAACTACTAGAAGAAAATGTAGGGAAACATCTTCAAGACCTTGTAGTAGGTGGTGGTTTCTTGGACTTCACACCCAAAGCACGTGCAACAAAAGAAAAAGTAGATAAATGGGACCTCCTCAAAATTAAACACTTTTGCACCTCACAGGAATTTGTCAGAAGGGTGAAAAGGCAGCTGACTCAATGGGAAAAAATATTTGGAAATCACATATCTGATAAGGGTTTAATATACAGGATATATAAAGAGATGTTACAGCTCAACAATAAAAAGACAAATGACCCAATTAAAAAATGGGCCAAAGACTTGAATAGACATTTCTCCGAAGAAGAAATACAAATGGCAAATAACCACATGAAGAAATGCTCAACATCACTCATGATTAGGCAAATCAAAACTACAATGAGATACCATTTCAGGGAAGCGGCTGTGGCTCAATCAGTAGGGCTCCCGTTTACCATATGGGAGGCCCTGAGTTCGGTTCCCGGGGCCTCCTGGTGAGGGCAGGCCCGCCTGCACGGTGTGGTTAGCTGACTCAGCAAGCACAAGCAGCAAGGGGGGGATAAATGAATAAATAAAATCTTTAAAAAAAAAAAAAAAAAAAAAAAGAGATATCATTTCACACCTATCAGAATGGCCATTATTAAAAAGACAGAGAACTACAAGTGTTGGAGAGGATGTGGAGAGATAGGAACACTTCTTCACTGTTGGTGGGAATGCAGGATGGTACAATCACTATGGAGACTGTTTGGCAGTTCCTAAAGAAGTTGAATATAGACTTGCCACGTGACCCTGTAATACCACTACTGGGTATATACCCAGAAGAACTGAGAGCAGTGACACGAACAGACATCTGCACACCGATGTTCATAGCCACATTATTCACCATTGCCAAAAGTTGGAAACAACCCAGGTGTCCATCAACAGATGAATGGATAAACAAACTGTGGTCTAGTCACACGATGGAATATTATGCAGCTGTAAAAAGAAATGAAGTCATAAAGCATATGGCAACATGGATGAATCTGGAGGACATTATGTTGAGTGAAGCAAGCCAGACACAAAAGGAGAAATACTGTATGAATGCATTACTATGAACCAAATATATCGTGTAATATATTGTTTGATTCACACACAAAAAAACAAACAACAAAAAAATTTACATGTATCCATTACATTTAATTGAGAAATGTATATATTTATTCATCTGTGTTTACTTTTTAGTTTTTAATTGCTTATGTTTTCAATTATTAAATGTACAAAATAAAGTTAAAAAAAAAAAAACCTTTCCAATCACTCCTCAAACATCAGCTTCAATTAACACTAACAAATATTCAAATTATTCAATAATCTCTTAATTTACCATGTACATTTAATGTACAATGAATTTGAAAAAAAAATTAAAATATTTTTAAATTTCGAACTCCTCTCATAATTCTTTGCAAGGCAACTTAACTACTTAGTTATCTGGGAATTAGCCATCAATCGTGAAATAAGTACTACAGGACTATACGATACTGGTATGCCAACTTTACAAAACTTTCCCTGAAAACTCTGTAACAGATGTTTTAATGGGATACATTTTAAACCTTGGTTTAATCAAATATTTTTTAATTATACAAGACAGTCAAATAAGCAAGTAAAGGAAATATGATCATATTGATCTGTACAGGAATTATAAATATGTATTTCAAAGAAGAAGGGCTATTTTAAGAGCTACTTGTCATTGTTATGTTCCTTCCCATAGAGAAGAGACAGTGAAAGTTTTAAATTTCCATATAACTTAAAAAGCAAAACTCTTTACTGCATATATACCATCACACTCTTTTCCCTCTTCCCTCAACCTAATGGTCTCCCTATAAACAAATTTCATTGGAAATTACATTTTAAATATCTATATTGTACCACTATTTCTAAGTTGAAAAAGGTAACTGGACAAAAAAGAAAGGTTAATTTAAAGATTTCACCTCACCTACTCTCAAAACAATAAAAAATATTTAACCTAAAAGACAACTTGCACTTAATAAACCATTGTATAACTCATTTCAGGTGGATAGAATGGAGAGTGCAAAGTGATGGTATGGTACAGTGAATACCAAGAAGATGGTAAGTAAGCAGTATGGCTGATAGGCCTCATGAAACCAAAGACAGAGCAAGAATGGCAGATTGAAGTGAGATTGTGAAAGACCTTAAAGGTCAGGCTAAAAGTGCAAACCTTTCATTTTGTGGGCAATGGAAGCCAGTACCTTGCAGGTCAAAATGATGGCAAGTAAGGAAATCGAGAAGACAACCAGTTTAAGAGTAAGGTCTTAAAAACCTGGTGTGGGATATGCTGAGTCTGACATGCATATAATAATGTACAGGGTTCAGTATGCCCCACAGCAATAGACCAAGAAAGTTATAGGGGAAGGGAAAATGTCAAGCAAGGTCTAATAATTAGCTAAAAAGAATTTCGGGTAGCTTTTCACAACACTCTGCAAATCAATCATATTATAAATCTTCTGGACCACTTCTAATATTATAAAGCTAGATGTTTCCCATATCTAGGGACATTTCTGTGGGTTTTTTGCTAATAAATCTGACTAAATTTTAAGACTCTTCTCACCAAGTTCAAAATCTGTATTGTTTATATTTCCAAAATGATGCTGCACTTTCCCATGGTTTTGAACATTCAAATTTCTCACCAACTCTCAACACAAACACACATAGAAACTATCTATTCTAGAAATAATGATGAACCTTCCCCTCAGGACACCCATTACTGTATTCAAAAAGTACCTAACTCCTGGCAACTTGCAAGGTTTTTTCCAATATTAAGTGAATTAATATTAATTGCATAATTTGAAGCATGCAACAATCAATAGTTCTCCTGCCATTAACAATGGTTTTGAGCAGTAACTCCAAGTGTGGACCACAGACTGTTGCTGGTCCACAAACTAGCTATGGTCTGCAGTGAGGTAAATATAGAAATGGAAAGTAAATGTTTAGACACTTTTACAGCAATTTGACAGTAATTTTATGTCAGTTGAAATCAGTAACAAATTCAGATTTACATTTTGTATACATTTTTTATCTTACTTTTCTAGCAATCCATTCTTTTATCATTTTACAAAAGTATTAGTTTGAAAATTGTTTAAAACTGGTTTTTCACCCCAAGGAGCATGAATAGCACTGGTTGAGATGCACAATCTGGAGCCATATTACCCAAGTTGGAATTCCAGCTCTGCCATCCACAGGCTACGTAATTTTGGGCAAGTAACTTAACCTCTCTGGGCCTTAAGATTCCTCACCTGTAAAATGAGCATAGTAGCACTTACCTGATAGGACTGTTGGGGGAATTGAAAGAATTAACAAATGCAAAGCGCTTAAGATTGTGTCTATCCTATGGTAAGCAAAAATAAATGTTGCTTTAAAGCAGGTGGCTAACTGCATGGTTAGCTGGCTTCGCAATCAGTGAGTATTCATTCAAGGAATAGTAGTATATGGTCAGACACTGTGCTAAGTAGGCCATTTGACTGTTTTAGCAAATAAGTGTGGATGTAGGAAGAGAAAGCACTGTTGATTAGTCTGGAAATAACTACTCAGGTGACTCTGTTACTACAACCAAGTGATTCCGATACCAACATATGACAACACAAAATAAATGTGCAAGCACAATGCCACAGAACTAAATGATGGATAACAGTATGACTGATAAACCATCTCCAGTCTCCTTTCCTTGGATCACTACTAAATTCAACTGAAAAAACCATCTGTGGCCGTATCAGCTACATAAATGTTACATGGCAAAGGCAGCTACAATTATCTCTATAAGTTACTAACCCAACACCTTTGGTAAACTGAAGACCCTACATTAAGTAAAGATGGAATGATGAATAGAATGATAAGCAAAATAACAGAAAAGGATGGTGCTTCATGATTTTTTAAAGTGGTAACATCAATCCTTACACCTTATCTGAAACTACATGACCAAGAAAGTTATATTATTTACTAAGCAGCTAGTATGTATCAAGCAATGTGTTACATATTTTTATATATATGATATCTCAATATATTCTATCTTCACAATACTGTGAAACTATTATTCTCTCCACTCTTCAGACAAACTAACCTAAGCCCGGGATAGGCAAATACAAGTTCTAGCAGTATTCTACACATTTAAATCCAAGTCTGTCAAGGTTTATGGCTAGAGTTACCATATGTCCTAGTTTTACTTGATTAGTCTCAGTTTAGCCAGGTAGTTGTTTCAGCACTTATCTTGCAAATGCATGCTCCTGCCAATAAACAAGTAGCAAAAAGGCATGAATAATACACTCTACCCTACCCCACATATACAAAACTCCACTATAAAGGAAAAAAAAAGTAAATGTCAAAAATTATGGTATGTTGACACTATTATGCAAGACAACATACCATATACCTCTGTAGGCAAATAACACACACATAGATAATTAAGTATAAAAAAATCTTCTCTTTCATGACTACAAATAACTGATGTGAAAGTTATTTAATACAAGTCATATATACAGACTTCATGATACTTTCCTTTTCCTTCTAGAATCCACACACTCAGCTATTAAGCCTCTTTTCAGCAAAACCATCCAATTTCCCCAGCCTTCCTCCTCCTCCCACCCCCATGTAATTTAGTATCATTAATTAACTAGTACACAAGAATAAGTGGCATCTCACCACCTGCCTTGAAAGGTATGAAAAATCTGGTGTAAACACTAAAAAATCTGCCACAAATAAAGCAATTGTTTTGGTTTTTAGTTTTTAAAAATTTATTCACAGAAAAGAGTTATCAGCCAATCTGGCATTATACACCAGGGAAGTGTGGCTGTGGATTTTGCAGGTCTTCTTACTTGCCTGTGATAGGGTAAAGGATAAAAATCATGACCTTCGTATACCTACCCTAACCTGAAAGGTTTAAGTAGAAAAGCAACATACAGAGATTTGGCAAAATAAAAATCTTTCAAGTTTAAAGAGTTGCTCAAATGGAGAAATTTTTTTTAATGTAAAGGACTTTGAGAACCCATACATCAATTTTGATTCACAAGAAGTACTTTTTAATATTTTCTCAATTAACATAAAATGACATCTAAATAACAAAAAATACTGACATCTGAGGTACAGTGGGTAAGGGCTATGATGATTTGTACAAACTGTGTTGTGTCTAAAAGTACTGCAAAATTCAACAGCTGTCCAATCTTCTTTAATAATCTAATTACTTGATCGATACTTGTGACCAGCATTAGATTCTAAGTGAATGGAGTTTATTAAGTCCGAGCTATAGCTAAAAATGTACGTACAGTCTGCAAGCTATACTAGCCATATTTTACTAATTTTAAAAATTGCTGCAGCCCATACACTTGAATTTCTGATCTTCTAGAACACAATTTTAAAACTTCTGGGAAGCGGCTGTGGCTCAATCAGTGGGGCTCCCGTTTACCATGTGGGAGGCCCCGGGTTCAGTTCCCGGGGCCTCCTGGTGAGGGCGGGGCCGCCCGCAAGGCGTGGTTGGCTGACCCGGCGAGCACGGGCAGCAAGGAGGGGATAAACGAATAAATAAATAAAAAATCTTAATAAAAAAAATAAATAAATAAAATAAAACTTCTTAGACGCACATATCCTTAACTCTAACTACTAGAAAGACTTGCAGGCATCTAGTTACATTTTTAAATAAATGAATTTTTCAAAAAGCACTGATATCTATAATCAAATTACACATCTTGGGAGATTACAAATGCTGATGGGGGGTTTATAGAGACATAAAAATGAAAACTAGTAATAAATGAAAGAGATGTATGATCTAGAATGTGAACAAGGCTAACAACATTTAGAAAACAACACTGCTATAATAAAAATTTGAAAGGCAAACCTTTTAAAGGAGAATTTAACTGCTGCTTCTTTTTAAATTGATACCTTTTTAAACTCTGAAAAGCATAACTGAAATTTAACGATATGATTAAACATTAAGTTTTAAAAAGAAATCAATCTTTAGATATAAGTTTAAACAAACGAGCAGTTGAATGCTTTCTAAATTCTGTGTTTTTTAAACAGTTATAATGTTAAAAGTTGAAGGTTAAAATTCCAATGGAAAATATATAAAGTATTTAAGTCACCATTTTTAAAAAATCAACCTATATTTAGAAAACCAAGTACAGTCACTGTTTTAAAACATTTCTAGGTTTATAGTGGTTATAGCATTCTACTTACTAAGCTTAAGTAAATGAACTTATCAAGCTTTCAAATATAAAAAGATCTACATTCTTTAACCCAGTACTTAGAACCCTGACAGTTTTATGTTTTATATTAATAAAGTAGAAACAATATATATCAATAGATATGGACCAAAAGGTAACAATGAGCTAAATTAGAAGTGTCCATAATACAGGCACCAAATAGGTTTGGAAAAAATACTTTTTAATAATAATATAAATGTGGGGAAAAGCATATTACTGAATGTGTAAGCAGTGAGACCAACTGAACCAGAGAACAGCTGGTTGTTGGTATTACAGATGATTTTTATTTTCTTCTTTACACCAATTTAAATTTTCCAAATTTAGCTGAACAAGATTTTTTTATTTATAATGAAGCCAAATATCTACTTGAGAGTATTTCTGGATTGCTCAGTCTGTTTTAGTGATGTGCCAGTCTCTTCCTGCACCAATAACAAATTTTTAAAAATTAGCTTTGCTCAATATATTCCCCTCATGGTAGGGCAAGTTCCCCATTCCCCTTTTCTCCTCCTTTTAAAAAATGTACTACCAATTCTCATTTGATTATTCTTTCAAATAAACATCACAATCATTTTATAAAGCAGGGGTTGGCAAACTAACTTATCAAATATTAAATATTTCAGACTTGTGGTATCTGTCACATATTTTTCTTTTTTAAACTCTAAATTGCAAAAAGCATTCTTAACAAGTATGTCATACAAAAACAGACCACAGTTTATAGATTCCTGCATAAAATATAGAATCCTACCCTACCCACAAGATTTTGGCATTTTGATTCTTAAATGTATACTAAATTTAAATATTAAATTCAGGACAAAGTAACATCTTTTCAATATTAAATCCTTTTCAAAAGCAAACTATGATTCCCTATTAAAGTTCTCCTTCGAATCCTTCAATAGCTTTTACTTATGAATTCTGCAAATTCCTTCTTAGATTTATTCCTCGACATTTCAGGAAGGGAATTATTTTTGTCAACATTATGGAAAAAATATAACTTATTTATAATCTAAATGTAACAAATTACTTTTGAAATGTCAAAGTGTTAGAAGATCTAATTGCGCTCCGTAACTGACCAATTAACACAGCATGATCCTTAAAGTCTCAGAAGCTAGTAGCACCTTTATAAATGGTAGTGGAGGAGGGGGATAAAGAGAATTTGGTGAATGCTGTTACAAACTCTTCCCTACCCCAGGGTCATTAAGATTGCTGCCATTCTTCCACCCTAGCAGAAAACAGGAGATTTAGTATCTGGAGAATGTAAGACAGTTTCTATATCAGCCCAGGCACAGCTTAAGAGGGTTATCAAACTGAATGCAGACATCCCGATCTCAATCCACCATCCCAGCTTCTTTCCCCATTCGGTTCCCAGAAGGCTGCCAACCATACCTTGACCCCCAGATTAGAAGATTCTCTTCTGGGGAATATTACCAGCTGAAAAAAAATTAAATAAAATGACAGTACAGGTGCCTTAACTAGGTACCCAGCTAGATCAGAGTGAAACTCCATTTGTGGGCTCAGAGATCCCAATCAGCTTTATATATAGTTCCTTGTTCTTAATCATGATCTTTTGAAAACTAAGAATTCTCATACACATGGGAGAGGTCTCTGGCATCCAAGCAGAGCTTGAAAACAACAGGAAAAAAAAAAAGTAATTTGGAAGAAACACACCAGACAGGGTAAAGAAAATGCATTATAAAAGATGTACTACTAAATCCTTAAAAGGATATTTTGCATGCATAAAGACATTACAGGAAATTATAAAAGTGAACGTTCAGAGGACAGGAAATTTTTTTTTAAAAAACCTGGAAATCTTAAATGAGACAGAAAAGAAGGGTTGGAAAATAAACGAAATTTCCCTGAAAGAGCAAAAACAGATGAAAATGAAAGCAAGATTTAAAACAACAACAAAAAGTCAAACTAGTCCAGATCCAATATCTGAATAACTGTTTCAAAGAGAAAAGACAGGAAAATCACTAATAAACTTATAAGAAGTGAAGAATATGAGATGCCATATTTAAAAAGCCCTATGAGTACCCAGCACTATGGATAAAAACAGACACTATGCAACGTCACTGTGAAATGGGGCAAGGAAAGATTCTACAAATCCTACCTCCCAGAAGTGGGAGTAGGAGGGGAACCAGTCATATTTTAAAAATAAATAAAGCCATCAAGATAATTTCAGATGTATCAAGAACTATAATATAAGAAAACCAAGGAACAATGGCTTCAAGATTCTGAAAAAGTAATTCTAAAGAATTGTTACGTCCAGCCAAATTAGGGGAATGATATTGTCCAATACGCAAAGTCTCAAAAGTCTTCATTCCTGTATATCTTTTTTCCAAAAAATTACTGTAAATGTGACCCACCAAGTAAGACAAGAAACCAAGTAACAGGAAGAGCAGAAGCAAAGCAACTGGGGGGAGAGGGGGCTGGGAACTGCATCACTGGAATCAAATGAAAGGAAATCAGTAGCACAGTAAAAGGACATCCAAGACAAGTGCATACCAGATACAGAGAGCAAGTGCAAATCGGAGTAATGTGGTTTGGTGACATTCATTAGATGGCTATCAAGTTCAAGATGCCTATTTTTCTACCCATTTAAAAAAAAAAAAAAAAAAACCCACACCAGAATGACCTGTGTCTGGCCCAAACTTTCTATTGAACTCAGTCTGACCATGTGTTGATGAGGCTTTTCTTTCCTTTGTACCCTATTCCTTGGATCAGCTAAAAATTTTATGCTACAAGAGTTCTACTTTAGTCTACTCTTAAAAGATATAGAGTAGCCCCCTCCTACAGCCCACTCTCCTACTGAAGATTCTTTACCTTACAGAGACCATGGTCCAACCAGATATCAACTATAGGGAGTGCTCTTCCCAGGACACAGTCACGATCTTGCCCAATGGATTCCCCAAGAGAGGCTCTAGTAGAGTCCAGGAAGTCAAACCAAACTATAACCCGAATCTGTGTTTCAGCTTATGTTCCTTAGGAGCCTTCATCCTACAGTGTTAATACTGTATGGCTTTACTTACACATCACCTATGTTTCTAGTTTTTTCATAATTAAACAATACCTGGTTAAAAGACACACACATTGGAGACAACCCAAAATGGACTGTAAAAAAGAAAAAAAATCCACGGGAATAATTAACAAAAATGTTATAACAGTAGGTGAGGGAGAGGTCAAAGAAAAGAGACCATGATAATGAGTACAGAGAAAGTTCAGGGATTGATGATGTCCTACTTCTTCTTGACCTAGGTGTTGGGTACATGGGTCTCTTCAGTTTATTATTCTAAAACATATGCACATATTTCATACCTTTTTCCTATGTACCAACATTTCACAATATTAGGTAAGAGGGGAAAGCTCTATTAAAAAAAAAAAAAAAAAAAAAAAAAACGGAAGTAGCTGATTAGCCAATTATAGCCAGAAGTGTTTTATCTGACCAATGGAGTTTTTAAATCTTGGATTTGTGACCAAAACTTTTTTACCTTACAGATATACTTGTTAATGTATGCAATGATATAAGTAAAAGGTTACTCATCACAGCACTGGTTGAAAGAGAAAATGGCTGGAAACAACCCAAATATCAATCAACATAGAAATAGTCATATTAAAACCATCCATGTAATACATACTGTGAGGAAAAAAAAAGTAAAACTTTTATGTGGTGACATGTAATGTTCTCAAGACATATAGTGTATACAACTGGCTACTACTTATTTAAAAATTATATCGTATTTGCTTGTATATATGCAAATCTCTATGAAAGGATATAGGAGACATTCTGCCTAGATGGGGATCAGCTTGAGCAGACTTCACTGTATACTATTTTGTATATTTGGGTTTTGAACTATGTAAAATAGTGCCTATTCACATCCACATACCCACTAAAAAGACAAGACAATTTTAATTCCATACAAGACCAAACAAATATCTTTTAAATTTTAATATATGTAGAGAAAGAAGAGAATCTTTTCCTGGATAAAATTAAGCAATAATTCATCCAAACAAGACATACTTAGTTTTACCTTACAAGTAATGCTAAATACAATATGCATATATTATGCATGTGTTTGTACACACCAGAATAGATCCAGATTCTAGAGCTGCACTGTCCAATTTGGTAGCCACCAGCCACATGTGGCTAATAATAAAATAAATTTTAGGAAGCAGATGTGGCTCAAGTGGTGGGGCATCCGTCTACCATATGGAAGGACCTGGGTTCGATCCCCGGGACCTCCTGGTAAAATAAAAATAAATAAATAAACAAACAAACAAACAAATAAATAAAATTTAAATTTCCGTTCCTTGGTTGCACTAGCCACATCTCAAATGCAAAACAGCCACATACACAGTTAGTGGCTACGGTATTGGACAGTGCAGATAAAGAATATATCCATCACCACAGAAAATTCTCTTGGACTGCACTTTTCTAGAAAGACCCTCAAAACCCTGGGGAACTTTGGAGAGAGGAACTCATTAGCTGGGAAAAATACCGGGAAGTAAAATTTTCACTCTAATAAGAGACAGGACTTAGCCTGTGCTAGGCAATATCCTTAATAAGTTTTAAGTTAACTTAATCCTCACTGGTTTTCAAAACAACTGGCTTCCTTTGCAATGCTATGTATTTTACTGAACACATCTGAAAACACTGTTCTGAGAATGGGGCCACAGATGTCACCATACTACCAATGGATTTAAATTTTGGACTATGAGTGTGATTACTAATTAAAAAAAAAAAAAAAAAAAAAAAAAAGTATTTTTTGACATTAAATACCATTACCTATAAACCAAAATCCAGAACTTACAATTCTCAATATAAAAATAAAAAAAAGAACTACAAGTTAAAATGAATGGAAAGAGGGAAGCAGGTGTAGTCCAGCATTTGAGTGCCTGCTTCCCATATATGAGGTTCAATCCCTGGTACCTCCTAGAAATAATTTTTTTTTAAAGTTTAAGAGAGAAAAAAACCAACCCTCTCATTTTTTTTAAAATTTCATTTCTTAAATCCATCCACCCATAAACCAACTGGTATAGTCTTTCAGATATGATTTTAAGTTTAAAATGTTTCTATATAATGACCCATGCATCAACTTTATCCCAAAGATAGGAGTTTACCTGAGGTAAACAGCTGGACTTTTCAGTTTGGGTTAGACTTTACTTTCTTTTTTGATCAGGATAGAAGTAAAACCTGAGGCCCAAATCTGGGTTTGAATTCTTGCTCTAACTTAGGAACTATGTGACCTTAGTAGGAAAAAAGAAATCACTTTAAATATGAATTCCTCATCTCTAAAAGTATTTACCCAAAATATTATGATTAGAAAAACTTCAAGAAGAAAATATAGTACATTATACTTTTTCATTAAAATATCTTATTTTCTTGTCCCAGTTAATACTTAATTTTGTGGCTGCATAAGCTGTTGCCCTTAAACACCATAAGCAGAATTTTTTTTTATAGCAATACATGTATTAGTTGAAATATAAAAATCTTATTGAGTGTCCCTGTAACAAAAAAAAAGCACAGAAAGAATTGTATAACTAAATTTCCATATAGCATTTTGTAATAAGTTTAAAATATACAATTAACAACACAGAAATGTACGTTTTAGTTTTAAAATTCACTGTAAAGCCATGAATTTTAGAGAAATTTTATGGGCTTATGATTACCTTCCCCAAACAATTGTTTTAAAGACTAACAACATTTTCAGTGGAACTTTTTCAATACAGCATTTAACTCTGACAGACTTTTCACCAAAATTACTAAAAACTAAAAGCACTAAGGTAGATTAAATTCCATATTTGCAAGTAAAAATAATTGTTCACATTAGCAAGATGTTTTAACTAGCAAATCAAATGAAGTGGCAAATGCCAAAATCAAGTGAGGAGGGGAGGAATAAGTATACAACTGCTAAGTCGTCCCTCAGATTCCGACAAGGTACTATTTTCTTAGGATTCTTCTGTTATCAAACAGCAGGACAATCGGTTTTAAAAACCAGTGTCCACACATTTTCTCTTAATAGCTGTAGCAAAATATCTAGTAAATTTATCAAAATTAATCTCCCCTTCTGAAATTTCTATCTGGCTTCTGTTTTCACACGTTGCAGGTTTTTAGGTTCCTCTACTTCCCCAATTTAAACACACTATCCAAATTTCTCTGGGTAAGAACTGGAACAAATACCATACTACATCATTGATATCTTTGATTACTACATCACTGGGAATTAAGAGCCCTAAAAGTTAACATTGAATAAGATATAGACTCACATATCGTGTAACTTTGTATCCTAAAGAACACTTGGTACAATGTCAGAAACATATTAGGGGCTATAAATACTTATTGACTCAAAATAGTCTTTCATCACTTTGGTGTTGTGTTTTGTGCTGCTGAAACAAAACTGTACAGCTTTGCAAAGTCTAAAGGACCTAAATGTTACTGAAACTTCAAAGAACACATTATTTTATTATATAGAAGTTATAATGTTTTTTGATGACACTGAGTATAGTGGGTACAAGAGCAGATACAGTCAAAAACAGACATTAGAGCATATTAAAGGAGTTTTAAGTGAAAATTTTAAGTATTCATCCTACTTGTTTATGTAACATCGGCGTTCTAAGATAATTGCTTTAGCAACTTATTAGACAGCTCTCCTGTCAACCTAATTTCCAGGAAAATAAATGAAAACTGGTGCCAATAAAAAAATAAGTAACTAAGCAGAAAAGCTGCCTTAAATTCTGGTAAGGTAAGGATAGTTTACATCAACGTAATGAAAAATACGTCTTTTTGTATTCTACAGGCCTTTCCACGGCTAGAATTTTTGAAGTAGTTGTTAAGTCTTTTAAAAGTCAAAAGCGAATTAGCCAACCATTATCAAAATCACAAACTACCATCAAAGATACATAAATATATCTGGCAACCAAGACCTAGAACTGGTTCCAGACAGTATGAAATGTTTTCTGGTTGCTAATTAATACATTCCATTATGCCCCAAAACGTTGTCACTTAGGCGTCACATTCATGAAACAGCAGCGTAGGACCAAAGTTTCCGTGAGCCAATGCCAGCAAACCCAAACTATAACAAAGATAATCACTCCTTTGGGGAGTAACTACCAACTTTCTATCCTAGGATCAGCTTGGCTCAACCAAGTTTTAAATATGCCTAAATTGAGAGGAAAGCCCATAGAACGCGTAAATTAAGAAAACAATCAAATGGAAAACTTACTTTCCAGTAAACTGTCTTAGAAATTTTACATATGATAAAGACTCGGAAGAACACGGATCTAGACCCATTCGCATTCTCAGGCGTGCGCACTGCACCGAAAGGATGAATGAATGGAAGACAGGCGCGTGTGAAAGGCAGCAGGTCCGGCCGGCAACCAGACCCGCCACAGCGATCAGTAGGCCTTGCTCCTCCCCCTTCCCTCCTCCATGACAGCCCCGTATCAAGCATGGAGGGGAGAGGACAATGTGATCCTCCTTTTCACCACCTCCACCCCTCATCCCATCCGTAAAGCTTAACCGCGCGACACGGGGCTTTCCTCCCCACCCACACCTTTCTTTCCAGCGTTGCCGCCAACCCCGGCAACTCTCTGGCGCACCGAAGTAACAGGCGTTCGCCCCTCTTCGCTGCCCCGGGCGAGGTCGAAGATTATCCGCGCGTGCCGAGGCACCACTTTCCTTACCCATCCTCAGGCAACACGCGCCCACCGGTCTAGTGTAAGATAACTCTCGCACGTGCCCCATACCCGAGTTCCTAGACTGGAGCTTGGGAGGGAGGAAAAGGCTGCTCCCGGGCTCCCCCCATCTCATTCCAGCCCGGCTCGTCGCCCACCCTCCCTACAGATCCCGGCGCCCGCCCTAAGCCGTCCCCGCGCACTCCTATCCCGAAGAAACAATCCCTACACACCAAGCCCAGGGCGTGGGTCACCCTCCACCCTTGCAGGCACCTCGCGGCTCCGCAGGAGGCGCCGCGCCGCCCCTCCCCCATTCCTCTCCCCCAGTTCTCGGGCCCCCACCAGAACGTGTGAGCTACACGCCGCCGCGACCAGCCTGCGGGGCGCCCCCAGTTGCCCGCGGGGAGGTCAGGCCCAAGAAGAGGGGGAGGGGGCGGCAAGGGGTAACGTGCGCGCCGGGAACGCCGTCCCGCGGGATCCCCCTGTCCGGAGTGAGCCTGAGCGCGGGGACCGGTGGGGGGTGGGGGCCAAAGGCAATACTCACCGGTTCCACAGTCGCCATCTTAGATCGATCTGATCGCACAACCGCTCCTGAAGGGGGGGGTGAGAGGAAAAAAATGAGATTCAAACCGGATTGGTCGGCTACTGCCCACGTGATGGACGTGTCCGTTTGGCCCTGGCGGCGCCTGCGCAAGACTGCGGCTGCGTGAGTAACGAGAGGCTTCTGGGAAGTGGAGTCTCCCTTTTTTTTTTTTTTTTTTTTTTAAGAGCAAAAGTTTTTAAAAAAAGACTGGTCACGTGGTCGATGGGTAGGGTGCACGGTTCTCAGCGCCGCACACGCTCGCGTGCTGGAGGGTGGTTTTTAGTCCTCTGCTCTTCCGCCTGGATATCTGCTGTCGCACTTACTGCCGGGCATGCCTACTGTGTCCTTTGTCGCCCTGTCCTCCCATCTTCCCCTGTAGGTTGGGATCTGCAGGCTCAGCACGCACAATAAGGCTTCATTTGCTTAGTTGAGATCCTAGAACAAGTTGCCTTTGTGTTTACTTAGTTTTCTTTTGACTTCCCACCACCATTTTCTCTTTTAGTTTCAGAAAGAGGCGGTGAGGGACAGTCGGTGTTTAAGCAATCAATCCTCCCCCGTCCCCCAGCTCCGCTAACGCTGGTGGTCACTCATGGCCGTCGTTGCGAAAGGTGGCGGGCTGAACCGCCCACAGGACCCACTTGCCACCGTTTGGGGGGAGGGGGAGTGGACCCGTCAGCGTTTCCTGTCCCAAATCCTGAGAGTAAACCTCAGAGCCAAATCCTCCTTGGAAGTAAAAATTATTTGGAAGCTCTGTCCTTCGGTTCCACTATTCTGCTTTAACGTGAACGGAAATAACCTAAGTCCAGGTGCCAGCCAGGGAAGCCACTCCGGGCCCCGCTGACTAAGCCCTGGACTGACCGTCAGGAGTCGTTAGGCCCGGTCAACTATGACTCTTGACGTTGACTCATTCTCCTTAGGCGGGTGACTTAATCATTCAATGCCTCAGCTTTTTCATTTATGAACCACCAGTTCATACACTTACCTCACAAGGGTGTGCTGTGGTAATGACAGTAACCAGCTTGGAAAATGCATCGGACTCTATAAATGGTTCATAAGCAACCGCGTGCCTTCCTAAAGATCAGCTGCTTCCCTACTGTTTTTTTTTTAAACAATGTTTTTAATTTTTCTTTTGTTTACATTGTTACATTATGATGTACATCAATGCAATTTTAAAATTTCAAGACTTTTTTCTGTATAATTAATTGAAGCTACCTTCATTAGAGGCGTTAATGTTCAGGAAAATACTGCGATGTTCACCACCACTGCCAATTAGAAATTTGTTCCCACACTAGCATCCTACATTTCCTTACTCTCTAAGATACTGTGCTAGCTAGCTATCATTTCTCAAGACAGAGTTATACTGCACAGCCGGGTTATTAATACAACAAATAGAGATTAAAAAAAAACAAAAACACTTAGTAGTTTACTAATGTAAGGTTCTAAGGAAGACGCTATCCCATTACTCTTTCCCATGCTTAAGAATGTTAACACCAGAAAAATCAGTAAAAACAAGGTGCCTGTGCCTGCCTGCTTATTGTGTTGCTGATGTTCAAAGCTGTGTCATACCTATTATTGAGTACATAATGGATGCTTGAGTTGACTAACACATAATTGAGACTGTATAAGAATTCACAAACATTGCCTGTTTTGGTTTACCTGGATGTCTGAGATGATCTGTGAACTTCTATCCAGTTTAGCTCTAGTAGATTCTAAAGTACATAGAATTCTAAAAATAAGAGTGAATGGATTTTTCCTTACAGAGATTATCTACTGTTACTTAAACTATCCAGCTTAGTTACAGTTGACCTCAATGGTATTTTCTGTTGGTTAAAAGCAGTATCTGGTTATCTTCTTTGATTAGACATCTTAGATGTACTTTTTTCACAATGATGCTAGATAACAGAATGAAGAATAAGGAAATGAGCAAGGAAATATCCACATGGCACTGAAAGCCAGTGATGCTCTTAAAAAATATTTTTCAACAATGGCTTACATTGTATTAGCCTTTTTCTTGATCAAAAACCTTTCTACTCTTGTCAATCATCCTCGTGCTTTTACAGTACTTATGAATGCTCCTATTCATTACTCTCCATTTTATACATGCTTTGTTGCATATGTTTAATGGAACATTCATGTGTCTTTTCCTAATATTGTCATTATTCTACCATGTCAAAATTTGGTGTTTAGGCTTTTAGTTGAGTGTGTATGTGGTGGTTTTGTTTTGTTTTGTTCAACCCAGTATATGAGGATATTCTAAGCTTCCAAATATTCAAAGTCAACTACCATTTATTGGTTTCCTATAACATACCAAGTATCTTCCATATCGGATACTTCATTTGACCTTTACAACAATTACATGAATTAAATATCATCACCCCCATTTTATAGATTAAAAAACCAGACTCAGTAAACAAATTTAAATCCAATCTCTCCAAGATTCTTTCTTTCATCATACCATAGCTGCTTCCCTCTGATAGGATATTCCAAACTCCTGTTTCTCTTCAAAGGATTTCTAATCTAAGTTCATTTTCAGAACTGACAAGAAAACGTTCAAGAAGTACTAACTTACTAATGGCAAATGTGTAGTAGCTGAAGGATATTTAAAGGACACAGGAAGCATAGCACTTCCCTCCTGAACTATAAAATCTGGTTGACGTACTAAGTCATAGAAATATAAATAGTTCAGTTCCATATAAAGAAGTGTGACTAAGAGCCAAATGATGCAGCAAACAAGCACCAAAGCAAGCAAATAATGAATAACTTATTCACATAGTTTCTTCTCTTGTTTTATTTAGGTCCCTGTTTACATGTCATCTCCTGAGAAAGCCTTCTTTGACCACTCTATATAAATTAGTAGCCTCGCTAATCTCTATCCCCTTACCCTGCTTTATATTTCTTCAGACTACTTCCTAATCCTAGTGACAAACATGATACTATATTAAACTTTAATTGTTGGTAGTCTCCACTACTAAAATATTAGCTCCTTCATGATTTGTAGGTAGATTCCGAATAAATATTTGGGGAAACACAATCTAATCAAACTAACCAAGGTCTAGCCTCAGGACTAATAATATAATGAATAGGAAAATTAGTATATGCTAAGCATTTACATTACTTTATAGAACTTCATTTAATCTGTAAAACAACACTCTAAGGTAAGTATCCCCATTTTTCATATAATGAAGCTAAATCTTAGAAAGGTTAAAAAACTTGCCCAAGACCACTCAACTAGTAAAAGGAGATCCAGATTATGAACACAGTTCTGTCCTAAGTGCTCTGAACCACTGTATAAAATGTCAAGTAGAGTGTAATTGGATAGCCTAATGAGAAAGATCAGTGTCTGAAATAATGAGAGATTAAGTAATAATCTGCAAAGAGTATGTGAAAACTTCATGTAAGTAGTGTGTTGGGCCAACAATAAAGGACTTCCAAAATGAAATTAATTTACCTTAAAATATTAAAATTATTAAAACTTAAATTAGGATAAAAATAAAATGTGTAGGCTAAGACCATTAGTCTTTAGAAATATCCCACAAAATTGTAAACACCCAAAATTCACTGGAGATTGGGTGTTACTCCAGAGAGTCATGACTGGATTTTGGTTGCTACATGCATGATTAAGTATCTGCATTGTGCTTGCCTAAAGAAAGAAATGTGTTAATGGTTGGGAGTTGGCCTGCTAACCAGTTTTAAAAGAGGAATCTGGAATGACAATATTTGGTGATGTATCTCCAGCATTGTTCAGGGGACATAGTGTCCTGGCACAAAAATATGAATTTCTGGTCTATCAGCCCTAATTGAGGGTGATTGTTTGAGGACACCAATCATTAATGCCATACTACTATTTCACCTCGTTTTGATTGCAGACTCATGACAAATATATCTTCTCACCTATTTTTTTAACTTTTTGTTAAAACATATATAAATCAATCTTTCCCATTTTAAAGACTTTCAAATGTACAATTCAGTGGAATTAATTACATTCACAATATAGTACTATCATCACCAACATCCATTACCCCAACTTCACTATGACCTCACACCAAAACTTTGCACCATTAACCAATAACTCCCCCTTCCCCATTACCCCCCCAACCTGTAATCTACATCTGTCTCTATAAATTTGCTCATTTTTGGTATTTTATATCACTGAGATCATACATTATTTTTCTTTCTGTGTCTGGCTTATTTCTGAACGTGATGTCTTCAAGGTTGTATCTTCCCATACTGATTTGTATGTAGGACTGATGGGGAAACATGAATATCCAGATCACAATAATTGCTCAGACTTGATTTTTAAAATGACAATTTTTAAAAATTTGTTTGAATTATCCCCTATAAATTTGGCTAAAGAAAAGCTACCCCTGTGGATTGGATTTTCTCTGTGTCCTCAGATTGTGGTGAGTCTCTGAGAGATGCCATCCTAAAGGAATAGTCTGGGTAGCCTGCCAGCCTTCCTCATGACTTGCCATTTTCTTTCTATTCCAACTGTTCCACTGGAAACCTGTGAATTAGGAATTGTGTCATGTCCATTCCCCACCCCCATAGTTTTGTGCTTGCTGTCTGCTCTCTGTGTGTTCTTCTGTATCTGCTTGTCTTCTCTTTTAGGCGGCACTGGGAACCAATCCTGGGCTCTTCTGGGAGTGAAGAGAGGTGCTCAATCTCTTGCGCCACCTCAGCTCTCTGGTCTGCTGCCTCTCTCTTTTTGTTGAATCATCTTGCTGTGCCAGCACTCTGCGCAGGCCAGCACTCCTGCGCGGGCCAGTACTTCTCACGGGCCAGCTCTCCGCTTGGGCAAGCTCACTGTGTGGGCCAGCTTGCCTTTCACCAGGAGGCCCTGGGAATCGAACCCTGGACCTCCTTATATGGTAGACAGGAGCCCAATCGCTTCTCTAGGAATTCTTGATTCACCTGCTTCCAACCCTTCATTTTAATTTCAGAATTTGAAGATATACCAATCATGATATTATTCAGGAATTGCTTAAAAAGATAGGATACACTAAAATTCCTCAGATATTACCCTAAAAGTGTCTCAGGGAGAAAAGAAAGTGGCATTAATTTTTTAATGAAAAAGAAAAGAAAGTGGCATTAATTTTTTAATGAAAAAGCATTGTTATTGTTTTATAAAAATAGATAATAAAATAATGGTGGTAATATCCCCAACTGAGCTATTTGTATCTTTTGAGAATAATGAGAAATCTGTATTAAAGACTTGCTATCTAGGGAGAATTTTGTCAGCTCAATGGGTACATTCAGTTCAAACTGACCAACAGTATTTAGAGATCTGAAATGGTAAATTAGGAAACAGAGATCCAAGCTTTATCATATCAGCACCTGAGATTAGAGATAATTTGCTTATAAAAGCCAGGGGGAGGGGCTGTTGATCCAGATATGTATGTGGTTAGCTTGTGAAAACTGACTTCTGGGAAATGACAAAATATCACGCCTGGCAGACTTATTAAGAAACAAACTGTGGGTTTAAACGCAAGGCAATTCACATAAATGGCACCTTAAGGAAACTAGTCTGATCTTGCCTAAAAATGTTGTTTTATATACTTTTTGTAAAGTCAAGAGAACTTAGATAATAGTTAAATGTGCTAACTATTTCAATTACGATAAAGTAAAATGAAGGGACTTCCGGGAACATGGCGGACTAGTAAGACACGGGAATCTCTTCTCCAGAAAAATAGCTAGAGGACAAGCTGAAACAGCCCCGAAAAAGATCTTCTAGGGTTTAGGTCAGCAGGTGAAGGCTGCACACCACCCAGAGGAGAGAGGGACAGAAGAGGGAAAACGCGACTACAGAACTATGAGTTGCAAGAAGCAGCTTCTGCTGCTGCCGGCACCCTCCCCCACACTCTTCAGAATTCTCGGGCCCCTGGGCCGGCGACCACAGACAAAGGGGGCTTCAGGGATCTGCCACTCCAGGAAAGGGGAGAGAGAGGGACACAGCCTTAGGCTGACTCAGGTTCGGACCTGAAATTTGGGCTGCAGAGCCCCACGGACCCTTCCACACGGCGGTTTGCCCTGGAGCCTAGAAAGGACCCTTCCACACGGCGGTTTGCCCTGGAGCCTAGAAAGGACCCTTCCACACGGCGGTTTGCCCTGGGAGCCCGGAAAGGACTGGAGAAATCCAATCCTCGCAACCTCCCTCTCTTCTAGCCTAGACTAATTGTTGAGGACACCACGGGAGAGGGGAGAGAGAGCCTGGGGCTGACCCTGCTTTGGACTCCCAGGTTTGGTCTGCCCTGTCCCAAGAGCCCTTCCAGGCTGGGTGGGGCTGTGCCATTGTTTGCCTTGGAGCCTGCAAGGGGCTAAAGATATACAAACCTCCCAATCTCATCCTCTACTAACAGGGACGGATGGTTGAGGATTCAGAAGGGAGTGGAAATATTTCCTAGCTGGGAAGGGGGGGGGCGCTATGAGAGAAGTCTGGAGAACTGTCTCAGAAAGTTTGAATCACGGGGCTCCTAGCCCCCAGACAGGAAACTCTATCACATTGATCTGGTCTGTGTCACAACAAATGCGCTCCGACCAGGCATTGAATTGAGAGCAGCCAACAAGCGCCATCTCCTGGCAGACCAAGGAAGTACACATAAGAAAATTTCTAAGTAAGAGAGTCTTTTCCTGGCCTCTATAGCCTCCCTGCCCAAGGCCCTAGGAAACGACTCTACAACCAATTACTGGGTCCAGTGCCCAGTTTTGAGCAACCAGCAGAACAATCCTAACAATCAAGGTTGAGCCAAAAATCAAAGAGCGGTGGTAACTCACAGCCTCCTGCCACTAAAACCCC